>CM022298.1:42754091-43068837 GCA_011799875.1 Thinopyrum elongatum | reverse complement strand
TGGGAGCAACATCCGGGCCAAACCCACAGCTGCATCCCCTCCGTGTAGACCCAACGCGTCCGTTTCCCCCCTCCAGGTGCCGGCGGCGGAGCCGTCCGTGAGGGGGGCCACACCCCGGAGACGCGTGCCGCCTCTTTAGACATGCCACCACACCACACGGTTGTGGTAGGTCATCCCATATAAACACTTGGGAGCAACGTCCCCTCCATATTGACCCGATGCGGCTGTTTCCCCCCTCCAGGTGTCGGCCGCCGACGGCGGCGCCGTCCATGAGGGGGGTCACACCCCTCCGTATAGATTCGAAAAGTATGGTATTTTCGCTTATATTAACACATGCTACATGTAAGTAAATTAAATAATAATACGTAAAAAAACAAAAAAAATTCTATAATAAATGCACAAAAAAAAACTATGCCGACGGCATAGCCCAGGCCAGGGAAAGATGAACGGCGCGTCCCGGATCGATGACGTGGCATCTATGCCGACGGCCGCCGTCGTCATAGATGGTGGTCGGTGCGCCTCGTATCGATGACATGGCACGCGCATCTGTGCCGACGGCCGCCCGTCTAGGCCGTCGGCATAGATCGGATGCCGTTAGCCGCACGTCACGAGTGGGGCCGCTAGGCCCGCATCTATGCCGACGGCCTATGTATGCCGACGGCTGCTGTAGGCATAGGCTGGGGATAAGCCGACGGCTTACCTGTGCCGACGGTCGCCGTCGGCATAGATCTGGATAGCCCGACGGCCACCCTACGCCGACGGCCTTGTTTCGGCTATCGGCATGTTCAGTAGTAGGCCGACGGTGGCCGTCGGCATATATTTGGCCGTCGGCACCGGCCCCTGTTCCGGTAGTGTTCACTACATCAACACCGTGAGAAAACGCATAGTTACTTCTTGCATATTCTTTTTTGTTGCATGATTGTGTCACCCCTAAGTTGTGCACTGTCATCGACAAATTTTTTACGTAGTTTGTGGGGTCTGCAAGGTACTGTTGTGGTTGATTCGTGTGCTACCAGGGGAAGGAGACGGGCTAGTAATGTGCTGTGGCATGAATGATTGATCGACATAGAGTAGAGGAGGAGGCAACCATAGAAATGGTAGGGGCAGTGGGTTTGTGAGGCAAGGCTGGCGAGAAGAAGGGATCATATCAGATCTCATCTCGTTAGGATGGTACTAGCGTGTTTCTGTGCTGTACTTGCTAGTGGAGGTCAACTTCCGGCCATCTCCACAAGCACAAGCGATGCATGTGATGAAGTTTGTACTCTTTTCTCTACAAAAGAAGGGTTTCTCGAATAAAAAAAACCCCAACGGCTGCCGGTAGCAACCCGGCCATGTCGAAAAATGCTTGGGATGATGTGAAGAACCTTCCCATCTTGGTAACAAAACATATAGAAATGCAAGTGCCAGGTTAAATAATGAATTTATTGTTGTCATATACGTATGTCGATCGGTTGCGATTCGTAGCGACGCGGTCAGGTCAGTAGCATGAATGACACTGACTCCGGGCGGAGCTGGTAAAGCTGGAGTACGTACGCACAGGGTCGTAGCCAGGCCCCGGGCTGCCCAGGCCATGGCCCTGGGCGTGGAGTGAAATTCCTTCGTTGACTGCAGCTACAGTCGCATACAGTAGCTACAGTAAGTACTGTAGCATCAAGGGTGGCCTTGGGGCGTGGCCGAATCCTGACTGCGTACGCATGTTGTGACATCCACTCTTTAAAAACTGAAGTGTAGAGCTGCTTCGCTTTCCCCTCCCCCTCTACTGTAGAGAGAGAGGCGTAACCGGAGGCGGCCTTGTTTCCTCGATCTGCCGCCGGCCAGGGCGGTGGTTCCCCTCCTCTCCGCTCGTCGCCTCGGCGGCGGGAGAGGGTGGGAACCCCGTTCCTGTGTTCCCGGCTTGTAGATAGTAGGGCTGTAGGTCCTGGCTTCGCCGTGGTGGTGGGGATGGCGGTGGTGCGGTGGAATAAAGTTGTTGGCGGCTCTTCCTCATCCCGGCGAGGCCTCGGGCGGAGCCGGCGAGCTGCTGGAGGTAGGTGCTCTCGGATCTTTCGATCCGGTGAGTTTGGTTGCTCGGGCCGAGGTCGTCGTGGCGGAGACGGCGGCTTTCGGTTGGAGCTTTTTGTCCCCTGTTTCTTCTTCGTCGCAGCGAGGTGGGCTCTGGCCTCTGTGTGGAGATTCCGGGGGAGGTGCGGTGCTGCTCCGGCGAACTGCGTCGGCTACTTTTGCCGCATGTACAGGAGCATGGTGGTGCAGCGGCGGCAAGGCGTGTTGCTGGCGTTCATCAGGATGGAGCTGTTCGGGAACAGTTGCTGCGGTTCTTGGCTGTTGCAGCTTCCTCTGCCTCGGCGACGGCTTCGCTCGGGTTTCTTCTTCCTCTTTTCTCTTGGTGGCGGGTATGGAGGATTCGCCTGCGATGCCCGGGAGGTCATCCCGGCCGATGTACTCGAACTGGATCTCAGCTCCCGCCTGCTGGGGCGGGCACACTTGCGGTCTTCAAAGCCAATTTGGCGATGGCGGAAGCAGGCTCATGGACGCGCTGCGTTCGATCTCCTTCAGCTGTTGCTAGCGAGAAGAGGTGCAGGCGCACGGCGGAGGCGATGCCGTGATGGAAGGAGGTGCACTGTGCAATCAAGCGCCCAGGGGGTCGTCTTTGTCATTTTCTTTGTTCTGGGGTTGTTTTTGCATTTGTGCTGTAACAGCTGTCCTGGATGGTTCCAGTGGTGTGTGTGCGTGTTATTTTGTGCTGGACTTTGATCTACTGCACGCATGCTTTTTCTCAAAAAAAAAAACTGAAGTGTAGATTCTATAAGATTATAGTATATGCATGGACTAATTGTGGCTAGAAACTTGCGGTTTACTCATGATTTTCCTCCTAGTAATGACGTGCATCCGCTGACCGCAGCACTACCATCCGTTTGAGCTCTATATATACATGGATTTGGATATACAAAGAAGATAGTTTTTCTTAGAAATGTGGCAGCTTAGTTTGAAGCACTCCACCCAAACTGCCTTGGATTAGAAGTCATTAGAAACATGACGTAGCATTCCGTGCTTCAATTATTTGTTAGTTTTTTGAAAATATCCATATCTTTTAAATCCTAACATTATTTTTGACATATTATATATGAAATTTTATTAGAAAAATGTGTAGAATCTGAATATGATGTTATTTTACATGTTAATCATTTTTAAAATGTTATTTAGGATGCAACCTTATTCAATAACGTATGATCCATTTTTCTTTTGTACCGGTTGAAAATGAACACCTCAGCAAAACCAGATTGAAGACGAAAGAAACCATCTATAACCACGCATGCACGCTTCGATAAAACCTTGCAGTAGGAAAGAAAGTAGATTTCTCATCTTATGCCGAGAGAGAGAGAGAGAGAGAGAGGCCTTAGGATTCACCACATTCAAAGGCGTTGTGATTGTGTGAGCACTGAGGTCACCGTCGACGAGGGTGTGAAAGAGGATAAGTCACAATATAAATGTGATCCATGTTGAAATAAATGGCGTGGATCTATTGAGGTTTTAAGTCTTGATTATTGGATTAGAGACGCGTGTTTGTTTTCCTCCGGTTGCAACGCTGGGCTCTTTTCCAGTTTTTGCAGTACAGTTAAAAGTGCAAGAATTTGGCACCGCTGAAAAAGGCACTCCCGGGAGAAACAAAGAGAGCAGAACGTAGCAAGAAATGCCCAACGGATGTCTGTGTACCGCGTACGTACGTACATCACGCGTCGATCGACCCCCACCTCTCACGCGCTGCTGACGGCTCGCTGCTCTCGGCTGGCCTCAACACGGGCGGGCGCGATCGTTCGTTCTCCTGGACGCGAGGGGGGCATCGTGCATGCATGAGACGGCGAGACACGACGTGCGAGCGCGTCGAAAGTACATATACCGAGTAAGATATACGAGGAGGATATTTTAAACATCAATACAGACACAAACGCTTATATACACGGAATACGAGGAGGATATATTAATAACTCTCTCTCTCTACCTCCGGAGTTACGTAATGTACGTTCTCCATCTACACAAGGAAGCGTCCACGGGCGACATGTGTCCCGCCCAACCGCCACTCGCTCTGGACGCGGTAGTACGTAGTGCAACCCTTACAAATAGGGAGGCCTCTGGCTCGAGCTTTTGGGCAAATTCAAGCACCAGCAAGCACGTATCCGGCCTCTTCCCTTCCGTTCAACCCCAGATAGTCAGAAACCTCCCTCTCCTCTCCCTCTGCAACCACGAGGTAGCTCCTGAATTCGATCTCCTCAGCCGCGCGCACCACACCGGGGAACCGACCGACCTCATCAGACAACATCGTGCAACGGTACTCTCCCAAGTTACCCTTCTTCTTTTCTTTCCCTTTCCTGCGTTCTTACGCTATATGTTGTTGTCTAGAACTGCTCGTTCAACATAATGGCGCCGCCGCTGACCACTCCGACTCCCAGCTACGACCCGATTCTTGTTATCATTGTCGAATCTGATGGAAGCATCAGGATCATCCGTATTCAAAGGGAGGCCACGCAATAGCTGCAGGTGCACACACTACCGGACTCGCCACTTATGCCGACGGCCCATGGCCGTCGGCATACATCTATGCCTACGGCTGCCGTCGGCATATCCCCGTCGCCATAGATCATGTCAGCGTAGTCTTGTCAGACCGACGGCATAGTTTAGCCGTCGGCATAGGGGCCTATGCCGACGGCTTCCTTCCGGCCGTCGGCAGTGATTTTCACCTGACGGCAATGGGCGGCGCCGTCAAAAGCGCTGACGAATCACGGGCCGCCGCGTGGCAGAGGTATGCCTACGGCAAAGCCGTCGGCATACCTCTACCACGTGGCGGTCTCTGGTGACTCCTGGCAGCAGGGATATGCCTACGGCAAAGCCGTCGGCAAGGCATAGATCTGTGCTGTTTTTTTTTTCCTGTTTTCTCTGTTTCAATTCATTTTGACAGCATTTCAAACCAGAAAACATGGGATTATGCAGAAATATGACAGTTCATCATCTAAACATACTCAAGTTCATCATCATCATTTAAACATACTCAAGTTCATCATCTAAAGATCATCATCGGCGAAAGTTCATGAACATAAGTAGTGCAAGACATGGAACATCATCATCGTCATCTAAAGAAAGTAACAAGTAGGAACATGAAAGGTATGGCACGACGGCCACATGCACGGGTGGTATCATCATCGACATCAAACAAGACCACCGCCGCCAAAACCACTACCGCCAAGACCACCTCCGCCAAAACCACCACCGCCAAGACCACCTCCGCCAAAACCGCCACCGCCAAGACCACCACCACTCTGCCAGATCGGAGTGACTGGGGTCGACGAAGCAGGAGTCGAGCCACCGGTCCCCTACATGTTTGAGAGAAGATTCTAACGGTAAAGATGATATGATAGTGTTGAATGAACGAGAACTAGTTTGTCAGTAGTTAGGCAAATGTACTAACCAGACTATCACTGCCTAGTGCCACCCATTCATCAAACGTGGGCACGTGTGGGGGTTCTTCCGCAGGTGGTGGTGGGGGTCCCATTTGTGGTGGATCCGTGCGGTTACTCCAAGACGCCAACATAGCCTGGATGTTAGTTAAACAAGCAAACTA
Source organism: Thinopyrum elongatum (assembly GCA_011799875.1). Taxonomy (NCBI): domain Eukaryota; kingdom Viridiplantae; phylum Streptophyta; class Magnoliopsida; order Poales; family Poaceae; genus Thinopyrum; species Thinopyrum elongatum. The sequence goes on along the minus strand of CM022298.1, from coordinate 43,063,226 downwards.
GAAGGTCAGAAGGAATGAAAGTGCAAAAATTTAGCCTGGTTTTAAGAGGGCAAAACTAACCGTCATCATCTGACGGTTGTAATCATCGTTTGCCTTCACTCGTTGCAAGTACTCCCGCACCTCGAGATTCCTATGCTCGACAAAGGCCTTATATGCCTACATAATTTAGGTTGTTTCTAAGTGAGCAATGCTGAAAATAAACTGAGAATGTTAGAGAGAAAGAAGATAAAGGGGAAGTAATTACAGCATGCTGGCGGGCTAAGGGAGGCTGCGAACGCCCCGTACTCTCTGACGGGCTCGGGTTGGTAGCCCGAAGCCGTGTGTACGAGACCGAAGGAGTGATCAAGCCATCGAAACACGGATACCGGCCATGGGACTTCCCCTGGATGGCCACCACCACCGTGTCGTCGATCTGAGACTAGGCGACGTCAGAAACAGGAACATCCGGATGCAACCTCTGAAAGTGCTGAGTGTAAGACTCCAGGTGCTCCTCGGTCTTGCCGTAGTACTAGTTCTCACCATCCTTGCGATTACTCCGCTCGTGGGCCAGCTTCCACGACTCAATGTCTGAGAGCGGCCTCTTCAACTTGTCCTCCTGCAACGTCAAACAGAAGTTAGCCATATATAAGAACATGACGGTAAAGAAGAACAAAAATGCATCATGCATATAGATATACCTTCATGGCCTTGAAGCCCCAGTGGTTCCTATTTCCTTGGCCGTGTGTCCCATCTTTTCCACGGTTAGCCCGGGCCTTGCTGCTCTTGGCAGCAAACTCTGCATCGTCGCCGAGCCACCTATCCACCAAACTCGCCCTTCCGTCATCCCTTTCATAGCACCAACGAGGAACAACCTATGCAAATTTTGGAAGCATGACATGTGAGCACGAAACATATAGTTGACTGCTTGAAACAATGAAAAGTCAGTTGTAGTTACCTTCATGAACTGCTCCCTGCTCAAGGTAAGTCGTTGCCTCTGCGCTTGAGTTTTGGTCATCTTTTGATGAAGGTAGATGTGGTAGTACTGCGAGACGGCAACCCAGCGCACCTCGTACTGCAACTGACGAGCTTTTTTCTTCGCAGCGGCAAGCAAGACCACGTCGGCTCTAGCCTTGTGCTCGTCAACAACTCTATAGAGTTGCTGCAATCATGCATAAACCAGAAGCAAACAAGGCATGAGTTGAGTGATTCAATGATAAACTATGAAGGAAACTGAAGACAAGTGATTCAGAAAAGAACTTACCCAAAATTTGGTGATCACGGCCTTAGCGGCCGTCCATACTCCGCGTGGCTGTAAGCCTCGTAGTGGGCCCAACCCGTGGCCAAAACACGCAGCTGCGGGTCTCTGTCTGGCCGTGGGCAGAATAGGCCCGGCCAAAACTCCTTCAACAGGACAGTGATAAGGCCGTTCGGTTTACGGCCCTTTCCGTGAAGGATCCAGTTCCTGCAAAAGAATCAAAGGATTGCCATGTGTACAATAAGAAAATGTTGTCATGTGTTGAAAATATGATTGAGAGGCACTTACTCTGTCCCCGCGGGTTCAATGAGCCACTTGTGCGCCTCGATAGAAGGTGGTGTAGGTACTCCGGCAGTACCACACAGCCACCCCTGCGGAGCACCCGGTGGCAAGTCACCCCACAACTCGGGGTCAACCTCCCCTCCACCACCCTCCTCGCCCTCCACCTCACCCTCCTCCTCGGCCTCCTCCTCCTCGCCCTCCTCCTCCTCAGACTCAGAAGGTGCCTCTGTATAGGAGGGCATCGAAGAAGACCCTTCTATTTCGGACACGGCCCGGAATTTTTTGCCCCGGCTGCCTCTCCCCCCACCTCTTCCTCCTCTAGGGGCTCTCCCCCCACCCCCTCCTCCTCTAGGGTCTCCTCCCCCGACCCCTCCACCTCCCTGTGAGGTGTCATCCTCGCATAGTCGGGAGGGAACCTTGTGGGCTCGTCCACTCCGAGTAAGTCCTTTGAATTTACCGAGGAAACTGGCGCCGCTGGACTTGCCCATGATTAGCAAACCTGCATTGAGAAGAGAATAAAACAATTAGTAAGGATATCAAATAAACAAGCATACAGGAAAGACATTAATAACAGAAGAGCACATTAAGCATACATGAAAGAACATTAATAACAGAAGAGCACATTAAGCATACTATTGTAATGATCATTAAAAGAACTTACATTTTCTAGAACCCATATGAATCATCACTATTGTAATCTATTTGTCGACCGGTCTCATCATCACTATCACGCATATCTTCTTCATTGTCTGACGGAGGTGGAGGCTCTTCCTCATCGTCAGCATCTTCATTTAACTTTTCAAGCATAATTATGTCTCTTTGATTCACAACTGCCTCACCATCAATCCGTGCGTCGTCGTCGTTTGGGTCCAGGTCAACATAACCCAAGTCATCATCCTCCTTGTTTCGGACCACGTCATCATGTTCCTCTTGAAAGAACACTCCCTCGTATGTCATGAGGTTTATGTTGTAGTAATCATCATCGTTCGGGTCCGGTAGTTTACCATGTGGCGACACCTTGAACACAACTTCCCAACCCTTTAGGTACTCTTTCTGGCATGGGTAAGGCAGATAATATACTTGTGTGGCCTGGGTAGCGGCGATAAAGAGATCAGCTCCGGCATAGACGGTTGATGGTTTAACTTCAACTAAACCAACAGAAGGCGTATGTCTCAGACCCTTTTTGGGGTCGAACCATCGGCATTTGAACACAGTGAGACTTAGGTGTTCGCGGCCACATTTGAATGTAAGCTCGTATATTTTTCCTACCCTTCCGTAGTAATCTACTTTATTATCTCCTTCGGTGAAGACTCCGGTATTTATGGTTTTGGGATCAGGCCGACTGTTCTGGTGCTCCTCTGTATGGAAGCGATACCCATTCACATCATACTTTTCGCATGTCATGACGGCAGGGTCAAAACCCATGGAAACCCATCTCAATTCTTCATCCATTGATTCGTTCGGATCATTTCCCTACAAGTTTAATTGAAATTATAGGGTGCATGAGTTTAATTGGAATTGTACAGTGAAATAGGTAATAGGGAAGTGTGAAAAATTACTTTCTCCATGAACCACGCAACGAAATTTTTTGTTCCATCAGCACCCTTTCGGAGAAGAGCAAGTGCCTCCGCTTCAGTAGGAGGCAACATTCCCATCCACTCTTCATCAACGAATCGACTACAATAAGAAAAGCGGTATAAGAACTAGGCAAAGTGAACATAACGAATTGACTAAAAGAATGGTGCAAAGGTATCACCTCATCCACTCATCCTCAACTTCCTTGATGTTGTGCAAGATATAGAACATGACATCCTCCCACTCATCTCGTGGCATGATATAAGGTGTCGAGCATCCAGCCCTGCCACCTTGCCCGATGAATAGAGGCAGCTTGGGTTTATACTTGGGTTCTTCTGTATTGTATCGAGACACCTTATTGTGCAGCGTGGGAACATGGTCCGGATTGTAGGCTGTCCTGAGGTCTGCCACCTCCTCTAGGATAACTGCCTCAGCTATGGAAGCTTCAATCTTAGCTTTGTTTCCACATTTCTGTCTCAGATGCTTGTTCTGTCTCTCAGGGCCGTACTGCTAACGATTCTGCACAGGGCCCCCCAACAATACCTCGTTCGCGAGGTGCAAAATGAGATGTGTCATCGGAGTAAAGAAGCCTGGCGGAAAGATCTTCTCTAGCTTGCATATCAACTCCGGCGCCTTCTTATGCATTTCTTTTATCTTCTCAGGACATACTTCTTTAGCACAAAGCATGCGGAAGAAATGGCTTAACTCCGCAAGCACACGGCAGACACGCTCGGGAACATAGCCCCGAACCATCACCGGCATAATCCGCTCAATCCATACATGATAGTCATGACTCTTGAGCCCGGTCACTTTGCCCGTTGAAAGATTGACCCCCTTACTTATATTCGACGCATAACCATCAGTGAACTTCACGACGTGTTTCAGCCACTTGAATGCCTCCATCTTATGATCCTTTTTAAGTACGAAGTCAGCATCTGGCTTGAACCAAGATTTTCGACTGCCTGTGGGAGGCTGCATGTGTAGACGTGGTCTATCACAAATATTCTGTTGATCGACTCTAGCATTAACATTATCCTTTGTCTTATCAGGAATGTTGAGGATCATGCGAAAAAGGGACTCTGCGACATTCTTTTCGGTGTGCATCACGTCGATGTTGTATGGAAGTTTGAGGTCCTTAAAATAGGGAAGCTGCGTGAAGGGGGTAATGTGAGTCTAGTTGTGCGTCTCACCATATCCTTCAAAACATTTTTTCCCTTTACCTTTTCCTTTGCCCTCGCCCTCGTCTTCGCCTGTGGCTTTGCCTTTGCCTTTGCCTTTGCCTTTGCCTTTCCCTTCGCCGGCAGGCTTAAGAGCTTTCAGCTGAGCAAGCACATCCGCACCAGAAAACGTTGGAATCTCGTTTACTTCATGGACAACTTTTCCTTTTGTGAAGTTCTTCTTGTCTTCCCTATCAGGATGGTCTGGAGGGAGGAACTGTCGATGCAGGTCAAAGGCAACATACTTGCCACCCTTCTTCAGCCAAATGAAAATCAAGGCCTGCATGCACACTGGGCAAGGCATCTTTCCACTTGTACACCATCCGCAGAACAGGGCATAGCCGGGAAAGTCATGCATGCAATACTGTAGCCAAACTTTCATCAAGAAATTTTTCTGCAGATGCCGGTCGTATGTCAACCTCGGGAAGTACCAAGAATGGTGCAAATCATTCACCAACGGCTGCATAAACACACTCAAATTCTTCCCCGGATATTCAGGCCCCGGAATTATAAGCGACAAGAACATGGTCTTGCGTTGCATTATGGCGCCGGGAGGGAGATTGAGCGGAATAACAAATACGGGCCAGCAGCTGTATGGATTAAACGACATACCATATGGATTGAACCCATCACCTGTTATAGCAATTCTGACATTCCTAGCCTCGGTTGTTTCCTCTGGGTACTCTATATCGAATGACTTCCATGCTTCACCTTCTGATGGATGTACAATTTTTTTTGGATTGTACCTTTTCCCTTCCTTGTGCCACTTCATCATTTTGGCAGACTCCTCGGTGATGAAAAAGCGCTGCAGTCTTTTTACAAAATCAAGATACCGAAGAACCTTCACAGGGATTTTTAGCTGCTGCTTCTGACCATGCTCATCGACCACCTCAATATACCGAGAGGAACCGCACTTCCTACAGTAGTTGTCATCTGCATACTCATGCCTAAACAAAAGGCAATTCTTTGGACAAACATGTATTTTCTCATAATCCATGGAGAGCGCCTTCATGATTTTCTTCGTAGCGTACATGGTTTTCGGCAGTTCATGGCCCTCAGGCAGGCTGTTAGCCCATACTCCCAGAAATGCTTCGAAGCAACCTCGGCTACAGCCGTACTCAGCCTTGACTGCCATCAGTTGCGAGATGGCATCTAGCACAGACAGCTTGGCACCCTCATAAAGAGGTTTCTTTGACGAGGCCAAGATATCCAGGAAGGCCTTTGCGGTTTCCTCCGGCTCATCCGTTTCATTCGCTGAATGTGACGGAGGTGTCGGCTGTGCAGCAAAGACATCATCTAGCATGTCTCTAACCCCATCGTCCTCATAACCAACGACGCGTTGTCGTATCACCTCCTCTCTACCACGGTCCCGCTGGGCAAAGTTTATCGGCATATTAAAGTTCGGCATAAATCCATGCGTTCGAAGGTGCTTAGTCATCTCACTCTTATCTCTGCGCATACGTCTCTTACATTTGGCACACGGGCATTCTGGCACAATCCTCATTGGACTACGGAATATCTCTTTCAAAAACACATCAGTTTTCTCGACCCACTCTGTTGTTACTTGATCTCCACCCGGTTGTGTCAGGTCAGCCCAGAGGGACACCTGGGAGCAACATCCGGGCCAAACCCACAGCTACATCCCCTCCGTGTAGACCCGACGCGTCCGTTTCCCCCCTCCAGGTGCCGACGGCGGCGCCGTCCGTGAGGGGGGCCACACCCCGGAGACGCGTGCCAGGCGTTTGCAACCGCCACAACACTTTCAGACTTGTGAGAAGCCGCGTACACAAGATTGGCGGCATGCTAGCCCCCGGAGGCCGCCGGCCACAGTCGTAGACATGCGAAGGGCAATCCGCGTAGAGGGAATTGTTCGGATACTTCTCCATCACCAAAAATTATGAAAAATTACCATCATTCCTATAGCACATGTGCCCACGTCGTGTAAAAAACTCATGATTTTATCGCGATCCAAGTATTTAATAATATTCATGCCGCACCGTTACCGCAGAACGTCTACTACTGTGTCATCGCCGTCCGTGAGGGGGGCCACACCCCGGAGACGCGTGCCGCCTCTTCAGACATGCCACAACACCACCCGGCATGTATGAGGGCCCGATACGACGCTCCGGTGGCATTGCTACCCCCCAGGGCCCCCGTCCCCCCTAACCCTGGAGCGGTTGACCACGAGATCTAGCCCTTTGACTTCACACGGACGGGCTTTGACCAGTGGACCTCTCCACCCGGTTGTGTCAGGTCAGCCCAGAGGGACACCTGGGAGCAACATCCGGGCCAAACCCACAGCTACATCCCCTCCGTGTAGACCCGACGCGTCCGTTTCTCCCCTCCAGGTGCAGGTGGCGGTGCCGTCCGTGAGGGGGGCCACACCCCGGAGATGCGTGCCGCCTCGTCGGACATGCCACAACACCACCCGGTTGTGGTAGGTCATCCGATATATATAAACCCTTGAGCAAAGTCCCCTTCGTATAGACCCGATGCGGCTGTTCCCCACTCCAGGTGCCGACCGGCGGCGGTGCCGGCCGGCGGCGGCGCCGTCCGTGAGGGGGGTCACACCCCTCCGTATAGAACTGAAAAATAATGTATGTATGCTTATATTAACACATGCTATATGTAAGTTAGTCAAATAATAATATGTAAGAAAACATAAAATATAGCTATGAAAAAAAAGCAAAAAAAAAATTTATGCCGTCGGCATAGCTGCGGCCAGGGCAGATGGACGGCGCGCCGCGGATCGATGACGTGTCATCTATGCCGACGGCAGCCGTCGGCATAGGTCTTGGTCGGTGCGCTTTGGATCGATGACGTGGCATTCGTATCTATGCCGACGACCGCCCGTCCCCGCCGTCGGCATAGATCTGACGCCGTTAGCCGCCCGTCACGGGTGTGGACGCCGAGCCCGCAGCTATGCCGACGGCAGCTGTAGGCGTAGACCTGGCTATGCCGACGGCTTCTCTTTGCCGACGGGGGCCGTCGGCGTATATTGGGATAGCCCGACGGCCTTTGTACGCCGACGGCCTGGGGTCAGCTGTCGGTATAGTCTGTAATTGGCTGACGGTGGCCGTCGGCATACTTTTGGCCGTCGGCATCGAGCCCTGTTCCGGTAGTGACATCTATATCTCTCCTTATAGATTTGTTATTATTTTCATTATCCAAGTAGCTCACGTTTGCATACATGGTATTTTTACGTGTACGAAAATCGACGATCGATATGCGTAATCAAAAGTTGTTTCGTTTCGTTTCGGTTACTCTTGATCGCCGTACCGGAATATATATGCTTCCTGTAAACTTTACAGTTTCGCTTGCGTGTGAGCATGTGGAGGCTCGCTTTTGCGGTGTAGACTCGCATCTTTTTAGAAGCTTCCTAGAAATTGATCATCCAGTATGCGACCAGTTTCCTAACAATTCATTAGCCAGCATGTGACCAGTTCTCTCTGTGACATGCCTTTTTTCTTTTTGGATGTGAAATGCTTCTTAGTTAGTACTACTTGTTAAACAATATACAGAGACTATTAAGATGATTTTCTTCTCTTTTATAAGCGTGTTTTCTGCCGAGTTCGACGTCTCTTCTATATATGGGCTTTCAGCAATTACTACTATATTTGTTTTCTTTGAAGGCATGGAACCTTTCTATACGGCGCTGCTACACAAACTTGCATCAGAAACCAATATAGTGTCATACATGGCAGCCTCGCAGCGACCATGAGCAACAGGAGGACCATCCACCTAAAAACCATGCCCAAGACTAAGACCAAGGCCGACCTCTCTTGTGTGCAAGAAATTGACTTTTAAAACATCAACTGCTGGTGAAGCCATCAGTTTATGAAGCCATGTGTACTTGAAAGTGTGTATTAGTGTAATATGCAAAGAATGGCACTGTGACAAATATATCTTCCATAGTTGTTTGACCTTTTATCTCCGATCAGAGCTATACGAGATTTCAGAACGTCTTTTGGAATACATACACAGCTGATGTTTTTTGCGGGAACATATATACAGCTGATGTTGAACAAGATAATCTACTTTGCAACCAACGAAGAAGTAGAATTGTTGAGGCGACATTTGCAAGTTTGTACAGTACACACGGTGGAGCGATCCACATCCATGCAACTGCCTCCGTCCGGACTCGTTGAAGTAGCAGCTTCCCCGAGACCCGAGTATACATAGTCACGTCTCACATCCATGCAACTGTGTATGAATTCTTCCACATAAAATTTTATCCTACCTGGGATTTCCACTTAATAAAAAAATATGGTACTCCCTCCGTTAAAAAATAAGTGTTGTTGATTTAGTACAATTTTAGTATAAAATTGTACCAAATCAGCAACTCTTATATTCAGACGAAGGGAGTATTACATATTCAGAAAAATCTTTATTTGAAGGGAAAAGACGATTTGAACACAGCTTAATTAAGATGCAGTGGACTGGTTAGGCCCAAAGCATTGTAAATAGTATACCTCACATGGCCGTGTGTGCAGTGTTCGGTTGGACTGCCCGAACAAGACCGAGAAACCCCAAAAAACACCGAACCGAACCCCCTGTATATCCAACCTATATGTCTCGCCTATTGCGAAACGTTAGCTCCAGCTCGCGTCTGACGCTTCACTAAACGGGCTGGCCCAACACTATAGATCCTGTAGTAGTACTAGGAAAGTTATCTGAATCGTTTCGGATCGGTTTTGGAACCTTTCGTGGGTTTTTTCTTCTTCTTTCATTTCTATATGTTATTTTCTAACTTTTTTCGTCCATCGTCTCTCTTCTGGTTTCCTATTTCAACACACATGTAATTTTATCAATACACACTATACCTTTTCAACATACATGTGAAACTTTTTTGATACACTTTGAACATTTTTCAATTACATATGTAATTTTTTTTCAAATACATGTTTTGACCATATTTTTGAATACATGTTAAACAATTTTCAAGTATGCATTGAGCATTATTTTAATGGGATGGATCATTTTTTTAAACCATGCTAACATACTTTTACATTATATAAGCATTTTTTTAAATGTCCAAACATATTTTTGAAACATTAAGTACATGTTTTAAATGGTACGATTTTTCACATTGCATAAATATTTTTTAAGGACGTCACAAACTTTTTCTAAAATGCGTGAACATTTTTTAAATGTCACAAAATATTTTTGAATGCTATGAAATTTTTTTAAATGTCACGTCAACATTTTTTCCCCGCATGAACATTATCTAAATGGGAGATGTACGTTTTTGAAAAATTAAGAAAAGTATATTTTCCGTTTGGAAATAAAAATAAAAATAATAAAAGAAAACAGTTAGTTATTTTTGTACCTACAGTTCACGTTAAAGAAATGTTCAAAACATATTGCAAAATGTTATAATTCTCTTTAAGTGTTTTCTTTTTTGCTGATGTGGGCTTTGTAATTCCCATTTGTTTTCTCTGAATATAAGGGAACTTTCATAATCCTATTTGCAGCTTTTGCTCCCCGGGGTAGAAGAAGAAGGATGTGCAGGAAGTGGAGGCGTTGCTGCCGTCTCTTATCTCTCCATGCCGCCATCAACTTGACACCAGGACCATGTTCTTAATAGCTTTGTGTGTGGGGCGATGTTTTGCTTCCTGTTGTCGGCTGCTCTTGGGACTTAGCTTTTGTGCGGGGCGTTGTTTTATCTCTTTGTATAATGCTCCTCTTCTAAGCTGATATTCTCAGCAGATTTATGTTGGTTGTAACTCTGGCTATTTATGTTATCGTTGCCTGAAACCATCTCACACTTTGTGCCTTCTCGGCGGTTTCTTCTATACAATATTAGTTAGTACGAATCAACACACCTTTTGGTAAATGTATAAGCAAAATATAGGAATAGTTTTGAAACTGTATTATGGAAAAATCATGTGGTTAGCTAGGATGTATAAACACACGAAGTTCCATATAATTGATTTCTCTATAAAAATTGTCCGGACCTCACCAATTCGTGATTTCAATCCCTTGTGTTTCCAGATTTTATTTTAGTTGATGATTTGGTAGTATTTTTGCTGCATCATGTCCTATGAATTGACAATCATTGGAGGATTGAATGGATTACCGACCGATGCATTTGTTGAACCAAACAGGTTTAGGTTTTGACCCGTTTCGTTAACACTACCAGTGTGATCTGATTATATTTCATTATATTAGTTCTCTGAACACCTTCAAGTGGAATCGACTATGAGATAAACCCAGGTCAGAAAGGACACACCACCAAGTCCTCGCCACTAGGTCTACAAACCAGTTCTTTGGTATCCAAATAATCGGTTTCATTTTGAAGCATGTCAGAACATGAACAAGGCCACCAATAGCCACAATTTATTGGTCTCCTGAATTTATGCCAGCTTTCCATATTATGCAACTAATTTTCTCTACTACAGCAGACAACACTACCGATATCGCTAAAGCAGTAACCAAAGACTGAGAAGTGAGAACACACAATGCAACATGATATCGTGGCCGAATAACCGAATGAATTTAGCAAACAACTGGAGCGAAAACAGATATCAAATACTCAGAAGGGCTTTATTATATGTTTTTTTGCGTATGCTGTACAATACAAACAAAAGTGTTTGTTGAGAAAGATTTGTACAAAGTTTCTTCAGCAAATACTTGCCAGTATCATCGCAGGGACACAGGGGCATCAACAAATACTGAGAAGGGCTTTATTTTATGTAAGCTGCGCAACGCACAAATAATTTATACCACAGTATTATTCCAGGGACACAGGAGCATCATCAACCGGATTTTCTTGACGCCACCACATAAGAAAACTCCAAAGTTTCTCCCCTATAGTTTGTCCAGAAAGATTTTCCTCTTTGACAGTGTCATCCAACTTCCGTGCCGTGTCTGCCCAAACATATATAGTAGCCAGGGTTAATAATGATAGTAGCAAGCTATAATTTGTAAACTGAAGACAGGCTTGTGCGTACTGAAGAATCCCTCTCTACGCTCAAGAATTTCCACAAAAAACATAGTCACGAAATCGTTCAGAATACAGTTGCAGCGTACACTGCTCGATCTAGATGATGCAAACACTCGAAGATGATATAATATAAAGCAAGATCGTAGCTGAGGAATATGATTACCAGATGGCATATAATATGTGTCTCCATTTGAACCAACGAGCAATCCACCATCAGCCCGGTCATCTCCCGGCGATAGCCATAGCGAAGTGTCTTCATCCAGGAGCGCACCCGTGGCAGAGAGCCTACAAAAGAACAAGTACGTAAAGATGCAAGCAGCCACAATTAGTTTTCTCAGGCGATCACGGCGGGAGATTTCCCTCATCCGATCGAGGCTCCACCCGGGACCCGGCTGTGGCAACCAAGCACGATGGGAAGCACAAAGCATAGTACTGTAATTAGCTAGGGGAGAAGGAGGCATCACCACTGATGGACGTCCGTCGCATGATGAGCCATGAGGCGGCCGCTGCTGCGGTGGAGGAGCTCGAGGCTGCCGGGGGCTGAGCGGGTGAGGTCGGCACCACGAGGGAAATGGAGAAGAAGAAGAGAGGTCCGGTGGTATGGATACATACTAGCTAGATGCTGGAGCAGGAGCATCATCACCACTTATTTGATTCGGTCAATCATTGTTAGTTGTTGGGACTGAACAGCTGCTTGTACTTCTTTTTTCCAAAACGTAGACCAAACACCATACATAGTCCATTGACTTAGAAATAAAGAAGTACTCGGATAATTGGCGGATAAACCTACCATCAAGGATGGCAACATTTGGGTACATAGCCCGTGCGACCTGGTTAACAATAAATATATATATGCACCAAATAACGCAAAGAAGAAAACACTGATCCCCTCGCCAACTACCCTCCCCGGAGCCCACCACGAACAAGCTGGCTTCCTCGCCATGGACAAGGCTGATCAGTGGGGGTGTCTGACAGATTCCGCACGGTCTCAGGAGGACCTGACCCTGTCGCCGATGTAGCTTCATCTCCCCTTAGCTGATGCCCTAGGACGCTCGGCAGTGGTGGCCGTGCACGAGAAAAGTTGTGCGCGGCCGCTGCACGCCATGGCGAGGTATATTGTTGCATGGTATCAACCTTCGTATCAATGATTTTCTATTTTTTTTAAATTTCTATGTTTGGTTAATGCTAATTTTGCTATGGTTAGTAGATTTAACTAATTGCAATGATTTCATTTTGGGTTAGATTTAGGTTGATTAGGTACTTAATTATTCAACTATTGATTAAGAAAAGGCTAATATTTATCGAAAGTCCTCCTTTGCTCCCGATCTCAAATGAGCTCAGGATGAACAGTATGTTCAAAAACAAATAAAAAAATTATGAAGTTTCTTTGCGGCAAATTTGACAAATGTTTGGTGTGCTTGAAAATTTTCAACTTGAAATGACATTCGTGGAAGTCATGAAAAAAATCAACACTTCAAAAAGCTCTCAAAAATAGTATTTTTGGAGAAATCAATTTTGCTTTCTTGCCACGAATTCCATGAATGACATTTCTTGATAATTTTTGCAAGCGCACAAAACATTTGTCAAAGTTTACCAAAAACAAAACTCAAAACTTTTGTTCTATTTTTTTGATTTAGTGTTCAGCATGGAGCATTTGAGCTCGAGAGCAGATACTTCGCGTCCTATATTTATTTGCTAATTTGAGTGTGGTCGCGCATATGTTAATTTAAATGCAGCCATACCTATATATGTCCACCATGGTGTCTCTCATTTGTATTCCCTCTCACCTCACATGTACTTTAAAAAGTCTTCTCTATCTCCCGAGAACATATCCTATGCGCCGAGCAAATCTGTGCACCCAATGCACCAGCAGGTTTTGGGCCAATAGATGAAAAAGGAATGGCCCAGATTTGGTCACAGATTAGACTAGACCATTTTTCTGAGGCAATCCTTGACTTTATAAAAATCAACCCGCACTCCACATCTCTCACTCCTATAAACATGTACGTTCAGATTGTTTTTTCTCAAACACAAAAAAGGTGATATATTTTAAATCGAATGTCTGATTTTGGATCGGTTTTGACTGTCGTATTTGTCTTGACGAGACCTTTGAAACAATATCAATGTTGAATATATTTTGAAAATAATAATATTTTCTTTGCTTTTTAAACTGTACTCAAAACTTGATATACGGTCAAAGATCTCAGTAAAACAAAGATGTCGGTCAAAACAGTTCCGAAATCAGACACCTTATTCAAAATATATGACCCGGTTTTATTTGGACAGAAAATAAGTAAGCAAACAGCTTTATTGATGAAAGAATGAGAATGTGACATATGGAGTGCAGGTTGATTTTTAAACAGTAGAAGGACTATTTTGCAAATGTACCAACCATCCATCTCTCTAGCCAGCTCATCTCCCTCTATTTTCTATCCAATGGGTCATCTAGCATCGGTGCATTGGGTGCACAAATTAGGCCGGTGCACTGGATACGTCCTCTCTATCTCCCCGCCAAAGTTTGAAAAAGAATATAATAATCTTTTACTAATCTCTCTTCTTGTGCTAATGATGCAATAGCAAGTTGATGTTTTCCTAGCCACATAAGTTGGGACTTCATTCTCAACTTTGTTAGGTATTTGTTGTATTTTTAATACTTCAGAATAAAAATAGCTAAGGGCATCTACAGCCGCACTGAACAAATTTGGCCTCTCAAACAACCACGGATGCGCCCGGTCAGCGTCCGGGCGTGTCCACTATGACTCCCTATTTCCCGTTCACGCAGCCATGTCCTCCATTTTTTCCTTATATATCCTGTCACATGCATGTGATTGGTGGAGAAGGAGAGAGAGAAAGAAAATAAATAATAAAAAAAGAAAAAAGATGCTCTATGGGGGGCTAAATCCTACGTGACGAACGCAGGACCACTGATCTTGCACGCTCGGGCACTCCTCATACTCATCCCATATATGAGATCCTGGTAATTTAAGGAGGCTTTGAGGGGTCTGGTTGGGTCAACTTTTTGCTACTTTTTATTTCTCTCTCCTGTCCGGTCAGTGGTGCCCGTGCCCGCCCGGTCAATTTGAGGAGTCGGGCTGTAGATGCTCTAACCATGCTACAAAAGTACGAATAATGTTCCCATTTATTATTTTGACAAATATCGGCTTGTTCTTGCACTAAATATGGTTAGCTTCCATAATCCCATGCACGAATTTACCGTGCCTTGACATAGGGCACGTGCCCGGGCTTGGTGCCGCCATGTGCTGCAGCTCCGGTGACCTCCAGCAGCGGCGACTCATTCCTAGGCAAGTGAGGACTTTTGGCGGGCGCCCTTCAGGACGGTCGTTATCCTGGGCGTTCATATGCGCATCGTGATATGGAATCAGTCACACCTGTGGCAGACTAGAAAGCTGGCATGGGCCTGGTAAACAGTCTATGGGCAGGGTAGGCGTATATGTTTGGCACTGCAGCCTGGTCATGTACTGCGCATGGGCCTGCTCGACTGTATCTGCTCCGGGAGTCTGGCCCATATGTTCTTTTTGGAAATAGCACAGATTAGTGAGTCGTCCTCGCCCCACCGTGTCCATGATGCCGCCCTCTGGTAGACCCAACTACTATTGCTTTGTTTAATCATTTGCTTGTCAGTACACTCCTGGTTTGCTGCCAAAACCAAACTCCTTAGGAGCAATCCTGTTATGTGTGGCCTATCATTTTGCTAGCTGATTTTTTTTAAACTTCATTTGGTGCTTTTGAGGTTGTGATTAATTCCGGAGCCTGGTAAGGCTGTGTGACACAGTGCAACTATCCTGGCAGCCATCGGTACACTTCCTGTTATTTTTTATTAACCCAAAATTAATTAGTATTTTTTTTCGGGTGTAATACGATATGCTAGTTTTTATTAACACGTTTGGCTTTTGGTGTGCTTATTGTTGAGCGTTATTGAACACGGGAGCCCTTAAAATGATAATGTATTTGACTTTAGCACTGTCTCTCATAATACCAACATTAGTGACTAAACAAAAATCTGTAATAATGATAACCTCATTCCATAAACTATCTCTCCTAACACCAGCGCCACTGTCTACTGCATGTGGACATGTGGACAAGAATTAGTCCACGTACAGACCGACTGTTCTGGCAGCATGCGTACACTGTTCGGCTGCTCGGCACGTGAACTGGGTAGAGGGCTTGACAATATTCGATAGCTGCCACTAGGTTGCCTTTTCGCCAGAATACGCGCGGCTACGGTGCCAGCTCGGACCGGAATACGCGCCAGATGTGAATCACGAGGACGCTGGACGGCCAGGATACCAACCGTCATGGTGGTCAACCACCATTCGCATTTTTCGGGTGCACTGTCTTAATCGGGCCAGTTCAGCCAGCAAGAAGTGGCCCTCGCGCTGCCTGGGCCTCGGCAGACCGAGAATCCAGCCCGCACCTCAAGTTTGGTCGGGCGGCGTCATCGTTTCGAATGACTCAACGGACTGAAAATCAAAATACTGAAGTGTGTGTACCCAAGCATGGGTCTTTCCCGACGTGAGGAACTCGACGTCGGCCCAGGACTCCTCGTCCAGGACATGACCGTCCATCCGGACGAGCACGACCTCACCGTGGTCCGTGAGCTTCTTCTCAGGAGTCCGCGGACGGCCGGCTCGATCACGTCTTTTTGTCCGCGGATGGTCCAGGCTGTTCAACACCTCCCATATCCAGCCCGTGGCTCCTCACATGGCCGTGGTTTTTTCTTCTTTTGTTTGTATGTGTTTCTATTGGGGTTTCTTTGGTTTTATTCTTTTTTGTTTTTTCTTCACCGGTTTTCTTTCGGTATTTTTTCTTCAACACCTTTTGTACATTTTTAGTATACACTTGAAACAAGTTTTTGATACACGGTGAACAGTTTTTGCAAACACATGATGTATATGCTTTCAAATGCATTTTTTTCATTTTTTCGTTGGTGCAAAATAATTTTAAATACATGTTGAACATATTTTATGGGACAAAATATTTTTATAAATTATGTGATCATTTTTAAAATTATTCCAACATTTTTAAAAATGTCAACACATATTTTCAAAGGTGTAAACATTTGTTTAAAAAGTCAATTACATTTTTTTGAATGGTATGAAACAATTTTATTTGAATTACGTGTACGGTTTTTTCACATTGTATAAATATTTTTTAATGGTGTCACGATCATTTTGTTTAATGCGTGAACATTTTTTTTAATATCATGAATATTTTTTATTGCTTTCAATATTCTGCGTGAATTTTTTTTTTACATTGCATGAGCATTTTCTAAATGTGCGATGAACGTTTTTAAAAATTTAAGCAAAATATATTTTCCATTTTAAAAATAAAATAATTTTATTTATAAAACGTCTGCTAGGGAGCTAGTGCTCCCCCTCTCCGCGCCTTTGGCCTGCCTATTTGGGGCGTCCTCAGTCAAGGGTTCTTTCATCTCACATAAAGCGAGACAAAGACGCGCCCCAAATGTGCGGTGGATTTGGGGCCGCTTGGACGTGCTTGGGCGCATTGGTCACGTCGGACTTACAGTCCGGACCCACATGAAAGCGAAGCATCTGCGCATCCGCTCATCGGTCCTGCTGCCCACATTCATGGTGCGGCGGCAGGTGCTCCTACCGAGGAGCCTAGCCCCGGCCATTTAAGCTAGACGGCACTGCCACACACACATTCCTCTTTTCCTCTCTGGTCTGCACCGCCACGATGTCCCCGTCCTCATCTCTGCCCGTCATGATCCAAGAAAAGGTGACATGGTGCAAAATGCTGATCCCGACAAACCGCGCTAAGTTCGCGGCGGAGATGTGTGTTTTCTGCGTGGCGGACAACCTTCTACCGACCTTGGATGAGGAGGGGATGACCAGCGCTCGGACGAGGTAGCGATGACGATTAATCCCGCCCTTGCCGGGATGGATGTGGTGGATGCGGCCACCGGCGGGGGCGACAACATCCCACACCTCTCAATGCATGAGGCGAGGGAGCAATTTCTCATTGCCATGGAGGCAGAGCAATATTTAAACACAGGTCATCAAGGACAGGGAATACACTCAAGGAATCGATTATGAGATAACATAATTCGTTCCCACAAGATTTAAACCCAGGTCAGGGAGGACACTCCACCAAGTCCTCCGCACTAGGTCTACGAACCAGTTCTCTGGTTAGCAGATAATTGGTTACATTTTGACAAGTGACAACACATGAACAAGGTC
Source organism: Thinopyrum elongatum (assembly GCA_011799875.1). NCBI lineage: Eukaryota > Viridiplantae > Streptophyta > Magnoliopsida > Poales > Poaceae > Thinopyrum > Thinopyrum elongatum. Next base: position 43,045,751 of record CM022298.1, on the reverse strand, counting down.
ACCAACATCTACATTTTATTGGTCTCCTAAAGTTTATATCGGATTTCAATATTATCATCTAATTTTCTCTACTACAGCAGGCAACACAAAAGATATCGCTAAAGCAGTAATTAACCAAAGACTGAGAAGTGAGAACACACAATGCAACATGATATCATGGCCAAATAAGCAAATGAATATAGCAAACAACTGGAGCGAAAGCATATATCAAATACTCAGAAGGGCTTTATTATATGTTTTTCGCGTAAGCTGCACAACACAAAAAAGGTGTTTGTTGAGAAAGATTTCTACGAAGTTTCTTCAGCAAATACTTGCCACCAGTATCATCGGAGGGACACAGGAGCATCAGCAAATACTGAGAAGGGCTTTATTATATATATATTTATGTAATAAGCTGCGCAACACACAAAGTTTATACCACACTATGATCCTGGGGATACAGGAGGATCATCAACCGAATTTTCTTCAAGCCACTGCATAACATTACTCCAAATTTTCTCCAATAGAGTTTGTCCGGAAAGATTTTCCTCCCTCACGGTGTCATCCAGCTTCCGTGCCGTGTCTGCCCAAACACAGTAACCATGGTTAACAACGATAGCGGCAAGCTATAATTTGTAAACTGAAGAAAATCTTGTATACTGAAGAATCTCTCTCAGCGCTCAAGAATTTCTCCCTACTTAGTCACGACATCGTGTTCAGAATACAGTTGCAGAACATCACAACAATCTCCTTTTTCTATCCTTTCTCTTTACTACCAGAAGGAGCGTAAAACTGCTCAATCTAGATGATGCAAAAACGAGGATGATATAAAGCAAGATCGGAGATGAGGAATATGATTACCAGGTGGCATATAATATGTGTCTCCATTTAAACCGACGAGCAATCCACCGCCAGCCAGATCATCTTCCGGCGACACCCATAGCGGAGTGTCTTCGTCGAGGAGCGCACCCGTGGCGGAGAGCCTAGAAAGCAAGAAGGTAGTCAAGATTCAAGCAGCCACAAGTAGTATTTTCAGGCGGATAACGGCGGAAGATTTCCCTCATCCGATGCTCGCTCCACCCGGCAATGGAGACCAAGCTCGATGAGAGGCACAAAGCACAGAATTTAGCTAGGGGAGAACGAGGCACCACCATTGATGAACGTCCGTCGCATGATGAGCCATGAGGCGGCCGCTGCTGCCGTGCTGCGGTGGACGAGCTCAAGGCTGCAGGGGGCGGATGAGGTCGGCACCACAGGGGAAATGGAGAGGAAGGGGAGAGGAGGATTTTGTATGGATATATACTAGCTAGACGCTCGAGCAGGAGCATCATCACCACTTCTTTGATTCGGTCAATCATTGTTAGTTGTTGGGACTGAACAGCCGTTTGTACTTCTTTTTTTCCAAAACGGAGACCAAAGACCTTACTACTAGTCCATTGACTTAGAAATAAAGAAGTGCTCTGATAATTGGCGGATAAACCTACCGTCAAGGATGGCAACATTTGGGTACATAGCCCGTGCGACCTGGCTAACAATAGATATATACACCAAATAACACAAAGAAGAAAACACCGATCCCCTCGCCGACCACCGTCCACGGAGCCCACCAGCAAGAAGGTGGCTTCATCGCCGTGGACGAAGCTGCTCGGTGGGCTAGTGGCCGTGCATGAGAAAAGTTGTGCGCGGTCGCTGCACTCCATGGCAAGGTATATTGTGGCATGGCATCGTCCTTCATATCAATGATTTTCTTCTTTTTTTCTAGGTTTTGCTAACTAATTTTGCTATGGTTCGTAAATTTAACTGATTGCTACATTTTTGGTTATACTTAGGTTGATTAGGTGCTTAATTTATTTCTCTATAGATTAAGTATAGGCTAATATTTATTTGCTAATTTGAGTGTGGTCATGCCTATGTTAATTAATTTATTTTTAATTTAAATGCGGTCCTGCCTAATATGTCCACCATATGTCTCTCATTTCTATTGCCTCTTACCTCTCTTGTTATTCTAATGATGCAATAGCAAGTTGATGTTTAGTAGCCAGATAAGTTGGGACTTTATTCTCAACTTTGTTAGGTAATTTTGTATTTTTATGAGTTCCAAATAAAAATAGCTTACCGTGCTACGAAAGTACGATTTTTTTCATTTATTCATTTGATTAATATCGGCTTGTCTTACACTACATATGGTTAGCTTCCATAAGCCCATGGACGAGTTTACCGTGCCTTCACCTAGGGCACGTGCCCGGCTCAGTGTCGCCATCTGCTGGAGCTCCGGCGACCTCCAGCTGTGGCGCTTCATTCCTGGGCAATTTTTATTAGGGGTTTCCTGTGCAATTGTTGCCTTTCTGAAGACGACTGTCTTAATCGGGAATCCAGCCCGCACCTCAAGTTTGGGCTGTAGCATGACATGACATGCGCCCTCAGCCTCGTCTGAGTAGGACCGTTGCAGTATTATTCCCAGAAACTTTCTGCCACTTAAAATTCACTGTAAAAATGCTATCCCACAATTTCATTTTTGAATCTTGTTATTATATTTATTTATTTTCTTTAGCCACACAAAGCTAATATCTGCATTCAAAGGCATGGCTTGGGACAAATTGTTTGCTCTTTCTGCTAGAACAAAGTTTGATTTCTTCATACCGCTACAATTGAGACTTAAAAGTATATAAAAAATGTTCTAAATTACATACGTATGACACTTGGGACTCTCAGTTAGGACTCTCACATGTTAATTTCGCGGTTCTCTAATATGTTTATATTCTTTTTTTTTCGGGTCTAATATGTTTATATTCGAATGCAAGATTATATGACTTACAATTCTATGTTTGTAATTTTGTTTCTAAAGTTCGGTAGTATGGTGTATTCACATTCACAAGTTCTCCAGGGTTAGATTTTCCAATTTTCACATAACTTCAGTAAGACGTATGCTATATTTATCTCATTTTCAGGGTTTATGTACATCTAGCCATGATCTATAAAACATTTTTGGCGAATAATCTGTAAAACATTAATGGTTACATTTACATGGCGCACATCTATATACCCAATATTTACGAATCTCAGCAGACTAGCATGAGGTAATTGTGCTTGCGATGTGCCCAGGCTTGGACAAAATGGCCGTCAAGGCCGTCTCTAGGAATTTGAGGCCCCGGGACAAAATATAAAATGTGGCCATAACATTATTATTTTTTGTATAATTAAAGAACTATCCCAAAAAATACATCACAACTACCCAAGAAATACCTCATGCAAAAGCATAAAAAAAATTGCTTGATTGCATAGTGTATAGTGTATGTAGAACTGAAACTAACGCACAATGATCGAACGAAATAGATAAAATATAAAAAAAATACAAATAATAATACGGAGATAAAAAAATACCAAATCAGTAGTTTTCTTCATCTGCGCCTCATCGACGGGCGTGGTGGCCGTGAAAGGACACCGCTCCCCAATGTGGGAATAGACATTGATTAGTTTTGGCTGATCCCAGACGGACACTATGTTGGCAGTGACTATGTAATCCAATCTGTTCCCGACCATCCCCCAACCCACCCCCCGAATTACCGAATTAGGATTCTTGATCCCTCTCAATCTCTCTTTCAAGTCGCGGACCCCCCCCCCCCCCCCCCCCCCCCCCCCCCCCCCCCCCCCCCCCCCCCCCCCCCCCACACACACCACACACAAAGTAAAGCTATACAACTTGAAATATTTGAACTCGCATTAGTCTTGGAACGACTATGATAACAGGGTGTACTGTTTACATGTACTGGGGTTTGGGTTTAGCCACACCCTTCTCTAAATTTAAGTACCCATTTCTTGCATGGTATCTCCATCTTGCGTGCAACAATGAACGAGTTGAACACCTCATCGCCTGCAAGGAATTGGCCAACACTTTGAACCCGCTGTGCCTGACATCATCTAGGTCCACTATGGGATATAGGAACACTCGAGCCCAGCGCAAGCTCTGCATGATGAGCGCCGTCCCATCTGCCATGTTCTTCCCCAAGTTCGCTATGGCACCGGCATTCTCCTCGGGCACCATGCCCACTAGGGCGGCTAGGAAAACCAGGTCGTATGCGTTGAGCTTGACCGTGAGCAGTGGCAGAGCTTCTCAGGGGCCAACCTGGGTTGTTGCCCCCCCCCCCCCCCCCCCCCCAGCCCATGAAAATTTTCTGGAATACCCTTTAGTATTTGGCCCATATCTCAAGCAAAATCAGCCCAAACCACATATCGTTTAACGATAAAGGGTTTCCACCCGCTTTATATTATAAAGCACCAACCGAGCATACAACCACCGAGCCAACAAAAAGAAAGAAGAAGAAGAAGAAGAAGAAGGCGAAAGAAGGCGAAAGAAGGATACAAGATGCTACCGAACAACAACAGTCCTGACTACCCCTAGAACCAGCTAGGACATCGAGGACCCCGGCAACTCCAGGACATGCCGCCGAGATGCTCACGAGAAAGGAACAGCCCGCCGCCGGAGGAGGAGCACGGCCGTCTACTCCCATACCGTTGCCCGGCCATCCGTCTCGACAAGCACAAGCGCTCGCTCCTGAGCCCGGATGGACTGGGAGAGGAAGGCAACACGGCCACCACGCCGGCAAAGCCACTCCAATCATCGCCACCGCCTCGGGCCACAACCACGAAGATCACCGAGTGTTGTCGAGCAGGACCAACTGAAGACCGCCGGCAAACCGACCCACGCCAAGGCTGCAACCACCACTCACCCGTCCCAAGGCGACGTCTTCAGGAAGAAAGCGACGCCAAGGCGCCGTCGCCGCCCAATCCGAGGGGATTTGGGTTTTCACCCAGGACAAGAAGAGAGGGGGGCGTGGGCTAGGACTCGACGTCGACTCCAAGAAGTAGAACAGCGATGGAGCGTCGCCGGCATCGTGGCTGCCGCAGCCCGCCAAGGATTTCTCCCATCCATAGCCCACCCCCCGACCAACCACAAACTGGCCACACGAGGTCGCAGGCAACCGGATCGGTGTGGGCGGCCAAAGAACGCAGAAGTCGCCGTCTTCAGATCGAGATCCGTGCTCACCGCCGACTCGCCGCCCGTGCAGCCAAGACCGGCGCTCGGAACCATCGGCACCACCTCCCCCCGCCGCCGGGGAGGGGCACCCTCACCGGAGGAGGTCGCCGCCACCACACCTGCGCCACCCGAACAGGGGGCCCCGCCGCCACGCCACCTGCTCCGCCAGCCGCCGGCCACGGCAGAGCAGGTCGCCTGTGGCCCAGGCCGCACGCAGCCCTCGCCACCTGCCAGGCCGCCGGCGCCAGATCTGGCCAGATCCAACGGGCGCGGCACCACACAGGCCTACAGCTGCCACGCCGCAAGAGCACGCCCGGGCTGCCGCACCGCCCACCACGTGCGTCGACGCCTCAAGCATCCGCCGCCGCACCACTGCTCCCCACGCCAGCGTAGCGTCTCCGCGCGCCCAGGCTGTCCTGCGCCAGCCGGGGATGGGCGAGAGGAGGGGGAACGAGGCCCCGCCGCCGCCGAAGCCAGCCGGGCTTCGCCCGCTGGCGCTTGCAGGCGGCAGCGAGGGGAGAAGGAGGGAGGGAGTCCGGCGGTTAGGGCTTCCCCCCGTCGCTCGCGGGAGCGACGCGGGGGTTGCCTCGCCCCCCCCCCCCCCCCCCCCAAAAGAATTCAGCCCAAGCTCTGCCACTGACCGTGAGGTTTGGAACGTCGGAGGTGTACAACGCCATGTGGGTACACACGTCCTCATCCGCCGCCGCAACCAGCTTCCTCGCCCGGTCATTGGCCACACAACATCAGTCATAATTGTCGAACCAGGTGTCAGACGGGTGGTATGTCGCAAGGAAGAGCGAGCTGAACAACAGTGAGCCCGAGCCGATGAACGCCACAGGGACCGGCGCTGCCACGTGACCAACCAGAAAGGACGTATTCGAGCTCGCGCAGGTTGTTGTAGTTGTCGTAATAAGGGAAGTGGTCGGGGTGGTCGAGTGGGTTGTCCAAGGCGGTAAGGATGTCGGAGTAGTGTGCTTCGAGCTGCCCCTTGACCACTGAACATAGGCGGATGAGCTCCTCCCGCATGGTCCGCGCCCCAAGGCCGAGCTTGGCCACTTCCACCTGGCTCAATGAGACGCACATCGCGGCCAGCTCGGTGAAAAGTGCGTCGACTTCAAGGGGCGGGCTTAGTGAGGGTAGCTTGTAGATGGCGGCATGGAGGCCGGAGATCTTCTCCACAAGAGCAGCTACCTTATCGTTTTGGGCCTCCATGTCACTTGATTGACAAGTACTAATGGCTGATGTTGCAGTGCGAATGTAAGCTAGTGCCATGGACACTACTGGAATCGCCTGCAATGTCGAGGGCCTGAGACACTCGGTAAGGACAAAAAGAACTCGACAAGGCCTTTGCAAGATGATGCTTGAAAATCTCACTCCTCGCAAGCACCTCCCTAGAAATTAAATCTTTGCCATTTCGCCAAGCTGCAAATCAGTGAAGGAAGCGCACGTTCCGCGGCTTGCTGGAGAAATATCAATATGTGCCTTTCGCCAAGTGACCATGTTATTTGTTATACGGTGCTTGCAAGTTGACCATGTTAGCACCCCGATAACCCCTCTAACCTCCCTCAATTGGTAGCTAGAACAATGACCAGGGATCTGGAGCTGGAGATAGACAGGCAGCCGAACGTCTCATCCTTCACACAAAGAGCCAATTCGGCGCACGGAGCCGGATTCCAGGATTTCCAGAGGTTGGAGGATTTGCCGGACCAACCCAAGTAAGACATGTGCCGTACTACCTAACTCCGAGAAGAAGCCAGAAAGAGGAACAAGATGAGAATAACTGGAAAGGTGGTGAGGAATCACCGCATGTTACCAGCGTCCTGGCATCTTGCTGACCAGCCCATGGTTTGGTAGCTAGCTGCACGATACAAAACTTGGAATCAGGGGATAGGCCGGTAGGTTGATAAATAGTATATAGTCTCTGGCATCGACCCAGATCTGAAGGCAGAGTCGAGTTGTCGATCAACGAAAGCAATTGATTGAGCAATTTATTCAAGAAGCGTTCTTTATTAACAACAACAAAAATCAATAGTGATCTATTCAGACGAGCTGAGAGGGAAGAACGGAAGGGCAGGAAAACATGTACTCCTTCCATTTCTTTTTACTCTGCGTATAAAATTTGTTTGTAGTCAAACTACATAAAGTTTGACCAAATCTATATAAAAAATAGCAACATTTACAATACAAAAGTTATATAGTATAAAAATTAATTTCATGATGTACCCACCAATGCCGGAGAGATCCATCACCAGATCGATATGTGCCAGGGCTTCACTTTGTGAAAGATTAGGGCTGCCACCGCCAGCGTTTAGCCTGAGCCGCGACGATGAGGGCCGGCTCCTCCCCGTCTGAGAGAACCAGTCTTCGCAACCACTGAGGGAGGAGGACGGCGACAGGCGTGGCGGTGGCTAGGGTACTGCCCATGCCGCCCCCCCTGAGGACGACGCGAGCGAGTTACATCCAGGTTCCTTACACATGATGGTAACATGCTTACATGCACGACACTAGTGAATTATACTACATCATCTCTTTGGGCAACCGATGCTTGGTAGATGTATTCTGCCATAAGCCACAAGATGGTCGTCAGCTCGCCACCACTGTTGAGCTTCTGGGCATGGGACTCCCTGCTGCACTTGTTGCTGGCGTAGACGAGAATGTCCATCCACACGTCAAGGACAAGCTGCAAGGAGTCTATCGTGCCATCCTTCTCCTTCTCCAGCAGCTCCTTGGCGAGTCGAGCCATGTGCGTGAGACGAGGAGCGAGGTGGCTGAACTCCTGGTTCTCGTATTCATCGTACAGGTTGTTGGCGAGCTCCTCTCTCTCGGCAACCCTAGAAATGCTGGAGTGTGGTTCATCGCGCACACGGAACAGATCCTTGACGACGCGTGCACGGCTCGGGTACCTAGGATCAACCGATCGCCTGGTGACCAGCCGCTCGCAGGTCCGCTGGTACAACCTTTTCTGGGGCTGGCCTGGCAGCATGTAGGGACGTTCCACCAGGAGGAACATCATGTAGTCGGACATCACCCTGATGGCATGCACGTCAGCCGCGGCCTCCACGGCCTTGGCTCTCTCGCTCTTGGTGAGGAAGACCTCGGTGGCAATGTGCCAGATGATGATGCCCTCCTGGAACTCGACGCCGAGGGAGTCCTTGAGGATGCCGCGGTAAAGCCCGTGGCGGCCTAGTGGGTACTCACCCCATTTCTTCCCCAGCATGGCAGCGTTGAACCTCCCCTTGCTGTACAGTCGGCTCATGTACACAGAGATACGAAGCCTGATCGGATCGGTCATCTCGACGGTCGCCGAGTAGTGCATCCTGTTCCACCACTCGTCGGGTGCCAGTGCCCTAGCCAGCCTCCCGAGCAGGGGGCTGGTGAGCGGCGTGTCGGCGGGGCGCGTGCACAAGTGCAACAAGTTGTACTGCCCGATGGTGTATGACCACCTTCTGGACGTGTACCTACTGTTACCGGCAACTCCTCCCTTGACAAGATCATGAAGCCACACGACGGTGCGCCGGAGCTTGTCCCATCTCTTGTTGCACAGGGCTGCGTACCGAAGCCAATGCCACCTGGTGGTGCTCAGGAACGCGAACGTCCACGACGATGCCAGCGCGTTCAGGAGCGACGTCGTTTCCATGAACACGGCGCCACCCAGCAGGACGTAGGTGATGGCCACGTCGGCTCTGATGTAGCCATCCTTGGGGGTGAACCGGAATAGCAGCAGCGAGGTGGCGACGGCGAGCGGTGAGACGAAGCGGATTAGGTAGCCCCGGAAGGTGTGCACCACGGCCGCCTTGGTGTACAGGATGTCGTACATGAGGGAGAGCTCTATCTCCATCAGCGTCCACAGCTCGACGCCTTGTATCAGCTTGCTGGTGTACTCTTCTAGGCCGTCCATGTCCATGTAGTCCTCCTCGACCACTGAGGAATCGACCATGGCGCGCTTGCAGATGTGGAACAGCGAGTGGGCTCGTCGCAGGTGGAACTCTTCCCTGGGAGCTTCGTCCTGAGGGTGGACATGGTTGTGGATGGCTGGCGGCTGCGTCTCGACGGAAGCGCCGATGCTCTCCAGGGTGCTGCACTTGAGCGCCCACGTCCTCTCCGCGTACTTGACGAAGCCGACGACGAACATCAAAATGGAGGCGATCAGGAGCAGCTTCCCGTCCTGGCCGCCGGGGACGGCGATGTGCTTGTAGAGGACGTAGCCCGCTCCGAGGACCTGCACGACGAGGACGGTGAGGTGGCGGAGCCAGAGCTGGTTGTCCTGGAGCGCATAGGCGGTGATGTTATCCGGGCCGCCGAGGTGGAGCAGCAGGAACGGCGCCCAGAACGCGACGAGCTGGTTCTCACGCACGGCGCTGCCGAACGACAGGTGGCCGACGGCGTAGACGGCGGTGGAGTCGGCCATGAGGTAGGCTAGCCACAGGAGGAGCCTCCGCACGGGTATCGTCTGACGCCGGCGGATCCCGGCGAAGACGAAGAGGACGAGCTGGAGCCCGAGGCTGAGGAGGACCAGGATCTGCATCGACCGGTGGTTCCATAGCCCCAGCGGCCCTGCAGCCATACTAATTGATCTTCTCCGCTTGACACTCTAGTCTCCACTGCAACTACCTGGAATGGATGAATTTTCGCGTTTTTCTTTCAGACACATGATCATCAGGAATAAACCGAAAGGATCCACAAAAATGGGAATGTATAGATCACAGTACATTATCATGTATAATAAACACACGGATTTCGCCGGTGAATTTGCTAATTCTCAGTTGCCTGAAGTACTCATAAGTGACTGTAATCTATAAATTGCACAAACGTAGATTGCACAGTACACATGTGAACTTCCACACGCATAGCAAAAAAGCACACTCCCCTCAAAAATGTACTTATGTAACTAATGCTCGCGATCGAATGCAATTGACAGGGGATGGCGTATGCATAAGTACATACCGGCAGCGTAGGAGTAGCGTCGCAGCTTCGAATTCGGAAGCCAGCCGATCTTGAGACGATCGAGGGGGCGGCGAAGGAAATTAACAGAGAAAGGCACAGAGGAGCAGTGCCCACTGGATGTCACTCCACACTAACCAGTGGACATGCCAATTGATCGGAGGTTCCAACTGGATCTGCTTCTTAAGAAAGGGACAAGGAAGCTTCGTTCGTGGTTTGTATAGTTGTAGATGTAGATGGATCAGATCGAAGTCACTGCTAAGCTGGTAGGATCAAATATGTACTAGAGTACACTAGGATTTATTGTTTTATTCTTGATTTTTTTTACTAGGGTACGTACACTTGTACACTTGTAGATTAGACTAAAGTTGCAGTTGCAAGTAGATTAGATTAAGGGAGCTGCATCACGTCCCTCCTCTCTCTGGGGTCAAACCGTCACAATGCCAAAACTTAGCCTATTTCTAGCGGCACTACGGCAGCGATGGCGTAGCCAGAGATTCCCGCCACGACAGCTCCAGCTTCCACCTTCGCTTGCTCTTTGGCCTTTTGAGTATATATGAATACAACTTGAAGAGTCCCTTCTCGAAAAAAAAATAACAACCTGAAGAGTCAATCTTCAAAAGAGCTGCCTTTTATTGCTCAAGTTCAAACTCACGAATAATTTTTGCAAAAAGCAGGCAAAGCGCAAATGTTATGCCTTCATCACGAATTCACGATGCCTTCCTTGATGCAATAAAAGCATGTGAATAATGCATAACACAAAAGGAATCGTGGTGTTTCTCCCGGACGGCTTATGAAAGCGAACCTTATGTTGTGCAAGAGCAAAGCCGATGTTTATCAGAAGAATAAATGGGAACTTTATTCATAGCATGGTTAGCTATTTTTACTTTTAAATCATAACTAAAAATATAAAAATTCCTAACCAAGTTGAAAATGAAGTCCCAACTTATATCTGGCTGGTAAAACATCAACTTGCTATTGCATCATTAGCACGACAAGAGAGGTTAGTAAAAGATAGTGATATCTATCTTTTCAACCGTTGATGGAGTAGAGAAAGAAGAATTTTAAGTATATATAAGGTGAGATGGAACAAAACAAAAGATATAGATAGTGGACATGCATGACCACATTTAAATTAACATAGGCATAAGTGACCACACTCAAATTAACAGGTACTTAACTTGTAGCTAAATAAACTAAGCACCTAATCAACCTAAACCTAACTAATCCAATCCAAAGAGGATCCATTTCAATCATTTGAATCTAACTAACCATAGCAAATTTGCTTAATAAACATAACAAAAAGAAATCATCAACACAAAGATCGGTGCAACGCGACATTATACCTCACCGTGGGAGGGCGGCGACTGCGCGAGGCTTTTCTTCTGGGCAACATCGGTGTTAGTGATTTGCCGGCCACCCCCTCCGAGCGGCCTAGGGCATCGGCTACGGGAGAAGAGGTGACATCAGCGACGGGATCAGGTCCTCCGGAGACCATACAGAATCTGTTGGCCTCTCCCACAAACAGACTCGTCCATGACGAGGAAGCCACCTTGCCGATGGTGGGCTCTATGGATGGTGGACGGTGTGAGGAGTCAATGAAGGCCATGTCAACGGAGTGGAAGAGAGGGTTCGGTGGCGGCGGTACGAAGGCTTAGGCTAGCAATGATGCGGGTCAGTAGAGGGCGTTCAAAGAAAATCAGTGAACATGTCTCAGAGAGGAGGGTAAGTGGTGTTGAAGCAGCAGCACTAGGGTTCGATAGCGGTGGATGGAGAGAGAGAGAGAGAGAGAGAGAGAGAGAGAGAGAGAGAGAGAGAGAGAGAGAGAGAGAGAGAAGGGTGAAGATGAGGCTAAGGTTTGAATATGGGGAGAATGTTTCCTCATAATTGCCTTTTTTCTTGGTATTAACCCATGCGGCTGGATAGAAGAAATGACCTAAGTAATTTCTGCATGTGTGTTTCTCTAAAACCGCAATATGTGGCCTTTATTGATGCCGGCTGAAATTATCTCGCCAGAAAACAACTGGATGGACCGACCGGAAAGCTTGAATTTCTACTAGTCAAAGCTTATATGTTAAATTGTTTGCGAGAAAAAAAAAATAGAATTTTCTATAAAGTGAAAATGGTGAACTACTGATTCACAACACAAGAAGGGTGTTGGTGCATATGTGTTCAGAAAACCCACTCTAAAGAAGAGTTGTTCGAAGCATTTCCATTCAGATGGTAGGACGTGTTGATTTTTTCGCACTCAATGGAAGATACCATTCTCTGTTGGATCAACTCAATGGCCTCCTCGACAATGGTGGCTTCTTCAGTGGCGTGTTTGTCAAGGCAGGATAGCGTCATGTGCAACTCCTCCCTGTAGGTGGAGTGGTGGCGCCGTGTGGCTCCCATTCGAGCTGAGAATGGTTGTACCTACAGGAGCCGTTACCTTCCTGGGGGCATCAGGATTGCAGTTCTCGCCTTCCTGCCCAAGATGTTCTGGAGAAAGCCTTGATATGGGTCTCCTCATATGTGACGATGGCGGTGCCTAACAATTTGTTATCTTTTGGGGGCATCGTTTTTGAAATGGTTCCGGCTATAAGGGCCCCATGGTTGGAGGTGATGTATTATCAACATTGGGTCACCGCAAAGTTGCGGTATTTAGCTATTTCGTGTGTTTGTGGTTTCACAGTGGGCTATTTCTTGACAGAATCGAAGGTCCAAGCGGTGATGATGACAAGTGAAGGTGGTCATGACGAATCTAAGAAATAAGGGAAATGCTTGTGTACGACAGTCCGGCGCAAGATTGGGCCGGCCGCACGCGAGCCACGTGATCCATCTGGATCGTGTGTCTCCCACGCCACTAGCTCTTGGTACGCAGCCACCCGAATCGTTTTTTCCTTCTTCTTCTACCCCACGACGCCGCTGCAACTGCTTCCGCTTCCATCTCCATCCACGCGCACATACCGGCATGAAGAGGCCTACCTGCTAGGGCGAGCCGCGACCGGACGGAGAAGACGGCGACAACCAGGAGCTCTTCCCTCCCCTTTCTCCTGCGGACCATCCCCTCCCACGCACGAGCTGCGACCGGCAGTCTGCAGAGCTGCAATCGGCTTTAAAAAATGCTATGACCGCCCTCTTTTTTGCTGGAACCAACCCCATGGCGATGGTGGAGCTGCGGCCGGCAATCAAAAGAGTTGCAACCAGTGGTTTGAAATGTTGTGACTGGCTTTTCGTTTTGCTGGAACCGCAAAGGGAGAGAAAGGAGGCTGTGAATGGCGTGGAGGGAGCTGCAAACAGTAATAAAAAATGCTACAACCAGTGTCCTAGGAAGCTTCAATCGAAGGCGGCGGAATTCGGGGACCGGCCACCGTGCAACTGCGAAAGCTGGAACCGTCGACGAAAAAAGCTTCAACCGGTGAAGGAGGAAGCTTCAACCATGGAAAAGCTTCGATGGGCGTGGGAAAAAAGCTTTAAGCGATTGAAAAACTTTCAACCGGCGCCGGAAAAGCTTCTACCGGCATGGAAAAAACCTTCAATCGGCGCGGCATGGTGGTTATGGTGGCGAGTGGCGACACCAGGTGGCGGTGCTACGATGGCGACGACTAATTGCTGCAACGACGCAGGGGTCGGGCGTCTCTATGACGACGGTGTTGCCACGGACGACGGCTGGGTGCTACGGTGACGTCCTGTTGGAACCAGTGAGGACGGCGACCGGCGGCAAGGACGGTGCCCGGTGGCATGGACGACGACCGGCAGCAGCAGCTCCGGCGAGCGTGCCGATGAGCCGCTCCAGCGAGCGCGCCGACGAGCCGCTCCGGTGAGCTGCTAGCAGGAGGCGCTGACCGGCGAGTTGTACGCGAGTGAGGAGGGGATATTTTCTTCTTTTTTTTCTCTGGGTCCGATGGTTAAAGTGCATGATGTATCCAACGCTAGGTCGCTGACCGGCCGAAATTTCGGCCGGCGCGCCGGCGCCTAGCGGTCGCCAAGAAATAAATGCAGGGTAGGGTCAACTTCAAGGACACTAATTTTCTTTAGCATGAAAAACAACACACAACACAAACACACCTCCAGATAACCTCATCCGACAGTTTGACACAACACACACAATGCATGAACAATAAGAGTGGCGTGTAGTGCATGAAAGTTTTTGGCAGGACGACGTCAACGTGGGCTCATGCACTTTATTTCATATAAGAGTGCATGAACAACATAAATTCAAGAGAGAATTCCATATCAGAACCCTGAACTATCGTCAAAGTCTAAGATACAACCCTGAACTCCAAAACCGTTCACTTTACAACCCTGAACTTGCAAAACTGGACAAAACCGATCCTGACCCTGTTTTGACACTGTTTTGACCGGTTTTGACCATTGACTGCCTAGTCACCCAGCCACGTCACTCAGTTTTAACTTTTTTTTAACCAAATCATCAAAAATCAGATGTAGGCAGCGGCTGCTAGCTTCAATATCGATCGATCCCACATCAATCGATCGATCAGCAAGCGCTCAAAGCGGGAGGCGAGATCCTGCGGGCGGCGGGGACCTGCACAGCTGGGCGTTAGCGACCAGCAAGACGGTGGTGCGGATGCATGTGGTGGCGGCGTTGACCTGGGACTGGAGGCGCGCAGCCACGGGAGACCGGCAGACGGCGGCACGGACGACTTGAGGTAACACGTCGACGACGGAGGATGGTTTCTGCAGGCGAGCGGACAAGCGGTGGTGGTTGATCTCCTGGTGAATGGGCGCGCTGACGCTAATCTCGGGTGGCGCTCGACAATTGCCTTTTGTCGGTGGAGGTGATCTCGCCGGCGGCTTGTGTGCAGGCAGTGAGGTAGAGGCGTAGCTCCGACAGGGTGGCAGAGGAGGCGAGGTGGACGATGGCCGGGAGTTGTGCGGAACGGCTGTGGTCATGGCCGTCGGGCAGAGGCGAGAGGAAGCGCAGGGGAAGAGGAGGGGGTGTGGGGAGCGGCTGGAGGCGGTGCTGCTGCTCGCCGACGGCGGCCTGCCGTTAGTTGACCGGGCAGCGCGATGGCGCATGCGGGGTTGAGCGAGGAGGAGGAGGTGCCGGAGGTGGCTGGGTGGGATGAGATGAGTGAGGAGAGAGAGAGGGCTGGGGCTAAGGGTTAAATGAATCGCTCCCTAAAGAAATTGAATCACTGATGTGGCAGGTTGACTAGGCAGTCAACAGTCAAAACCGGTTAAAACAGAGTCAAAACCGATTCAGGGTTATTTTTTGCCCGGTTTTGAAAGTTCGAGGGTGTAAAGTGAACGGTTTTGGAGTTCGGGGTTGTATCTTAGACCCTAGCGGTAGTTCAGCGGTAGTTCAGGATTGTAA
Organism: Thinopyrum elongatum; assembly: GCA_011799875.1. Classification (NCBI taxonomy): domain Eukaryota; kingdom Viridiplantae; phylum Streptophyta; class Magnoliopsida; order Poales; family Poaceae; genus Thinopyrum; species Thinopyrum elongatum. Next base: position 43,030,476 of record CM022298.1, on the reverse strand, counting down.
TACGGACTTCTCTCTAAATTCAACATGAAAGAGACAGAGAGATACCTTGCTAATTGAAAACTTATCCTAATATCTAGATGCTCCAATTCTGAAACGCCATGCCATCTGTCAAAAAGTAGCTTGTATCCACTACATTAGATGCCAGTCAGTAAAAATATGGTCTAATAATAGTTGGTAGTGGGTTCATGAAAATACCATGGTGAACATGGGTGCACATGTACATGAGTTGCAAACAAATCAAAAATAGTTAAAAGGTCAAATATTTTTGGAACCTTTTCGCAATAAGCATTGTCTAGTGTATTACTCAAGCGTAAAATTTCACGACAAAATGACTCTTGGGGTATTCTGAACAAATAAAAACAAAACTGATACTCCTATATTAAGCTCACTGCTCACACATTTTATAGTTGCAATTTTGTGCCAACAATACCATAGAAGTCATTTTGTCGCGAAACTTTACACGTGAGTAATACACTAGACAATGTTTGTTACAAAAAGAGTTTCAAAAACATTTTACTTCTCTTTTATTATTCTAACTTTTTAATGCTAAACTGGGTACATGTGCACCCAGGTTTCAAATATCTGCACCAGTAAACTAGTAGATTACCTCCGTCCCAAATTACTTATCTTAAATTTTTCTAAATACGATTTTTTTTGGCTTTCAGAATGATAAATCTATGAAGGAGACTGCTTATCTCTTGCATGATACTGAATCATGTGAAAAGAAGTATTTGAAGTTCTTTCGACTTCTTCTAAAGGATTTTATTCTTACATCTGAAATTGACACCAAGGATTGGGTTTTAATCCAGTTTGCAACGTCTTTGAAGATGATATGTTACCCTGGAGCATCGTATAAAGTCTTACCCCCTGATGAGGTGAATCATAATATTTTTATATATGCGTTGAGTATGTGTATGATGGAAGTTGTCATTCTAGCAATGTACTGAAGTGTTATTTCTTTCAGATTTTCTCATTTGGTGAGTGCTGAAAGATAGAGGCTCATGGACCTCGATATAAAAGAAGCTTTTCAAAGATTGATGTCTTGTCTATCTACAAAAATGTTGCTAGACTCGATTCAAAAAAGTGCATACTAATTGGTCAAATTGGATATCTGGTTTACGAAGGCTAAAGAAGTGCGAGAGAAGGCAGATGTCAGAGATTAAGCAACCATCATTTTTCGGGAAAACTCAATAGGACTGATTTACGTACTGGCTCCAAAGTTGGAAAAGAAGCTAGTAATATGGAAACGAGCTACCTTTCCAAAGCAAATGGAAAGGTGTTGTCTCTCAGCTGGAAATTAATCTCCCAGGTCCATCAGAGTAGGGATGCTTGGTCATGCTTTTACTTCGAGTCAAGGAAGTGGATGTACCATCTACTTCGAGTCGAGCCATCCATGCAACTACTAGTAGTGGATGTGCCATGTGCGTACTCTCGTTTTTTCTACTTTCGTGTTGTGGAAGCCACTTCAACTGCTGACAGAGTTAGTAGTTGCGCGCATGAATGACTTCACCGTGTTTACTAGTATAAATTTGCAAATATCGTGTGAACAATCAATTCTTCTCTTCTCTGTTTATTACAGAGTACGTTTTCTTGTTCAGCATCAGATATGTATTCTGAAACATGTTCTGAAATCTCAAATCCAAGTAGTAGTAGTTCAGTCTGGGGAGAAAAACTGAAATGAATGTGGAAGATATATATATATAGTTGCATATACACACACACTCACAGAGTACAGATGACTTCACGAACTGAATGCCTTTACAAGCAGTTCATATATATGTCGCAAACAGAGTAGAGATAAACAAGCAATCTGTTCATATTTACAAGTCAAATTATTGCCACCAGTTTAACATGCAAGATACAACACCATCACCAGAGCTATCATCATGAACCTTGGATCAGTGCCAACAGGGGGGTAGGTGATGCAGTCGTCGATGAGATGCATGGACGCGAACGACGGCAGACACTCGCCATGACGCTGCCGCAACATATATGGTGTCGGATGCAACTTTGTCGTACATGTAGCAGCGCCTTATATGAAGTTTCCATACCTTTAGAGGAAACAAATACTAGGAATTACTGAAAGCCCATAGAAAGAAAGACATCAAACTGAGCAGAAATCTATCTACTTAAAAGAGAAGAGAAACATCCTATAATGTTTTCAAGCATTTCTTTAATCTGAACTGTAGGTCGGCCCTTGGTGTGTGGAACAACCAATCGACAGGAAAATAGCGGGGACTTGCTAATCATGTCACAAGAACTGGTCACAGACTGCTAATTAATTCCAAGGAAACTTGTTTTCCTTATTGAGGAATTGCAAGGAAACTTCTAGGGAGGTACTACTACTCAATATTAAGTCCATACTGCATATATTTGCTCATAACTTCATAAGCAAGCAAGCAAAACCTAAGTTGTACAGGAAACATAATACGGTGAATAAAGATAACAAAGGGGAGATGTGCACCAGCTGCATGCTATTGCGTGGCCTCGTCTTGAATACAAATAATCACGGTCTCTCCATCGGAATCAACAAGCAGAATAAGATCGTAGCCGGGAAGCGTCGGGGGCGCCATGATAGCGAACATGTCTGGAAAGAGAACTAACTTGTGGCACGTGGTGTAAGAATACAGCAACAGCGAACGAGTCATAATTCACAGAGGAAAGAAGGATGAGAGCTCAAGATATATATAGTACAGTTGCGCGGCGGAGATGGACGCGCCGTGCGAATGTGCGATGAGGTCGGCCGGCCGATCACCGCTGCATGCGCGGTTGAGGAGGGTAGCTTTGGAGAGCTCGGGGTTGCGAGGGAAAGAGGCTTCTGCGGCGTTATGGAAAGAGAAGAAAGACGTGGTTGTCGGTGCTTAATTTGCCCAGAGCTGGAGGTTCGGCACTCTATTTGTAGGCTTGTGGCACTACGTACGTAGTAATACCGCGTAGTACGCGGCCCAGTGCCGGTTGGGAATATACGGGAGGTGGCGCCCTGGTACGACGAGAGAGTCATGTATTCTCCTCGTACGTATAGGAAGGAAGTTTCCATCCTCAAAAAGAAAAAGAAAAATAATAGGAAGTTTCCATGAGCCCGCAAAAAAAGACGGTGCACACATCGACGATCGACCTTCATCGATCGATCTGCTCGGCCGGGGCGACGACGTGACCGACCGCCGGGAGCGGCCTAGCTACACCGTACCGTGTCAACGCGTGATGGACGCGTGCTTAATTCATTATTAAGACAGCGCGCGCGGTTGGGCGCATTTCCCTTTACTCGATCGGTCTTGTGAGCTAACTAACTGGGTGCTTCGGGCCTAGGCCTAGTACATTTTCTTATGTGCTCCCTTCGTCTGGTATTACTTCTTGCAGAATTGAATAAAAAAGATATATCTGGATACATACATTTCTCCGACAAGTATTTTCAGACGGAGGGTGTAGATAATGGAATAATATCGTAGAAAGAACGATTGTTCTACTTTTTGTTTTTTGACTGATTGTTCGCATGAAAAACTTTAGTTGCTAAATGATTAAATAAAGGATGCTTAGCTACAAGTTAAGTACCTATGCATTATGGACTTTAGTTGCTAAATTTTTAAATGTGCTTGGCACCTCATCTTAGCACCAATGAATTGGAAGTGACCTAAGCCTGTAGTTAGAGTGGGCAAGAACCCAGCTCAAATTAATCCATCGGCAAAATCTCGTGGACTTTCAAATAGTTGTGTCGTCAACTGGGTGTCCACGGGAGGGGTTGGCCGTTGGCGTCGATCGCCACAGGCCCATCGACGCTCCTCTCCTGCCATTGGAACTGGTCCAAGCGCCGTGTGCTACTTGCAGTCAGAGCTCGCGGACCGAGACACCAGTCGGTGCCGGCAAGAGCTTGGATAACCCTGCGTGGACTGGGGATATTGTCGTCGATAGACCCTTGGCTTCACGGAAATACAGAGGAAAACACCTTGACCGACCACGGTGAGCGATCACACGGTGGAACGACCGTGAACTGGCTGGTCCGCCCGGCTATATGCATGCATGTCGAGGTGCTTTGGGCAAAACAGAGTTGAGGTGCTGTTCAACGCAACTAATCAGAGTGCAAGTCGTCCTTGTCTCCTAGTTGACGGCCTTGTTTAGTCTGACGCGTTCTGCGCTCTGTCAGTTTCTCCTGTAAGATAATGAAAGTTGTGCCAGTTGCCAACAAGTATTATCTTCGTCATGATTTACTAGTCCTTCTCGTATTCTGTGTCATATTTTCACCATGAATTTAACTAACAAAATGTAAGTTATATGTAACAAAAATAATATCATTGAAAATTGCATTCAAATACGAATCTAACAACATAATTTTTTGTGACATGCATTAACATTTTGGTTGTCAAGTCTATGATCAAAATTTGACACAAAATACAAAGGGGACCAATAAAGCAGGACGGAAGTAGTACATATATAGCAGCAAATATTAAATGATTTTTTTGAAAGATCAAATATTAAATGATCAAGTGTGTTCTGCTAGTCAAATGAGTACAGATTAGAGAGATGGCACTCGGTTCCTTGTATTTTCAAAATATTTACTGTCTGCATTAATTGTTGGCTCCATTTAAGCACGCAAGTAGCTCCCCGACGAGATCCCAAATGGCAAGACAGATTTCTACTATGACCAGCCTGATGCCTTGGTAGCTAGCTTGGCTACATTGCACGGGTGCGGACAGACCCCATGTTCGGAGTTCCGCCTCTTCACTCTGCCGACCTCAAGTATGTAAGTTACTCCAAGTTACTGATTTCTAGTTTTAGTTACTTGTTCGGCTCTTCCCTCTCCAACACAAAAGCAGGGTCCTGAAAAAGCATCTTTGCAGATAATTTATTGCTTGTTTTTCTTGGGTGAGAATGTTTCAAGTTTTTCAGCCAAGTTTCTTTCCATGTTTTCAATTGGACATGAATATGATTTCCGTCTTTACTGGAAGGCTTAACCAGCCATCATAGAATTTTATTCATCCTATTCGAAGGAAAAAGAGAGTATCATTCATCATGTTATTCATAATGATTTTAGGCCCGTGTGGACAAATAAAGTGTGAGTTCCCGACAGTAAATAGAGTGTCCTCTTTGCAGCCGGCAACACGATCGGTGGCCAAGCCAAGCCCTATGGATCTGTCTGAACAACTGAAGGCGGCGGATATGAACATACATAGTGCAACACCCGACACCACCACCGCCGACATTTTCTCTCCAGAGCTTGTCATCATGACACCACTGCTCAAGGGACCTGCGGTGGCTCTCTCGCCCACCACATTGCTGCTGCTCAAGGGACCTTCACCAGAGTCTCCTTCGTCACCCAACACTTTCAAGCTCGCCAAGAGTCAGCAAGAGTGGCCGTTCAAAGCGTCGGCTGCAAAGGCTGAACGAGAATTCATGTTAGGGCAGCCCATGCTCCCGCAGGATGAGATGAACGTCTTGCCACCTGCTTGTAGAAAATTGCATGCAGCATACATGAATTTGGCCAAACTAAAGAAGGATTCTATCGAAGTCGCCTTCAAACAAGGGGATTCTTTCCACGACTTATTGAATGAACGAAAGTTCGACATATACTTCGACGACCTCTTCCACTTCTTTAACTCGAAGTCCATCGAGAGTGCATTCTTAAGATGCTGGACACTGTAAGTATCAACTTCTACTTCTTTGAAAAACTTTGTCTCATACGTGTACTCATTGATTTTGCATGTGTATAGCCACATGAGGAAAAAGCAAGAGAATGCTCATATGGGATTCCTTGACGCATTCATGGTGTCGGCGAGGAATATTGATATCAACAAAGAAACTAATCTGGTCAGGCAGTACGTCATTGAGGTTTTGCAAGATCAGAAGGACAAAGACCATGTCATGTTTGCATACACGCAGGGGTAAGTCTTGCACTACATATTAATAGCTAATTTAGCTTTTCGATTGTGTAATTTACAATCCTATGCATCTTATTATGAACATGTGTAGTGATCATTGGATTACGGTCGTCATTGCATTACGACACAACAAGGTATATTACCTTGATTCGCTTGAAGGTACACGCACATTCACGCCTATCACAGAAGTGCTTGATGGTGTTTTCGCCGACTTTGCTAAAAAAGGAGTTGATGATGTTTTCGCCAAATTCGCTAAAACAGGCGAGGGGTCAAAACTTCAGCACATATTCGATTGCCCGGTAAGACGAGTCATACCCGAAAGCATTATGTTCTAGCTTTAGCATGGTCAATTATGGGCCCATGACTAACCTCGAAGTTTACTATTTTGAGTAAATATCAAGTAACCACAACTTCTAGGATGATGCATTTAGTCTACTGTAGGGAAAAACACACAACTATGTAGGCTAACGGTTACATTCCACCCAAGTCACGCAGTTCAGCATAGTTGATACTTGATAGGGAATCTTGCCCGTGAGGTTCACGGATCAGTAGCATGCGTAAAGAAAAACTGTGAGCTGACTCTGCCATGTCATTGGGTGACCATGCCTCCGATGAAGGGAGGGGAGAGCAAGGCCTTCGGATGCTATATAAGGGCCAAGCCAGGTCGAAATTAGTCAAGTTTGACATTGTTCGAGCCAAATTAGCTTGTCGAGTCAGAGTTTGCTCGCATTTTTATGCCACGTATGCGCTGACTAATGGGCTACGCATGTAAGAATCCCTATCAACTCAGCGGAACAAGATGATTCTGGTGAGCTGTAACCATAAGCCCCGATAGTTATGCTTTTCTGGAAAACAAAAGTCCATGAAGTTATGGTTTTTCTGAAATATTTCTCCCAATACTCGTGGTTCCTTGATAATTTACTCTACTATTTTCAACAGTGCCATAAGCAGCCCGATGGTAAATCTTGCGGGCTCTACACAATGCAACCCATGGAGCTCGTTGCAGACTTTGTCAAGACAGATGATGATTTAAAAGTTTGTGCTGCAATATTGCCGTCCTACATAATTTATTATTTATCTATGTATATACATGTTTGTTCGTAATATATTTTTATCTTATCAACAGAATTTGGTATGCCCTATAGAACCATTGCATCCGGATGTTATCAATGGGAAGCGTGAGCTTGTAGCCATTTTTATCAATGACGAGGTCATAAACCCAGGTGGCGAGTTCTTCCACGTAGCTGTTATGTCATCCTCTCTAGACATGTCTACCCAATCGGCATCAATGCTTCCCACACCCAGCAACCTAGCATTGGAGGCACGAGAGCATGCAAAATCCCCAAATGGTATCACCCTTTGACATGGTATTTCCCGTTCAAGTATGATAATTGATGCGTAGATTATATGTGGTAAGTCTAAGAAGCTAGTGTACCATTATTTAGGTGAAAATCATTCTTACAAAGTGGTTTGTTGTGCTTGCTTTCTATCACTCCAAGGAACTCATAATGGCGTTTAGCATATTTCTTCGGATCTTGTCCTTGGATTTGAAAATGTACACATATGTTACCGCATACATAGTGTCTCGCCATACTACCTATGACCTGCATGCTCATGTCCAGCCAATTAAACCAGTCCATCCTATGAACATGCCTAGATTATTTCTCTTTGATCATATCAATCCACATACATCGCTACAAATTTTATGAAAATTATACTAAAGTAGTATAATTTGGTCAAAATATTATGATAAATCTTACAAATAGTCCCAAATAGCATTAAGTCATGTAACAATTAGTATTAAGTATAATTTGGTCAAAACATCACTAGTAGAAAACAGGGCTTTTGTCCCGGTTCCAGAGGGCCTTTAGTCCCGGTTCTGTAACCGGGACAAAAGGGTTGGGACTAAAGCCTCTAACGCTTACGAACCGAGACTAAAGGTGGAGCCCACCAACCGGGACTAAAGAATTTTTTTTTTGAATTTTCAAATTTTAGAATTATTTGACAATTTAATCTCTAATCACCCCTCCCTCCTCACTGCTTCAGAATTTAATCTCTAATCTCTAATCAGCACTCATTCCAAATCGTCTAACTTCCCGGCCGGTCACCCATCCTCTCACTACTCCAGCCTGAGCACGCTTAACTTTTGAGTTCTATTCCCCCTAGTTTCAAAGTCTGCACTTGTTGTTTTCCTAACAATACTAAGCTGTCAATCCTATTAACCCTTAGGAGTTGAACTTGAGCATTAAGCACTGTTTGAGTTTGAAACTATTATTCTAAAAAACAATAATTATTTAGTAACACTAATATTTTTGAATAAGTAGTTTGACCATAGTTTGACCACAGTTTGACCAGATTTGACCACAGTTTGACCAAAATTCAAAAAAACTAAAATAATTATTTAGTAACACTAATATTTCCTGAATAAGTAGTTAGACCATAGTTTGACCAGATTTAATCAAAATTCAAAAAAACTGAAATTTGAGCATAACTTTTTTTTCTTTAAGAATTTGAGGATTCTAAAATTTGCAAAACCGCCTTTGGCCGTCGAAATCGGATGCGGATTTTCGTGCTGATTTTTTTGATATATTATACGTTTTTTTCGACATCGTATGCAAAAGATATGGCCGTTTTCCTTTTTCATAACACTTTTTTGCAAAACATGTCCAAATTTAAGTTTTTTAATTTTCCTAACTAGTAGATGTAGTAACATAACTACATCTTGAAGTTTTTAATTTTTGAAGTTTTTATCATTTTCTTTTGTCTTTTACAAAACTGAAATGGCGATACACGTGGGGGGGGGGGGGGGGGGGTGTGGTAGAGTTTGAACCTCTTTAGTCGGGATGGTGTCATCCAATCCTACCGTCGACTACATCTGCTAGCACCGTCCCAGTCAGAGTCACAACTAAGGTAACCAAGCCAGAGTCACTGTCTATTAAAGTGGCAAAAAGAATTACTTTATATATCAAAACTAATTCTATAAACTATTATTAAAGTCTAAACAACTATTAATACAAAACTTTAGCAAAATTAATATTAATTAATTATAAAAATTGTCTACTGTGTCTAACAGAAACATACTACAACTTGTTAAAATCTACATAAAGAACTAACTAAAAATAATTGAAAACAACAATTAAGAGACTAAAACAACTATATAAGCAAAACAGTACTGTTTTAATTAAAATTGTAATATAAATTATTCTAAAAATGACCAAATAAATCTTACTGTGACAACAATCTAACATGTGACTAGGTGCAAAAAGAATTAAATTAAAAATTATTTTTAAACTCAAATTATTCACAATCTAGGGTTTAAAGCAAATTTGAACAAATTCATATTTAAATCATTCAAATTTGAAAACTAATGGCACAAACAGAAACTAGACAAAATTTTGAATCTAATGCAAAAAGAATCACTCAAAAATATCAAATATCCTAAAAGATATAAGCAATTTAAAACAGAAACTAAACACAAAGAACAAATGGAAAAACAAAAAACAAATTTCAAAACCCCTTTAGTCCCGGTTCATGGCTCCAACTGGGACTAAAGCCTCAACCCCTTTATTCCCAGTTCGTGGCTCGAATCGGGACTAAATGTCTAACCTTTAGTCCCGGTTTGAGCCATGAACCGGGACTAAAGGGCATCGCACCCTTTAGTCCCGGTTCGTGGCTCAAACCGGGACTAAAGGTCCCATTTGAACCGGGACTAATGCCAGCCCAGCGCCCTAGCCGCTCGAACCGGGACTAATGCTCACATTAGTCCCGGTTCATAATGCAACCGGGACTAATGCTCCGATCCAGCTGTGACGAAAGCCCTGCTTTCTACTAGTGCATTATGATAAATCTTACCAATAGTCCCACTGGATCTGCCACTACAATCCATGCTTTTTAAGTTGAGTAAAAAAGAATACAAAACCATGTAGCTTTTGAATGAAATATGATTTATGGCATGTTTACATATTTGGGGTTCTGGTGCCGAGATCTTTCAAACAAAGCCGGTCATGAATATATTTACATAATTTTTGAAATCTGAATTTTGAAACTTCATCAAACTACAAAGACTATAAAACCCGTGAGACTACAAAATTGTATATGACATCACATGGCATATCATAATGTTCCAAAGTGTGTCAATCATTACATTTATTTTAGTTCATTGTCTACCATAGAGTATCATATTGTAACATTATGTGTAAATGCGCATCTAACTGATGCTTAGGGAACTTGGTAAACCATGATAATAACAAAAGAACTTTTGTGTTTAAGATACTTTCGAAAACACCGTTAATATTGTTTTATTATGTTCCTCAAAAATAGTCATACCATCTCACAGAGTGTATCATAGTGTCTCATTTCATGTCTATGCATTTCAAACATAAAATTACAAGTTTGTAATCAAAATTAGTTTTTATCAAGTTTTATAGGTTTTTATTGTGTTCTGGAGTGCATCATTTTGTTTCTCAATACAGCAAACTGATATGAAACGAGTTTCAGAAACTATATAATAGAGTCTCACCATCTTTCATAAGGTTTCATCATGTTTCAAAATTCAAATTTTAAAACTTATCAAAATACATTAAAGAGTGGTCTTGTTGAAAAGTCCACATCACGGGGAACAAAAAGAAGCAAACAAAAGTTACATCAGGCTTTTGGTTCATAAGATAAAGTGATTTCAAACTTTGAAAACACAATAAAAGGATGACTAGATTAGTGTGGTTGGGTGGGTAAAAAGTAAGAGAAAGTGGACATAGATGATTGTGCGTGTGGGCTAAAAGGTGTCAGGTGAGATGATGTAGTTCAGCAATATAGACAACAAATGAGGTGGAAATTGATAATACAATGCATGTCGATGTGAATCTCCAACCCATTGGACGACGAATGCATGCATGAGATTGTTGACGCTCAAAAGTGGCACAATCGTAAAAGTTGCTTTAAGCTATGTCAAGATTAATTCAAACTTATGATTGGAAGTCACCATGGGATGGCTTTCTTCTAGAAGATCAAGATGGATATGAAGGTGTTCTAAAACGGAGCTCGGATGCAAAAGTTATGACAAGTTCAGAGATGCTCATGTTGACATCAGATTAAAGAATGGCTTAAAACCCAATTAATATGGCCTCAAATGGAAAATGTTTCAACATGAAAGTTGTGCGTCTCGTCGAAACGGTTGATTTTGATATAAAAATCATTCCAATCCAAGTTCGTATGCAAAAGTTAGAGACATCGGAATGCAGCCCTGTCAGGAGGCAAAATATGGCGCGCCTCACCAGACACCTTGTCTGATGGGTAGCGCGAATAATAGCCTGTTTTGCGCGAGCGATTTGACACTCAAGATGACCTCTGATAAAAAAACATTCAACATCAAAGTTGTTCGTCTCGTTGAAACGGTCAAGATTGCTTTTGGGCTCGTTTCCATCCTAGGTCGTTTACCATCTCAAAAAAGACCTACAAGGTGCAGCTAGTTTTAATCCGAACAGTTTTGGAAAGTTCGGACAAAACCAATCCAAATTTGACTAGGGTTTTGGACGTGAATCCAAGATTTTTTCTTGCACGGGAAGTCCAGCCGCCTCTTATATACCTAAGGGGTGACGGTCGATTGAATAACACACAATCGAACAAACATATCTACTACTTTTTCGTGTTCATCTATCCCCTATCCTTTTATCTTTCTTCTCGTTCTTTGTTCGTTCTTCGTTTGCAGGGCGGCGAACCTCGAGGCCCTAGGGGCGATCAGGTCGACCTAGGGCAGCCCATAGCCGCCGCACGCCCTGACGGGGTACCTCCCGGGCGTGTGGAGTTTCGGGTCCTGAAAAGCACCCGCCGGATTGCTTGCGTACCGCGCTTTCCGACATCACCGTGTACCTCCAACGCTGAGGTTGATGCACCGCAGCTCACGTCGAAGGAGACCCGGGAAGCGCGGTACGCAAGCAATCCGGCGGGTGCTTTTCAGGACCCGAAACCCCACACGCCCGGGAGGGACCCCGTCAGGGCGTGCGGCGGCTATGGGCTGTCCTAGGTCGACCTGATCGCCCCTAGGGCCTCGAGGTTCGCCACCCTGCAAACGAAGAACGAGAAGAAAGATACAAGGATAGGGGATAGATGAACACGAAAAAGTAGTAGATATATTTGTTCGATTGTGTGTTATTCAATCGGCCGTCACCCCTTAGGTATATAAGAGGCGGCTGGACTTCTCGTGCAAGAAAAAAATCTTGGATTCACGTCCTAAACCCTAGTCAAATTTGGATTGGTTTTGTCCGAACTTTCCAAAACTGTTCGGATTAAAACTAGCTGCATCTTGTGGGTCTTTTTTGAGGTGGTAAACGACCTCGGATGGAAACGAGCCCAAAAGCAATCTTGACCGTTTCGACGAGACGAACAACTTTGATGTTGAATGTTTTTTGATCAGAGGTCATCTTGAGAGTCAAATCGCTCGTGCAAAACAGGCTATTATTCGCGCTACCCATCAGACAAGGTGTCTGCTGGGGCGCGCCATATTTTGCCTCCTGACAGGGCTGCATTCCGATGGCTCTGACTTTTGCATATGAACTCAGATTGGAATGCTTTTTATATCAGAATCAACCGTTTCGATGAGACGCACAACTTTCATGTTGAAACATTTTCCATTTGAGGCCATCTTAATTGGGTTTTAAGCCGTTCTTTAATCTGGTGTCAACATGAGCATCTCCGAACTTGTCATAACTTTTGCATCCGAGCTCCGTTTTAGAACACCTTCATATTCATCTTGATCTTCTAGAAGAAAGCCATCCCATGGTGACTTCCAATCATAAGTTTGAATTAATCTTGACATAGCTTAAAGCAACTTTTACGATTGTGCCACTTTTGAGCGTCAACGGAGATATCCCGTGCATGCATGGTAGAATCTCTTTTCTTATCACTCCGCCACCACATTTTTTCATTGTCCTTTTCTTGTAATTTAGTTACTCTATTGTTTAATCGAGTTGCTAACACTTCATTTTATTTAATAGACAGTTAAGGGGGAGAACAACAGTCACAGAGGCCCCAGATGGATTACAGATTGTTGGAGGCAGCAAGAAATGGCGATGCAGCTACAGTTATAAGACTTCTGAATGCGCCAGAACCTGCAGCAGCAACAACAACAGGTGATGTTGTAGTCCGTATACGTGTTGTAGGGCCAACAAACAATGACGGAGGTATACAAGAGGTCGAGATGGCAAGCACTGGGCATGGCGGCAGTAGCACTCCAGATGAGCGTGCAGGAGACACGAGCAGGAGCATCGGCGGCGGTCCTCTTAGTACAATTCCACCAACATTTGGGCGGCGGCTTCTGCAAGGTGTGGCATCTGATGGGGACGGGCTGCTCCATATTGCTGCGAGGTGCGAGCATGTCAACATAGTGAGTGCCATCTCTGGTAGCAGATGGTGTGATGCGGTGGATGTAGCAGCGAAGAACAACAGAGGAGAGACTGCCTTGCACTGCGCGGCTGCTACTGGGTATGCCGACATGATCAGCGCCCTTCTCACATTGTTGCCTAAAGACGGTGACAAGAAAAGGCAACTTCTGAGAGAGCAAAAGGACACCGGGGAAACATGTTTGCATGAGGCGGTGCGGTGTGGAGAAAAGCTTGCTGTGGAGAGATTGGTCCAGGGTGATGTGGATGTCGTCCTTGAACCTAACGACGGCGGTGCGTTGGTGAGAATACGTGATGAGCAGGGTGTTTCTCCTCTCTACTTGGCCACAACATTACGCCAAATAGAGATTGTTGAGTTCCTCACCCGACAAAACGGGCATCTAGGATATCCAGCTGCGTCCTACGATGGGCCGGGAGGCAAGACAGCGATGCATGCTGCGGTTCTCCTCACTAAAGGTACGTACTTGTTACATTAACGGTCTGCCCTCTACATATCTTCCTTAGTATGGTTACCAATTATCTTTCTCAAATGCAGAGCTCTGCATATGCCTCGCCGACTGGAATAATGAACTCATCGACAAGGCAGATTTATCCGGCAACACACCGCTTCACCTTTTGGCATCGACCAAACAAACAATTATTATGAAACTTCTTCTTGATGCAGACCCAAGTGCCGGATACCGCTCGGACAATGAGGGATCACTTCCCATACATGTTGCTGCTGCCAGTGGAAGCATAGAGATTCTCAAGCTCTTATGTGAGCGTCGTCCCGGCTGCTCTTGGTCATGCAATAGCTTGGGCCAGACTATCCTACACATTGCTGTCAAAAATGGAAGTAGGGATGTGGTAAAGTATGTATGTTCCGGACAGAAGTTTGCACGGATATTTAACACCAGGGATACTGGCGGGAATACGGCTCTCCATTTAGCTGTACTGCAAGGAGATCGGTTAACCTTTTGCCATTTAATGCGGAGAAGGGAAGTATGTTTGAACTTCACAAATAAGGAGGAGCGTACACCTCTTGATCTTGCACAGATGAGCCTTCCGCCAGGTATTTCAATGTTGTCGGTACGTATGTTTATAAGGCCCTTCCAGTCAAATGGAGTCACGTACATTACTTTGCTATATCTGCTTATTAATGTTTTGTTTATTTCATTTTCTCCTAAATTAGTTTTTTTTAAACACAGTACAGATGCGGACGCTCACATACATGCACGCATACTCACCCCTGTGAACGCACACACACAATTTCTATCCCTCTGAGTACCATCGAAAGACTAAGTCGGCAATCTTGAGATTGACGAATTCACCATATATATAGATACACACACACAAACAAGATAACGAAAGTACGATTGAGCAGTCAATATGACATAGTTGCTCATGTGTTTGGCAATGGTACCTATGACCTGGTTTAGGGGACAATGTTCAAGCAGAGCAGATGACCATGAATCTGAATCTTGTAGTTATCCTTATTAAATAGAATCGAGTGAATGTTCCTTCAAAAAAGTTAGCTATTCATTGTAGGATTGGTCCAGACAACTTCATAGTTTGAGCTTTTGGGTAAGTTTTTTTTTCGAAAAGGGGCGCTTTATTACTTAAAAGCTTTTGGGTAAGCTAATGACTGGGCAAACACACATACATGCAGGAGGGTAACACATCATTGTTACAGGATTCTTATATTAGGGCATCTCTAATGTAAACCTTCAAAACAGACACGCTCAGGACGTGTCCGCGGGCAGGATAGGGGAGGGAGACATCCATCACTTATTCCCAACAAAATCAAATTGTTTAGTTGAAACGAGAGAGGGGGGCCATGTGGTTGCTTTTAATTGGACATGTGTGTGTGGTATGCTGTTGGGGAGAGAGAGAGGAGGGAGGAGGACCATATGGTTATTTTTGTTCAGACATGCAGATGTCCGGACTCCCGCAAAGCTCCAGGAAGTTTGCTTTCAATATACCAAAAACTAAACATGTGGACTGGTGTGCGAACAGTTAAGGGTCCTATTGGATGACAAAAACAGTCCGAACATATACATGTGCTTTGAGGGTCCCTTTGAAGATGCACTTAATTCTGTTTTTCAGTACACTATTAATTGTGATTTTGTGTAAGCTGGTATATCATTCAATAGGTTCATCCATGCCCTCTGCAGGGTCCCCGGGATTGGATTCTGCACACCCTCTTATTTGCCGAAGCTGATCACGGTGCCTTTCGAAGGGCTGGAAATGTGGGAGAACTTGACAAGGAAAAGGAATCTGAAACGATTGGCAAGTCCGCTGGGCTGGTGGCTGTCTGTGCGGTACTTATGTTGACGCCAGCATTCGCGGCGCCTTTCAGCGTGACAGACTTGTACAATAAGGCGGATGCCTCTAAAGCAAAGCGGATTGCTTACCATGTATTCGTGATGTCCGATGTTGTGGCCTTTGGCTTGTCAACCATAGCCATATCTTGCGCCACGCTCGCTGGGTTTTCCTTCACAGACCGAGGGACACGGTTTTTCATCCTTTCCACTGGAGTGGGAACCCTCTTTGGTGCGGCCCTGTTTATGATCTTCGTCTTCGTGGCCGGACTATATGTGGCGATCGGTACTATAGTTCATGGCCATGCCTTCATCGCCGTCTCCTTTCTTGTTTCTACATGTCCAATCATCATATTATATTTAGCGTTGGCCTGGACATTTCTTCCTTATGGGCTGATGTTATTCTCGAGGTTTGGCTTCCCAAGAGTGTGGAGAGTCCCTGGGAGCGTGACGGATTTGCACTCTCTAGAGCAAGGTTGGTTCCCAAGGGTGCGTGCGCTCCTCCCTCGACAGCGGCAAGACCGGTCCCCTGCAAGGCATCGCGGGCTTTGGTATCTCTGGATAAGAGCCTTTCCTCCGCCCAAGATTAGAATTAGAATATAGTAGTACCATATTTTCTTTAACAATTGAATGGCACCTTGTAAAACAACATTTGATACCGCAAATTGTTTAGGTTGGCTATTTTCTCTGTGTTTGCAGTACGGGTAGTCTTATGCCTTTTCCTTTTTTTGAGGGAACAAGCAAAGTGCGTGGGCAACATTTGATTCGCGTGTTTCATTTATGGTTTGCTATTTCATAAAATTTTGTTTCCTAGAAAAGGCTATAATTCTTGGTCTGTGAACAATAACAATGTTATGCAATTAGTTTTGAATTTTCAAGTAGTGTACTTCTTCTATCTTCTATCCTATTCTTATCTATCTATCTTCTATCTATATCTACTAATAAAGGACGGTACGTTTCTCTGATTTTTCTGCCCGTCACGTTAGGAATAGTTTGCTACATTGCCCGACTAGTCCGTCACGTTAGGAATAGTTTGCTACATTGCTACATTGCCCGTCACGTTAGGAATAGTTTGCTACATTGCCAGTACTGGTACTTAGCCCGCGCTTCTGCCTTTTTGTCCGTCGGACACTGAACCAACACATCGGGAGCAATATGGGCTAGCCACAGCACCAGGCAACTACTAGGTAAACAAGAGAGAGAGAGAGAGAGAGAGAGAGAGAGAGAGAGAGAGAGAGAGAGAGAGAGAGAGAGAGTATTTTATCCATGGACACCGCATGTAAGGGGTGGATGGAGACCAGACACGCTTCAGCTGCTCTCTCCAGCCCAAGGCCCAGACGAGGCTGCATAGCAATCCTATAGTCTCCCTTCATTTTTGTTCACTTGTTAAAATATTCTTCCCCTAAAAGAACATGTCAAATATTTTCACCTTGCTTTCTTACACTAAATTCGACCAATTTATATATGTCCTTATCTAGTGTATCAACAAACCGTCTACTGAACTAATAAGAATAGGGTGAGGCATTAATCTAAATTATTCCTTGGGAAACGAAAGAGCCAATGAGAGAAATACGTGGTTTATTTGGAGATATAAATTGCGGGACTTAATTTGGGTGCAAGCTAAGTGTTTGTTATGGTGGAATCAATCGAGCCAGGTGTGCCAAATGGAGAGAGCAGCTACTGAATTGGAGACATAAATTGCGGAATATATACTCCCTCTATTTTTACGTACAAGGTCATTTCGCTTTTCGTGTCAAACTTTGACTTATAATTTTGGTGAAGAAAATACGGGTTGTATGTCATAAAAATATATTATCAAAAAGTTCTTTCAAATGTGCATCCAGTGGCATACTTTTGGCATATAACTCACATTTTGTTGGTAAAAATAATGATCAAAATTAGACATAAAAAGGTGAACTGGCCATGTATTAGTAGATGGACAGAGTATGTATGTACTCCCGTTTTACTAATTTTGTGTCGAGGAAGCTACTTCAACTGCTAAAGGAGTCAGTAGTTGCATGGATGACTTCACCATGTGTGCTGGTAAGATTTTGCAAATTTTGCGTGAACAATTAATCAATTCTTCTTCTTTGTGTTTTTGCATAGTATGGAATTTTCTTGTTCAACATCAGAGTCTATCCCTACGGTGATCTCTCCCTTCCTCCTATCGATACCTCTCCTCTGATTCGGGCAGTTCCAGGGGTAGCTGTGCTTCTGCCCGACATTGGTCTCTAGGGGATTTCGTGGGGATTGAAGGTGCTTCTGTGGTTCCTGTCACTAGTAGAAAACATGGCACTTGTCCCGGTTCCAGAGGGCCTTTAGTCCCGGTTCTGCAACCGGGACAAAATGATCGGTACTAAAGCCCGTCACTTTTAGTCCCGGTTGGCTTACAAACCGGGACTAAAGGAGCTCCACGTGGCCGCTGTGGGGCGCCCAGGCAGGAGGACCTTTAGTCCCGGTTGGTAACAATAACATGGACTAAAAGGCAGCCACGCATCAGCAGCTCCCAGGCGCTGGGGTTTTTGTTTTTCTTTTTGAAAGGGGGGGTTTAAGGGTTTTGGAGGGTTTAGGGGTTTCATATTGTGTTAGCTAGCTAATAGAGAGAAGTGACCTCTCTTTCTCCATGCTTGGTCGACGCTAGCTACTACATATAGAGAGAACTCGACGCTAGCTAGTAAGCAAATGAAGGAAACCATTAATTACACAAGATCGTCATGAACATAAATAGAGAGAAGTGACCTCTCTTTCTCCGTGCTTGGTCGAACAACAAGTTTTCGTATATCTATCCGACGCTACTACATATATACAATATAACATCCCTGACATCATCAAGCGCCAAAGTCCCATTGAATTTCCGTATGGTATTCTCGCTTTTCATGTATGACGTGGTCAAGAAAGAATCGCGCCAATTCCTCTTGAATTGCTCGGATGCGATTATGTGGTAGGAGTTCATCCCGCGTCTGCCAGATCTAATTTAAAGAAGGAGGTCAATACATATATATGAATGAAACTCAACACAATTGATGGTAATAAAATAAAATTGTGAATATTGTTTACGTACTTCAAATTGTTTGTCAGACAAGAAGCCCCGCTTAGAGGTCGAGTGGCGACTGAACTCGCAAACGTAGTATCCACATAAATCCCGCCTGCCTGCCACAAGCACTTTACAAGAATAGAATTCAATCAAACTGATAATCAAGCATGATAATGGTATTGATGAAACTAGAATCAATGAGAGATGAGCGGAACTAGCTAGTACTACTTACTTTGGGGTGTCTAAATCGCAGCTCGTTCTTCAGACCCGGAACCGTTCCGGTGAGATTTTTCCAAACCCTGCCAGGCAAAGAAAATGATTACTTGATATCAGGAAATGAACGAAAGTTGCCGATATGGTGCGATAATGCTTGAACTTACTTCTGGAGCATTGCAGTCATGTCCGCATAATCCTTGGGATCTTTACGTCTCGAGTCTAAGACAGTTACTACTCCCCTGTCAAGCTTAATGGATAGCAGAATAAAATGGAACTTGCGCACGCATAACTCATCAATTACACTACTTAACCTCGAGTAAGCGAAACCGAATATGCACAAGACAGTAACACTCACTTGAAGTTGTAAGGAAAAAGTATTTCCCTTTTGTCTTGATGTTGAAGGAATGCTAGTACCAAGTTTTCCTTGGTATCTTCAACTCTATTTTGTACCGTCCATTCATTTATGGTATTTGGGCTAATGAACCCAATGTCATAGATTTGTCCTCTTTTGCATTCGACGATCTTCAATCTGCATAATATAGTGAGGATAATTATATATACATGTAATGAACGAGCTGAGCTAGAGACTTAATTACAGAAGTAATACTTACAGACAGTAGCAAGTCATGAGTTGTTTGTCGAGGGCCTCTTGATTGAATAACTGAAATAATTCCACAAATTCAACAGGCATCAGGTCGACTCCAATGAGGTCGTGCTCATCTTTAATTCTCACCATCAAACTATCGGTCCCATTCTTCCTGCAGCTTTCCAAGTACCAGTCATGCAATCTTCGCATCATCGTTGTTAGATGAGGGAGCTGATCAGGTTGGACGAGAGGCTTCCCGTGCTCGTATCTAAAGATCTCTATTACCTCAGCCGTTTCAAACTATACATCATCGCCCACGTAATCACCAAGAGTGGTACCGGGCAGTAGCCCCGGATGATTAGCGATATCGCTAGAGACCTTGAGCGGGGGGCACGATTGCTTCTCCTGTTCGCCGAGCTGGGGAATTGTTTTCCCACTTCTTCGTCTTGCAGCACCGGTAGTACTTCCCGACCGCCGCGCTTCATCATATGTCTTTGCAATACAGCGGTCACAGTTGGATTGCGGCGGAGGCGGTGGTGGTCGCTTAAGGGCATCCAGAGTGAGCTTCGTTTTCACCGGATCTATTGTTTCCTTCGGAGGTGGAGGTTTCCGTTCAAAAAGGGCCTGCACTTCGGCATCCACGATGTCCTTGGTTTCCTCGTCAGTCCTCTCATATGGTAACTTTGGAGGAACCCTGAGGCTTGGACCAGCTCTGAATTTCTTCCCACCTTTTGTACTGCTAGCCGCGGAGCGGCGGCGGCTCTCTTCCGCCGTTGCTGAGGCGGCGGAGTCCGCTGATGCGCCGGAGGAGGCGTAGGAGGAGGCGGAGTCCGCTGACGCGCCGGAGGAGGCGGAGGAGGAGGAGGCGGAGTCCGTTGACCCGCCGGAGACAGCTGAGGCGAAAGATGACTCTGCTGAGGGGCCTCATCCGGCTGAGTCTGCTGAGGCGGCGTCCAGTTTGGAAGCTTGATGTTCTCCTTTCTCCATAGACAGGTACCCCTTAAGGCATTTTCCAGAAGAATATCCCCTTCACCTGTAGGGTAGTCAAGCTCCAGCCCCTCAAATCCCTCCATTATTTCATCCACCGTGACAATAGCATAGCCATGTGGAATCGGATGGCAATGAAAAGTTCCCTCAGCTCAAGGAGTTAAACAGAGCCGACTGCCGCCTTCAAGGTGAGGTTCTGGCATTTCGCCATGAGCACACAATGTTCAGTCTCCGTGATACTATCCATGGAGTAGCGAGGAGCCGTGAAATTAGGCTGAACAAGCTCCGTGGACGCCACGCCGGTTCTCCGCTGAGATGGTGGGGTAGCTTCGGGGGCAGTGTCGAAGGAAGGATCTTTGTGCCGCTGAGATGATTGGCCGGTAGCTCGCTGGCTCTCAAGTTTCTCTATTTTCGCTAATCTTGCACTTATCTTCTGCATTTTGCTTACTTCCTCTTTCTTCTTTCTCTCTCGGCTTCTATAACCACCGTTGTCGGGAAACCCATGCACCCATGGAACGGAGCCTGATGTGTCTCGTGTTCGTCCAGGGTGTTCAGGATTCCCGAGGGCCTCTGTCAGCTCGTCCTTCTCCCTGTCGGGAATGAACGTCCCTTCCTGCGCTGCCTTGATTGCTTCCTCAAGCTTCGTGATGGGTATTGCAAGTTGATCGTTCGTCCAAACACACTTCCCTGATTCTGGGTCCAAAGTTCCCCTAACCCCGAAGAACCAAGTCCTTGCCCGATCTGGCCAGTGCAATGTTGCTGGTTGGACCCCTATAGCAAGCAGGTCTTGCTCATCTTTGTCCCACGTAGGTCAGGCTTTGTTGTAGCCACCTGACCCCGTAGTATGGTGATACTTCTTCTTTGCAGCATTTTGCTTGTTTGTCAATGACCTTTCCTTACACTTCTCCGATTTCTTGTAGGCCACAAATGCGGGCCAGTGATCTCTTATATTCTCATATTGACCGATGAATTCTGGAGTCTCGTCTTTCTCGACAAACTTTTTGTTCAAATCTTTATTCCAGTTCTTGAATAGTTCTGCCATCTTCTTAAGAGCAAACGCCTTGACCTTTCACTCTATAACTGGGTTATTCGGATCCTCCTCTGGCGGTAGGCTGAAATTTGTCATCAGCGAGTTCCAAAGATCATCTTTCAGTCTATCCTGGACATAAGAAACTTCAGGGTCCTTCTTCTTATTCCATTCTTGGATGCTGATCAGGACGCTATCCCTAACAACAACTCCGCACTAATGTACAAATGTGTCCTTGGTCCTTGGGAGCAATCGGTTGGCCATCTCGAGCGACTTCTGTGATCGTGAACCTTTCATCCTGGCGCAACCTTTTCTTCG
Organism: Thinopyrum elongatum; assembly: GCA_011799875.1. NCBI lineage: Eukaryota > Viridiplantae > Streptophyta > Magnoliopsida > Poales > Poaceae > Thinopyrum > Thinopyrum elongatum. The sequence continues at coordinate 43,008,744 of CM022298.1, read as the reverse complement.
GGCCTCGTCTCCTTACGGAAGTTTGGCTCGATCTGGAGGGCTAAAAGAAGAAGGAAGCGTTAATATATGCACATACAAAATAATTAATGCATCAAGTCAGCAGAGGCTTAATTAATATATATATATACCTCGCCGGACTTTGCAACAGCTAAGGCTCCCTCCTCCGTTTGGTCACCGGAGCCGTCATGATCTCCTTCCTCCTCCATTCGGTCACCGGAGTCGTCATGATCTCCTTCCTCCTCCATTGGATCACCAGCGCCATCATCCTCTCTTTCCTGACCATCGGTGTCATTGAGAAACGACAAGGTGATATCACCTCCTTCGCGGATTATATCCCCCAACAACTCTTCTTTTTCTAAGTCTCTATCCATAGTTTCTGCAAATATTACAACATGGCAATATACAAACATGAGAGATGGATTAGTGGCAAACATGGACATAATCACAACAAGGAATCATATGCATATGAGTAATGGATTAGTGGCAAACATCATGCAAAGTTGACAAGTTTTATAACAGTCAGTTTCAGACAATCGTCGAGGACTCCTCCCCCCTCATGTCTGAGTTATCGGGGATATGTTGAATTCCTGAGAGAGTTAGGGGTGTTCTAAAGCGGCACTACACGATATAGGTGAAGGGGGATAACATCCGGTAATGTTTTCCCGAAGTCTGCATTTTCGGACAGATGAACCGGAGGGGGACGGTTCCAGGTTCGCTATGCTAGCTGCTTGTGACAGTCAGTTTCAGACGATCGTCGAGGACTCCTCCCCCCTCATGTCTGATGAGTCATCCTATCTTTCGAGAGAGGATACTTTGCGGACCGCCTCTCTCATGCCTGTCCGACGTGCCCCTCCCCCTCATGTCAAAGTTATCGGGGATATGTTGAATTCCTGAGAGAGTTACGAACAATCCCAAGATGAATACAAGATTTATACACAAGATGAATACAAAATGGAATACAAGATTTATACACATGGATGAATACACAACTCAACAAATGAACCAACCATCATCCTATGAACAAAACTCAACATACAACAAATGGACACCTTTTGTCGAACAGTGGAGTGACGATCAGGGACCAACTCCACGGAGATGGAACACCGCAACCTATAATTCCACGGGCAAGAATATGTCATGAAAAGGTATGGCATGATAGAGCATAACATAAACAACAAAACATGGTTACTGATCATGTTCATAAGACTCATGGATATGATGGTAGCATCAAGAACATGGCAAGAAGATATAACGGATTTCAGACTTAGTGAAAAACTGGGCATGCTGACTTCAGAGGCACATAACAGCAAGCATAACAATTTTACAATTTATGAAACTGACATGAGCATGTAGTAGACATACCAATCTTCAAATACTCCACTGGCACAAGTTCATATGATGCATAGATCATTTACTATGAATTTTACAAAATGGAACATTCTGTTAACAGGCTGACAGATATAACGTGATAGCAACTTGAGAGCAACAACTAAACATGCTACAGCAAGGTAACATAGCAACCAAAAGCTTGGCATCAAAGTACACATCACAAACACCAAATCACATGAAGGAATCATATCCATATGAGGTCTAGATTAATAGCAACCAACAAGCAAAGTTGGCAAGTTTTATAACAAACAATTTAGGACTTGGTGAAATTAACAAGTCTGAAAACAGAAACAGTGACTAGGCATGTTTGCAAGCTCATGGCATTCACATCAGGGCATGAAAAAATTCCTAGCAGCAAGTACACATAAAAAATGATCCAAACACATGTTGTCAAGATGCTCATATGACACATGCACAAAATCACACAAAAATGACAAAGTGACAAGTATTAACAGTTTTCAGCAGTAACATCACATACCACTTTTGCAACAGATATTATGGCAGAAAGATGAACTCTATTATGCGTGCAACAGGCACCAACATGAAGAGCTCGAAGAGTAGATGATTTTTCATATACAAATCATCTCCATACGACCAACATGCACAAAGTTACAAGCATCAACATTATGCAATATGCTGACAAAATCTGTTAACTAATAAGTCTGAAAACAGAAGAATGTGTGTGTGTGTGTGTGTATGTGTGTTTGTGTGTGTGTGTGTGTGTGTGTGTTCAATCCACATCACCGGGGAGGGGACGGCCGGCTAGGTGGGGGATGGGCTCGCGGAGGGCCGGCCGGCGATGTGGGGGAGGGGCGGCCTGCGAGGAGAGAGCGGGGGAGGGAGGAGGCTCACAGCGCGGGCTCGGTGGCGATGTTGAGGTGATGGCGAGGTCGAGGGCGTCGGCCGGCGAGGTCGAGGGCGAGCTCGGGGGTGGCGACGACGAGGACGGGCTCGGGGCGGCGGCGACGACGAGGACGGGCTCGGGGGCGGCGACGACGGGGACGGGCTCGGGGGCGGCGACGACGGGGACGGGCTCGGGGGTGGCGACGACGACGAGGACGGGCTCGGGGACCGGCTCGGGAGTAGATGACTTTGCAAATTTTGCAAAGTCCCGCTTATATAGCCCCCCTTTAGTCCCGGTTGGTGGCTCGAACCGGGACGAAAGGCCCCCCTTTTGTCCCGGTTCAAACCACCAACCGGGACTAAAGCTCCTTTTCGAGCTACCAACCGGGACTAAAGCCCTTTGCTGCCGCATCCACAAGTTTAGTCCCACCTCGCTAGTTGAGAGGGGCTCGGAGTGGTTTATAAGCGATGCTGCCGCTACCCACTCGAGCTCCTCTCAACTACAGGCAGTACATGCCTATTTGACGCCCTGTTGGGCTGCTTGCACTGCGGGCCTCCATCCTGGCCCATTTCTAGGGTTTCTAGTCGTATACAGGCCGTGGTGGCAAGTAGGTGGGCCTTTTTTTATTTTTTGCATTTGTTATGTTTTTAAATTTTTAATGTTATTTTTTTCATATGTTATTTTTAGTTATATAATTTTAGTTGCATAAATTTTATATAATTTTAGTTGCATAATTTTATTTTTTATTGATTCTTTTTAGTTGATTCCTTGTGTTATTAGATTTTTATAAAGCTTTTTAGTTTTCTATTAAAGTTTGTAACAAAAAATACTTTATGAAAATTCTTTTTACTATCAAAGTTTTTAACAAATAAATACTTTGATAATTTTAATTAATATTATTTTGATTCTTTTTGCTATTGAAGAATATTATATTTAATTGATGCTTTTTAGTTCATTCTTTTTGCTATTAGAGTTTTATAAAAGCTTTTTATTTCATTCTTTTTGCCATTAGAGTTTTATAAAAGCTTTTTAATTCATTCTTTTTGCTATTAGTTCATTCTTTGAGCTAAATGACCCTGAAATTGAAAAGCAGTACAAATGAATTCTGAAAAGGATGAAAGTTGGCATGGTATCATCATTTCACCCACATAGCATGTGCTAAAAAGTTGAGAGGGTTACGGCAAAAACTGGATGCACTTCGTGTACAAAATGGATAATCTCTTTCGAAGTATCAGGGTTTCGGATGAAAACTCATTTGTTACAACGGCATTTTATTTTTTTAACTTATTTCAACTCCAGACTTTTTGTGCGTTCAACATGCACCATTCAAAGCCACATAATCATTTTTCAACCATTTCTGACTTCATTTGCTATTTTTCATGCATTTACTGATTTTTTTTAGTTAAATGACCCTGAAATTAAAAAGCAGTACAAATAAACTCTGAAAAGGTTGAAAGTTGGCATGGTATCATCATTTCACCCACATAGCATGTGCTAAAAAGTTGAGAGGGTTACGACAAAAACTGGATGCACTTCGTGTATAAAATGGACAATCACTTTCGAAGTATCAGGGTTTCAGACGAAAACCCATCCGTTACAAAAGGCATTTCATTTCTTGACATGTAACTGCAGTGATATTCTAGATAAAAACCATCATCAGAATAGTTGTGGAGAGAAAGTCTTCACTTTTTTTTTCGCGTGTGTCCCTTGCTTATTGCGCCGTAAACATGGATAATCTTCATCGTTTAACACGACGCTTGGGTCAGCCTTCACTTTGAAGGGAGGAATTTCATGAAACTTTTCATAATCTTCAGACATGTCTGTCTTGCCCTCCACTCCCACGATGTCTCTTTTCCCTGAAAGAACTATGTGGCGCTTTGGCTCATCATATGATGTATTCGCTTCCTTATCTTTTCATTTTCTCGGTTTGGTAGACATGTCCTCCACATAGAAAACCTGCGCCACATCATTGGCTAGGACGAATGGTTCGTCTGTGTACCCAAGATTGTTCAGATCCACTGTTGTCATTCCGTAGTATGGGTCTACTTGTACCCCACCTCCTGACAGATTGACCCATTTGCACCGAAACAAAGGGATCTTCAAATCATGTCCATAGCCAAGTTCCCATATGTCCACTATGTAACCATAATATGTGTCCTTTCCCCTCTTGGTTGCTGCATCAAAGCGGACACCACTGTTTTGGTTGGTGCTCTTTTGATCGTGGGCGATCGTGTAAAATGTATTCCCATTTATCTCGTACCCTTTGTAAGTCAATACAGTCGAAGATGGTGTCCTGGCCAACGAGTACATCTCATCTCCAACAATGGCGTTACCCATGAGATGTGTTTGCAACCAACTGCTAAAAGTCCTGATGTGTTCACATGTAATCCAGTCGTCACACTGCTCCGGGTGTTTGGAGCGCAGAATATTCTCGTGTTCATTGACATACGGGGTCACCAAGGTAGAATTCTATAGAACTGTGTAGTGTGCTTGAGCCCAAGAATGTCCGTCCCTACATATTATTGAGTCTGCTCCTAGCGTGTCTTTTCCAGTCAGTCTCCCCTCATACCGCGATTGAGGGAGACCAATCGGCTTAAGGTCAGGAATGAAGTCAACACAAAACCCAATGACCTCCTTTGTTTGATGGCCGGTGGAGATGTTTCCTTCTGGCCTAGCACGGTTACGAACATATTTCTTTAAGACTCCCATGAACCTCTCAAAGGGGAACATATTGTGTAGAAATACAGGGCCCAGAATGGCAATCTCGTCGACTAGATGAACTAGGACGTGCGTCATGATATTTAAGAAGGATGGTGGGAACACCAGCTCGAAACTGACAAGACATTGCACCAAATCATTCTTTAACCTTGGTAAGATTTCTGGATCGATTACTTTCTGAGAGATTGCATTGAGGAATGCACATAGCTTCACAATGGCTAATCGAACGTTTTCCGGTAGAAGCCCCTCAATGCAACCGGAAGCAGTTGCGTCATAATCACGTGGCAGTCATGAGACTTTAGGTTCTAGAACTTTTTCTCTGAGATATTTATTATTCCCTTTATATTCGACGAGAAGCCAGACGGGACCTTCATACTGAGCAGGCATTCAAAGAAGCCTAGCAGGTTCACGCAAACATTCTTCGTTCACACGTTGCTGGTCCTCCCGTGCCTCTGGTGTATCTTTCGTCTTCCCATACACGCCGAAGAAGCCTAGCAGGTTCACGCAAACATTCTTCGTCACGTGCATCACGTCGATTGCAGAGCGGACCTCTAGGTCTTTCCAATAGGGTAGGTCCCAAAATATAGATTTCTTCTTCCATATGGGTGCGCGTCCCTCAGCGTCATTCGGAACAGATAGTCTGCCAGGACCCTTTCCAAAGATTACATGTAAATCCTTGACCATATCAAGTAGGTGATCACCAGTACGGAGGGTGGGCTTCTTCCGGTGATCTGCCTCATCTTTGAAATGCTTGCCTTTCTTTCGACATTGATGGTTGGTTGAAAGAAATCGACGATGTCCCAGGTACACATTTTTCCTGCATTTGTCCAAATATATACTTTTGGTGTCATCTAAATAGTGCGTGCATGCGTGGTATCCCTTGTTTGTCTGTCCTGAAAGGTTACTGCGAGCAGGCCAATCATTGATGGTTATAACAGCAACGCATTTAGGTCAAATTCCTTCTGTTTGTGCTCATCTCACACACGTACACCTTTTCCATTCCACGGCTGTAAACGTTCTTCAACTAATGGCCTTAGGTACACATCAATGTCATTGCCGGGTTGCTTAAGGCCTTGGATGAGCACTGGCATCATAATGAACTTCCGCTTCATGCACAACCAAGGAGGAAGGTTATAGATACATAGAGTCACGGGCCAGGTGCTATGATTGCTGCTCTGCTCCCCAAAAGGATTAATGCCATCTGCACTTAAACCAAACCATATGTTCCTTGCATCACCTACAAATTCCCCCCACCTTCTCTTGATTTTTCTCCACTGCGACCCGTCAGCGGGTGCTCTCAACTTCCCGTCTTTCTTACGGTCTTCTTTGTGCCATCGCATCAACTTCGCATGCTCTTTGTTTCTGAACAGACGTTTCAACCGTGGTATTATAGGAGCATACCACATCACCTTGGCACGAACCCTCTTCCTGGGGCGCTCGCCCTCAACATCACCAGAGTCATCTCGTCTGATCTTATACCGCAATGCACCGCATATCGGGCATGCGTTCAAATCCTCATACTTACCGCGGTAGAGGATGCAGTCATTAGGGCATGCATGTATCTTCTGCACCTCTAATCCTAGAGGGCATAGAACATTCTTTGCTTCGTACGTACTGTCGGGCAATTCATTATCCTTTGGAAGCTTCTTCTTCATTATTTTCAGTAGCTTCCCAAATCCATTGTCAGATACACCATTGTCTGCCTTCCATTGCAGCAATTTCAGTGTGGTACCGAGCTTTGTGTTGTCATCTTCGCAATTTGGGTACAACCCTTTTTTGTGATCCTCTAACATGCGATCGAACTTCAACTTCTCCCTTTCACTTTGGCATTCTCTCTTTGCATCAACAATGACCCGGCGAAGAACATCATCAGGCACATTGTCTGGTTCCTCTTGATCTTCAGCTCCCCTAGTTGCAGTATCACCGTATTCAGGGGGATAGTTGTCATCATCCTCTTCTTCTTCGTTGTTTTCCATCATAACCCCTCTTTCTCCGTGCTTGGTCCAAACATTATAGTGTGACATGAAACCCTTCTCAAGCAGGTCGATGTGAAGGGTTTTCGAGTCAGAGTAATCCTTCATATTCCCACAGACAGGGCATGGACAATACATAAAACCATTCTACTTGTTTGCCTCAGCCACTTCGAGAAAATTATGCATGCCATCAATGTACTCGGAGGTGCGTCTGTCACCGTACATCCATTGCCGGTTCATCTGCGTGCTTTATATAATTAAGTGTATCAAAAACCATTACAGAACATCATGAATAGATAAGTGACCAAATTAATACAAGTTCATCATCACATTAAAACCAAAGTACAGTAGTGATGAAATGTTATTACTGAAAAAATAAATACATAAAGTTCATACATAGTTCTCATAGAACAACATATAGCTTTCTAGAGCATCTAATTAAAACATACATTTGAAACTAACATACAACTATGTAAAACATTTAAATGCAACAACAAATGCGATCATAATCGCAACTAAGGTAACAATTGATCCAACGGCATAATGATACCAAGCCTCATTATGAATGGCATATTTTCTAATCTTTCTAATCTTCAAGCGCATTGCATCCATCTTGATCTTGTGATCATCGACGACATCCGCAACATGCAACTCCAATTCCATCTTCTCCTCCTCAATTCTTTTCAAATTTTTCTTCAAGAAATTGTTTTCTTTTTCAACTAAATTTAACTTCTCGACAAGAGGGTCAGTTGGAATTTCCGGTTCACATACCTCCTAGATAAAAACATCTATGTCACGTTGGTCAGCATAATTATCATAAACAATAAATGAAACAAATAATAATAAAAGATAATATACCACATCCGAATCATAGACAGGACGAGGGCCGGCGGGGGCGGATACCAAAACCATGGCACTATATAATAACAAATAATAATAAAAGTAAGAAAATTATACAAGTATCTATCTAAATCATACAAGTAAGAATTTTTTTTCTTTGAAAATGAAGATAAGAACAAGAGGCTCACCACGGTGGTGCCGGCGACGAGATGGAACAGGACGGGGACGGGATGGGACGGACCGCCAAACCTAGACAAATCTTAGGGAAAATGAAGGTTGAAGGTCGAGCTTGGAGAGGACAAAGCTTAAGTGTGGCTTGGTCATTTCATCGAACACCTCATGTGCATGCATAGAAGGGAGAATAGAGCAGCGCATGCACACACCTCCCACATGGCCAAAAAACAAAGGAGAGGGTGGGCAGGTGCGAGGGTATATATAGGCATCTCTTTAGTCCCGGTTGGTGGCTAGAACCGGGACAGTAGCCCGCTCTTTGGTCCCAGTTCCAACCACCAACCGGGACTAAAGGGGCTGCGCCCGGAGCAAGGTGTAACACCCCTATGTAATGGTGCTACAGTAATCCATCATGATGATGCTAAGCTACTGTGATTTGCAATGATAATCATGTTGGGATAATATCTCATTTCAAATTCCTTTCCTGAATTCTATTCAAATTCAAAGTGAAAATTTCAAGTTGCACAAAAGATGCTGGAAAAATGTTCATCATTCAGCAAATATTACAAAACAAATGTTGTTAAGGAAAACAACATCACCATCAACTACAAAATGGGCATAAGCATTTTAAACAGTGCCAAAACAGCACTATAAATGCCCAATCCATTTTTGAAAATTCAAATGGATTCCAAAGTTGCCCAAACTTTTTGTGGCAGTAAGGATTAATGCATACTAATTATTGGGACCAACTACATATTTTACAAAAGTCAGCTAGTGCTAAAAGAAAGCACAAAACAGGAACTACAAAAGAAAATAGAAAATAAAATTGAAAAAGGCCTAAACCGACTGGGCCTAAGTGCACAGTGCACCTGGCACAGCCAAGCCGGCCCTCTTCTCCCTCCACTCTCCTCTCTCCTCGCGCGTGTCGCCGCACCTGTGGCCGCGCCGGCGTTCTACGGCGAAACGCCAACACCGCGACGCTACAGCGGCCATCGCGGGGATAAGGCCGACGCCCTCGACCCCCCTGGCATCCTCATCCATTTGCCCCCTTCCCTCTCGCTCTCTCTCGCCTGCGCTCGAGCTCACCCGAGCGCCGCCGTGGCTACGCCGCCGCGCCAGCATAGCCACCGACGTCGCCTCGTCTCTCCGTCGAGTCCGAAGGCCTCGTCCACGTCGTCTGCGGCCAACAGCTGCAGCTGGGTAGCACCGCAGGCCGTGGATCGACCCTCCCCCTTCCGCCACGGCCGCCGGTAATCTTCGTCGTCTCCGGCCAGCTCTGCGCTCCTAAGCTATCATCGGCTTTTCTTAGCCACTCGGTGAACTCTCCTCTCTCTCCCATCTCTCTGGTTGCTCGCGTGATCGCCCGTAGCTAGCCCACCGCCATGGCCGTACTCGCCGCCGCCGTTCACTTCGCCGGCGTGGCCACCGCTAACACAGACTGTGTCCGAGCTCATGGCCGTGCTCAGCGCACTCGTGCGAGTCCAACGCGCTAGATCTCGTCGCCTGCCGTGCTCTCTGTCGCCGTTTGCGGAAAAGGCCGAACTCCTGCGCTGCTTCTGCTCGTCGCCGACACCGTTCCGGTCACCCCCGATGCCTCGCGCTAGCCCAGTTGGATGCGGCGCTGCACGCTCGTTCGAACGAGCCCAAAAACACGCGATTTGGCCCTCTGTAGAAGAATCCCGAGCCACTCCGGCGAGAGCTCCGCCGCGGGAGGCTTGCTGGCGTGATTCCGGCGCCGGCGCTGACCTGGCAGGCGTGGGGCCCACCACAGTGAGGCTGCCAGTGGGCCCCAAGCCTCCGTTGACCCCGTTGACCATGGTCAACACGGGGTACTAATCACCCCCTGTCACTGACCAGTGGGCCCCCTACGTTTAATTAAGCTAATTAGATTTTAAAACTAATCTGTTAAATAGTTAACTCACTGACACCTGGGGCCCACCCCACTAATTAGTTATGTTAGTTTAAATAAATTACTGTTAAGCTCACAGTGGCTGACAGGTGGGTCCCACCTGTCAGTTTGACTAGTCAGCTGGTCAGCCGACTGCTGATGCAAGCATGACATCATCCTGACATCATATTCCTTTTCTGGAAATTCTGTTAATTTAAATAAATTCAGAAAATTGCTAAAACTTGTTTAAATCATAGAAATTAATCCGTAGCTCGGATGGAAAAACTTTATACATGAAAGTTGCTCAGAACAACGAGACAAACCCAACCATGCCATGAATAGTGCATATATATCTGTTAATAATTCCAACTTAAATCCTAAAATAACTAATATGATTTAAACATTTATTTAGGCAACCCTGCACTGCACGTTAGCATAGCATGCTCTGTGTTGCATATGTTTGCCGTGTATTTATCTGTTCCTTTCCCCTCTTCTCTCTCGGTAGACCGCGACACTGACGTAGTCCCCGAGGCCGACGCAGCTCCGGAGATCGACTACGCCCCTGACGACCAGGCCTTTGCCGCAGAGCTTCCAGGCAAGCACTCCCCCCCCCTTTTGAACATGCCGATATCGCCTATTCTTTCTCTCTTATGCTTGCATTAGAAATTGCTGTTGCTACTGTTTATCCTATTTCTGATGCATAGCCTGTCTTTGTAACTGCTGTTTATATCTACCTGCTTATACTAAACTGCTTAGTATAGGCTGGATGGAGACCCACCAAAGACCCCCACATTGTCCCAGATGCCCCCGCTGGATTATCAGATGACTCAATCAACGTGATCGACAACCAGGCCCCGGCACCGCACATCACCCCCTTAGTTCTACGACACTGCAGCGTTACTATCGAGAGCCGAGGGTGATACCTCGTTTAGCACTTCTGATGTTAACTCTGTAGAATAGCTATTCGGTCATGATCATCGAGGGTGATTCCTCCTACACCACTCCCGATAACGACGCTGTCGTGCAACACCTCAAGTGTGAACCTCGAGGGTGATTCCTCCTAAGTTCACCTTGACGACTACATCAGGTGGAATCCGTCGAGGGTGATTCCTCAGGTTTTCCTCCTGGTGTTTGGACACACAGTTACTATGACTTTAACCATGAACCATGATAAAGTTGGGTCGGCCCTGAGGGGTACCCGCGCGAGCATGTGATGCGAGTAATGTGGAGACGGATTGAACTAGAGGGTGACCGCGAGATAATTACGAGGCGCGGCCGGGCATTCTTAGCCCTTGCAGCAAGTCCTCGAGACGGGGTGACGGGGTCACATCGATTGTGAGTCTCTGCTCGTTACCGCACACTCCTAATTCACTAACGATTTGGATATTTGATCCGAGTAGGCCTTTGGCCTGATAGTACTAACCATCACGTGGGAACAGTTATGGGCATTCTGCGTCATATGCATCAGCCGAAGTTTAATGGACGTCAGCGACTGAGCGGCGCGCGCTGGGTTGGACCGCATTAAGCACCCTCCTTTGTAATGGAGGCTGCTAGGTCTGCTCACCGGCCGCGTTCGCAACGTGCAGGAGTTCCCGGGGCGAAGGCCCAAGACCCCTGGGCGCATAGGTTAGTCCGGCGTGCTGACCTCTCTGTTAAGTTTTCGGTCGGGTTGCGGCGTATCGTTTGGCCGAGGCCGGGCATGACCCAGAAAAGTGTGTCTGGCCGGAGTTAATCGAACGTGGTGGGTAAGTTTATCGTGTGCATTTGCATGTATGGTTAGTGCATGATTAAGCCGAGGCGTCACACGAGGCGCTTTGGTCCCGGTTCGTGTCTGGAACCGGGACCAAAGGGGTCAGAAGAACCGGGACCTATGGCCCCCGAGGCCCGGCCGGCTCCCTGGCCTCACGAACCGATGCACCTATTGGTCCCGGTTCGTAAGAGAACCGGGATTAATGCTCTTATCTGGCCTGGACCAAAGCCCTGTTTTCTACTAGTGTGTGGGCTAGATGGCGACAGACGGGAAGAATACGACACATGGTGGTACAAGCGAGGAGGCAGTCGAGGATCTGCTCAAAAGGCTGGATCTTCATGAGGATGACGGCGATGATTTTGTGTGGGAAGAGGAATCCGGTCTACCAGATGTAAAGGCGAAGTGGCTAGCGATCGTGAAGGTACACACCAACAAGGGGTTTAGCCCTTCTGCCCTATATGCAGAGATGCGATCGGCGTGGAACCCGGCTCACGATGTGCGCTGGCGTTTGGTAGATTCAAACCTGTTTATGGTGCAATTTCACTGCCTAGGGGACTGGGTTACAGCGATGGGCAATGGCCCATGGCTCTTCCGGAATCAAGCATTTATCATGTTGGAGTACGATGGGTTTACTAACCCTAGATCAGTGGTTCTGGACAAACTAGCTGTGTGGGCAAGAATTGTTGGTCTCCCCGACAATTATCTTCATGAGCCAATTATCAAAGGAATGTGCAGGAAGATGGGTCGGATACTTGAGGTCCAAATCCAACTGCCGGCTGGCTATGTTGGGGCGTTTGTGCGTGTTAAAGAAAATCTGGACATAAACAAGAAACTTGAGCGCTTTGTTTCCATAACCAAAGGTGGGAAGAAAGATTGGTATCAGGTTAAGTACGAAAAGATGCCAAACTTCTGCAATCAGTGTGGACTGTTAGGGCACTTGTTTCAAGAGTATGGCACCCGTGAGCATGATATAAGCAAATTTGAGTGGCGGGAATTTATCCTTGCTGATGAGTGGAGGAACAGAGGTGGTGGCCGTGGTGCTAGAGGTCCAGCTTTTGGCCGGGGGTTTGGCAGAGGTGATCCTACAAATTACAAAGATGAGAACACAGGCGGTTCAAAGCTCAACAATTGGCGCTACAACAATGCTTTTAATGCAGGTACTAATAGTGGGACTGCAATTGAGATTGAGAAACTAAATGACATGCTTGTTCTGTCCAGTCAGGATGTTAGGACCGGCTTGTTAAATCCTCATGGCAAGAGGGGAGCGGACGACTCTGTGGCACCTCTTGCAACGAACAACCTTGCAGTGGTGCCGGTGATCAACGGTGGTGTTGAAACTGTCACGGAAATTGTTCAGAAATTTCAGGGTGATGTTGGCGTTGTGGGAATTGAACCAACAACTGCTAGTTCTCCACAGAAAAATGCTAATAATAAAAAGTTGAAAGGCGACGATGGATCGGCAATTGATCACAGCAGTACCTTGGCGGGCTCCCAAGAGGAGTGCCGCCCAGATCAATGAATATACTCTGTTGGAACTGCCGGGGAGGGGGGAACTCCCGGACAGTTCGTGATATAGCGACGATGGTTCAGTCGCATTCCCCCAAGTTCATTTTCTTGTGTGAAACTCGACAAAAGGCCAGCAAGATGAAGAGGATTAGAGGACGTCTTGGACTCAAGGGGTTTTAAGGAATAGATAGCATTGGGTTGAGTGGTGGATTGGCAATGTATTGGCATGAATCTTGTGAGGTGACAGTCCTTGGTACAGATGATCGTTTTATTGATCTTGCTGTTCGGTTGCAGACAAATGGTGAACAATGGAGATTAACTGGTGTGTACGGAGAACCGAGGGTGGAAAACCGCCACCTTATGTGGGTTAAACTTAAGAATCTGCGTGCTACTTCAGATTTACCTTGGCTAGTCGTGGGGGATTTCAACGAGACCATGTGGAACTTCGAACATATGTCTCTAACCCCACGACCTGAACCTCAGATGGCTGCCTTCCGGGAAACGCTTACAGATTGTGATCTAGTGGATTTGGGATTTACTGGTGTGCCTTATACTTATGATAATATGAGAGCAGGACGGGCAAATGTCAGAGTTCGGCTGGACCGGTCGCGACTAATACTTGGCGAAATCTATTCGCTTCATACTCGGTTAGACACCTAGCCTCATCTTGTTCAGATCATGTTCCACTACTGCTCCAGGGTGCAGCAGAGCTCAATGTCCCAAAGAACCTGACACGGAGATACGAGATCTTCTGGGAAAGAGATGCTGGTCTACCTGAGGTTGTTCGGGAAGCTTGGGAGACTTTCGGTGTAATGGAGAATCTTGGTCAAGTGAGCGTGGAATTGAGGAACACTATGGACTCTCTTAAAACTTGGAGTAAGAAAAAGTTTGGAAATATTACACATGAAATTCACAAGTCTCGGTCCCGTTTAGAAGAACTCATGAACATGAATGCGGACAGAGAAGAGTTAAGAGCGGTTTCGGATAAGCTAAATGAGTTGTTATACAAAGAAGAAATGATCTGGCTGCACAGATCCCGAATCACATGGTTGAAAGAAGGAGACAGAAATACTAAAATTTTTCAAAGTAAGGCAGTGTGGCGTGCGCGGAAAAATAAAATAACTGAACTTCACGACACTGAAGGTAATATCTGCACGGATCAGGTAGTTATGGGGGACATGGCTACGGCTTATTTCCAGGAGATGTTTACAGCTGGTCCTAACCTAGACTCGGCTGAGGTTTTGGGGCTCTTTCATTCTGTTATTACTGAAGCTGATAATCTTAAGTTGTGCGCTGAGTTTTCGGAGCAGGAAATCTCAGACGCGCTCTTTCAGATCGGTCCTCTAAAGGCGCCGGGGCCGGACGGTTTTCTGGCTACATTCTTTCAGAAGAATTGGGACTGTCTCAAGGATAACATTATAAAGGCTGTAAGGGAGTTCTTCAGAACGAGTGTTATGCCAGATGGTGTCAATGACACCTTCATTGTGCTAATCCCAAAAATACCAAACCCCACAAAAATTTCAGATTTTCGTCCCATTAGTCTTTGTAATGTGGTCTACAAAGTAGTTTCGAAGTGCTTGGTCAATAGACTACGGCCTCTCCTAGATGATATTATCTCCCCGGAACAAAGTGCATTTATATCTGGTCGTATGATTACTGATAATGCTCTAATTGCATTTGAGTGCATTCATTATATCAAGCAGGAGAAGGATCCTTCGAGGAGTTTTTGTGCGTATAAACTATAAACTTGACCTATCAAAGGCGTATGATAGGGTTGATTGGGATTTCTTGAGGCAAATGCTGCAAAAGTGGGGTTTCTCCCACCGGTGGATTGACTGGATAAGGACGTGTGTCACATCGGTGAGATATTCTGTAAAACTTAATGGAAACTCCTTGGATTCATTTGCACCGTCGCGTGGGCTACGGCAAGGTGATCCACTCTCCCCGTTTCTGTTTCTGTTTGTTGCTGATGGACTTTCTGCCATCCTTAGCAATCGGGTGAACTAAGGTACTATTGCACCGGTTAGGGTGTGTCGGCATGCACTGGGTATTTCTCATTTACTCTTTGCCGATGACACCATACTGTTCTTTGAAGCTAATCGTACCCAAGCTGAACGAGTAAAGGCATGTCTTGATCTATATGCCAGAGCTACGGGCCAACTCTTAAACTTCAATAAGTGCTCCATCATGTTTGGAGAGGCTTGTCCAATCAATGCTCAAGATGATGTGCGAGAGGTGTTGGATGTAACAAATATGGCATTTGAAGAGAAATACCTAGGGCTACCTACTCCTGATGGCCGTATGTCAAAAGGGAGATTTCAGAATCTTCGAGCTCAGTTGTTGGAAGATAACGTTTTCTCTGGTAATGCATCGTCATCTTGGACAGCAATATCACATGGTCTTGACCTCCTGAAAAAAGGCCTTATTTGGAGGGTAGGCAATGGGAAAGATATCAGAATTTGGCGTGACAATTGGATTCCAAGGCCCTTTTCACATAAACCTATTTCGCCACAAGGTACGTGCAGGGTCCGCTTTGTTTCACAGCTCCTTAATAACAATGGTTCCTGGAACATTGAGATGCTCCAGGAAATATTCATGCCATGTGATGTTAGTCAAATCCTGAAGATTCGGGCTTCCCCGAGAGCAGGCGATGATGTTCTTACTTGGCGACCCGGGAGGTTGGGTGTGTTCACCGTCAAATCTGCATATGAACTTGCCTTCCAGGAGATGAATGTCCACTCAGCCGAGGCTTCTAGTTCTAGACCAGATGGTCACCGTACATGCTGGAACTTAATATGGAAATGCAAAGTCCCGCCTACAGTTACGAATTTTGCATGGAGGCTGGCCGTCAATTCTCTTCCTACTTGGCAAAATAAGAACAAGCGTGGCCTTGAACTATCGGCAGTCTGTCCGATTTGTGATAGAGAAACAGAAAACACATTTCATGCTCTCTGTAGGTGTCCCAACGTGGCGCAGCTGTGGAAATGTATGTCATCAGTGTGGCATCTACCTCAACTGAAGGAAGTTTTAAACTCCGGCAATAAATGGCCATCTGGAAGCCTTATATCCTTTGAGTGAGGTACAACGTAGTATGCTGCTAATGACACTTTGGTGAGTGTGGCATAATAGGAATGAGGTGATACATGACAAGGCGCTCCCACCAATGGAGGTCTCTAAAAGATTCTTATGCAGCTACCTTGAGTCTTTGCTTGCTCTGAATCAGAATTCAAATTGTGATCCTGTGAAAGGAAAAGTAGTGATTTCCTATGAGAGGATGACCAATATGCCAGATGTGAGAATGGGCGGTCTAGCTCCTGCTAGCAAGTGGTTGCCACCTCCTGCAGACTGGACAAAACTGAGTACCGATGGATCGTGGACAGAAGACGGTCGAGCTGGTGCGGGTATGATTCTCAGGGACCATGCGGGCAACATAATTTATTCATCTTGCAGGGAGCTGTTCTCATGCCGTGATGCATTGGAAGCAGAACTCTGCGCATGTACGGAGAGTCTCTCACTTGCTATCCAACGTATTGATCTGCCAATTCATATTGAGATGGATTCCCTACTGGCAGTGAAATTGGTCAGTGATGAAGGCATGGATAGGTCGGTTTTTGCTTCTTTGATTGGTGAAATCAAGCATCTAAGGTCTCTTCGTATGACAACAATATCACATGTTCCTCGTGATCAGAATCGGGTCAGTGATTGCTTAGCAAAATTTGCAAGAGTTCAAGGCAGAACAGTAGTCTGGTTGGGATCTGGTATCCCTGAAGTAGTTGATTTACTTAAGTAATTCAAGTTTATTACCCGCAAAAAAACATCAGCTATTTATTGTGAAATATGTTCTGAATCTCATATTCAGCTAGTAGTAGTTCTGTCTGGGGAGAAAAACTAAAATGAATGTGGTAGATATATATAGTTGCCATATATGCATTACTTGCATTGTTTTCAGTTGTGGTATCCAACGACAATGAGTACTTTAAATACATATTTCTGAATGTGTCCTACTAACATTTTTGTATTCATTGGAAATCAGATGTACGCTCTTCTAGCCAATAATTCATACCCAATCTAAGAAAGGGAAGCGTTTCGTGCCAGCCTGCCGGCCCAGGCGTTGCGCCAGACGCACGCTCGCTGTTCGATCAAACCCGATCAAACAGACACCACGCAACCAAGGGGAATCAGATAAGAACGCACTGCGCTGCTCTGTCCTTATCTCTCCAATTGCTCTTTCTCTCTTGCTCGTTTCTGATGGTTGCCGCCGATGATTGTGATGCCGCACTTGGCCCCAATCTCCTCTGCCGTCGTGGTGCCTTTCGCCACCACGGCCCCGCCGACAATTTTTGTTGCTGCACTCGGCCCCAACCTCATCTTTCCGCCCTGGTGCTGGGCCCATAGCCATGGCCGCACTCCTCCCCTCCTTTCCCTGTCGTGGCTCTGGGAAGTTTCAACGGTGGACGGCAGGGATGAGCGGAGGAGGAATTCGATCTGCGACGAGCCCATTCGCTCTTCCACGTCTGCAAGCGCTCCATGGTCGATTCCTCGGTGGTCGAGGAGGACTCAATGGACCGCCTAGACTCCATGGAGAGTGCACCGGCAAGCTTATGCAAGGCGTCGAGCTGTGGGCGCTGATGGAGATCAAGCTCTCCCTCATGTACGACATCCTCTACACCAAGGCGGCCGTGGTGCACACCTTCTTCGGCTACCTGGTCCGTTTCCTCTCGGCGCTCACCGCCGCCGCTTCCCTGGTGCTGTTCCACCTCAGCTCCAAGGACGGCCATGACAGAGCCGACGTGTCCATCACCTACGTCCTGCTGGGTGGCGCCGTGTTCATGGAGACGACATCGCTTCTGAACGCGCTGGCATCATCATGGACGTTCGCGTTCCTGAGCTCCACCAGGTGGCGATGGCTTCGGTACGCAGCCCTCTGCAATGAGAGATGGGACAAGCTCCGGCGTGTGGTCATGTGGCTTCATCTTGTCAAGGGAGGAGTCGCCAGTGATAGCAGGTACAAGTCAAGAAGGTGGTCAAACACCATCGGGCAGTACAACCTGCTGCACTTCCAGTCCAAGTTTAAGGGAGATTATTGGGGTACTTCGAGCTTGGTCGATTTGGAGGAATATCACAACTACTAAAAGATGTGGCCATTTATGCACGGGAAGTTCAGACGGGTGACGTTGCGGTTATTTAACTGGACATCACAAGCGAGCTGAAAGTTTCTAACAAAGAGTCCATGCACATTTCTAGGAAACCGGCACTGCTATTTTTTTTTACAGAAATCCTACACCTACAAAATGCTACCGGTGTGTTGCTTAACCTTCCTCTAGATTCTCTCCTCCCTCCCCTGATTTTCACGGGGGTGGGCCCCCCTCCCTCCCCTTATTCCAATCGAAAGTTGCCAAATCAGCTGCGGCACGTAAACCGTACGTAGCTTTGTGTGCATGTAGCATTTCTCTCTTTCTTTAAAAAAAAGAAAGAAAAAGCGGGCGCGACTGTGTAAGTACTCCAGGTTTACTCACCCGTTCGGCCGTTCCTGCCAAGCTAGCTGCTTCAACACACCCGCCGGAGTCACTTGCGTGATGACTTGGACGTAACCAAACCGAAAATGTCGTGGCAGTCCATTAATCTATATATACCTATACCTACTAATAAAGCAAGGTGTATTTCTTTAATTTTTTCATCCGTTCACCAGCGAAAATATCTTTTTACTATCCGAGGTGGTACTAATTTTTTGTGCGTCCATGTGCTAGAAAAAGAAAAACGGTTTGTCCAGAATTTCATACATGGGCCGCAAGATATGGCCCAGTAAAGCCAGCCCACTTATTTCCCTGCCCACGCAACTGGGATAATCCTATTTGCCGCATGAGGTGACAGATAGTCGGAACTTCGCAAAGTTAGTCCTGGACTGGGCCGGCCCATTTCCCGTTCTTCTGTATTCTTTTTAATTTTATGTTCCTTTCTCTTTTTCCTTCTTCTTTCTTTTTGATTTTTGATTTTTTAAGTTAATTTTTTTACTCTTTTATCAATTCAAGTTTTTATAAAATGTTTAGAATTTTAAACAAAATCAAAATTGTGAAGAATGGTCAGAATTTGAAAAATTTTATTCCCATTTTCAAAATGTGCAGAACATCAAAAAAACTTCTCGTTCTGATTTTTTTTTCAAAACTCAACAAATGTTTGTGTTTTACAAAATTGTTCGACATTTTCACAAAAATTTCTATTTTAAAAAATGTTCCAAATTCGAAAAATATTCTTATTGTAGTGAAATGTTCATGAATTCAACGTAAAAATATTTTGAAATGGCCCCATATTGCTCTTTACATATAGTTGTATCAATTTATAATCATGTGTGAAACAACATGTAATAATAAGATGTATGAAGGATGGATGTATTATGCCGGACGAAAGATGGATGAATTGGCATGTGAGCTAGCTGGAAAAGGACACTGAATGTTTTAAATGAAAAGTAATGTTTTCATTTTTTTCAAAAAATGTTTGTATTTTCCAAAATTGTTGAAGATTCTAAAAAAAATCATTTTAAAAAATGCTCCAAATTTGAAATATATTATTTTTTTAGAGAAATATTTACAAATTCAAATAATGTCCTTGTTTAAAAATTACATATTTTCTAAAATTACATGTTTCCATTTTTTGAAAATTGTTCACAAATTCAAAAAATGCTCGTGTTCTTATAAAAGGTTCATGTTTTCAAAAAATGTTTGTGAATTTTAGAAAATGTTCCCGTATAAAATTTTGTTTCTGTATTTCCGAAAATTTATGAAACTTTCAAAAAACAAATCACAGTTTTGAAAACTGTTCGGGTTTTCAAAAATTGTTCATGGTTCCTAGAATATTCGGCAATTCATAATAATAATTATTTTTTGAAAAGTTGAAAATAATCAAATGTAATCATAGAATGTGTCAAATCTGACGCTGCGGTATGTTCTTAAATATTTACGTTGGCCATTGGTTACCAGGACGTGTTTGTTCGAGTGAATGGCAACACTGTGTCGAGTGTTTGAGATCGTGAGTACGATCCTTCAACTCATCTTTTTTTTTTTTTTGGATTTTTACTCGCGCCTTACAAACATATGTCGATTCGGTGTCTGGGCATTTCACACCTCAAGCAATTTAGCGAGCCCAACTACCTAGGAAATAAGGAAGAAAATGTTTTCAATAGTCCCATATTTGTCATTTACATACATTCATAAGAATTTACATACGTGTGCGAAACTATATGTAATAAACTGAATGAAGGATCAATGAATGGAAAATAAGTGGATTGATTACTTCACACATGACGAAACCGAGAAGTTAAATGTTCATTTTCCGCATGCACACAGGGTTTTGCTTGCACGTATAATTCTCACTAATTTTATATGCATACTGTTTTTTGTCCAGTTGCAACGCACGGGCATATGTGCTAGTAAAGTTAATTCACCTGGCGTTGTTATATGTTTGTTGTTAGAAGACGGGAAAGGGTCCGAACCTGAACACATGAAAGGCCATGCTCTCTACGCGTTACGCCAGGAGTCGTCGGCCAACTCGGCGTGCTCGCGAGTGCGCTCCCGCTCCGCAAACTCGTCCACATGCAGAGGTCGCACAACCCCCTGTGTTCCTCAAAGGTCGTTGATCGGGGATGGACAGTCGTCGACCTCTGACTCAAACCCAAAGAGGAAGGGCTTGGGCGCAGGTTCCGGGCTGATGGGGGCGGCGTGTGGTGCGTGCTCCCGCAAGACGTGGCCAGGTGCAGGCGGCGGGGCTGGCGGCACGTGCTCTGACACAACGGTGACGGACGCATACTCTAGCACGAGGGGGTTGGCGGTGCCTGTGTTGTCGCATTCACTGAGCCTCTTCAAGGTGCATTAGAACCTGAACTTGCGGAAGCTATGGCTCTTCAAAGGGCTGTGCAACTAGCATGCGATGAACACTTCTTCAATGTGATTTTTGCTACAGATTGCTAGTCTCTTGTGAATAGAATTAATGCTAGCACCTTTGACCATTCCATCATTGGTACAGTGGTAAATGATATCAAGGTTGCTTCGAGGATCTTTGACTCTGTGGAGTTCAAGTATGTTCGTCGGCAAGTTAATGTAGCTGCTCATATTTTAGCTAAGTCTTGTAAGTATTTACCTAGTCTTGTTGTTTTCCATTCTATTCTGGAATGTATCCGGGAGACTCTTTATAACTTTGTTCTAAGTAATCAATAAAGCCGACATTTCTCTCAAAAAATGGCGGTGACAGACGAAAGATCCACGAGAGGAGGTGGGACGACGATTGCCATTGCAATCGGGAGTGCGTATATGCGGGTGTGTTGGTCAAACTCATCGCCAGGCCACGGTGCCTGCTGCCGGGAATGGGCGTCCTCGACCTTGCGTCTGGTAGCCGAACAAGCACTAGTCAGCGACGGATACTAGTGGGCTGGCGTCATGGAAACAATGGCGGTATTAAACACAATATAAGAGTCGCGGTATGGGCGCCTCCTCGCCCGGTCCACGTCAGCAGACTCGCACTGTGCGGAGCGACCAATCGTTGCGCTAGCCAATCGCCTGTGCCATCAGTCGTTTGCGTGTTGGCTAGAAAAAATTAGTGGCCCACCCATAGTTTTAAATAGCCGGCTATAGCCCCGCTATAGCTGCGCTATAGCTGTTTGAGCATGTTGCCGCTATTTAATTTCATGCACAATTTGCCGCTATAGCCCTGCTATAGCTGTTTTTAAGGGCTACCGCTATATACCATAGCCCGCTATTTAAAACATTGGGCCCACCGCTTCGTCCAGAAAAAAGAGAGAGTAGCCGGCCCACCCATTATCCTTTCCTCTCCCAACAAAATCTGCATCGCACGCAACCTCTCCTCCTCACCATTCATGGCCATTGGCAGGACCGCAGGAGGCAGAGCAGGGCGGCTCGAGCGTGCGATGAGCTTGTCGACTGGAGCTCGCCGTCGGCGGCGAGTGCGGGTGGCCAGCTCGCGCCGTATCAACCCTCTGCCTCTCCCTCACATACGACTCGCGCCGGCGCTGCGTTCCCCATTCTTTTCCCGTGCTTTTCGATTGGCCCGGGGTGAGCTACAGTGCCGTTAGCTCATCGGCGACGGCTACGACGCCATCTGTGCCGTCCCTTGGTCCCTTCTCCCCGGCAGCAACCTTCTTGACGGTGTGGTCTTCCTCCTCCCCCCTCCCTTAATTTCTAGGGTTTTGAAGTTGGTTCAGTAGTTAATTCACGGTCCATGAGTTTGTGTAGAACGACAGGCGGCAGCAGAAGGAGCCATTCCACGACGAATCTCTGGTACGATGACTCCTTCCTCGGTTTCCCCGGTTCTGGATTCAAGTTCCCAAATGGATACTGTTTTTTCTTGATTGTGACTTTTAGAATTTTCGATTTGATAGATGAGAGGGCCAGCAAAAGGTGATCAATCAATGGAGACGAAGTATTTGTCAAATTGTTTGCAAGGGTGGTGAGAATCTATTGGCCATCGTTTGTTTAGTGTCATAATCTTAGAGCTTTTTCTGATTCTCTAGAATGTTGGAACAGTCTTGCTGTTTCAGTTTACGTCTTGCATGGCCAGTGCAGATGAAGTTCTTTTGGATTAATGTTTCCGCCCTAACGAGTTCCTTCCATTTTTATGTCTCAGGCTGTACGATCTCCGCAGACTGCCGCTTCTTTGTTCTGCCGGTGGAGATTCAGTGTATCATTGCAAATTCCTTACACTGGTAGTGTATCATAGCAAGTTCCTTACACCAGCAAATTCTGTTTTTTGTATTTTTGTCGATGCAAGCATGTTCTTCGACTATGAAAGGAGCAGAGATTTCTTTTCTTGTCAAGTCTAATCCTTTTTTGATGCATTGCAGATTGCTATCAAACTCTGAAAAAGGAAAATCAGCTTTATTCTAATTTGGCAAAGCTTGGAGGATATTTTTGCAGGTTCAACGCTTGCTTTATTGCTTTCTTACCTTTCGTTCTTCAAGACAATATTTTCCAAGCAGTGCTCGATAACTTTAAATCCATATTTTTGTTCTTTGCATTATCACAAAACGGTGTTGTTCTATCTTTTTGTTTTTTGATTGATCATCAACAACGACAATGCAACCTACATGTCCTACTTTTACTACTGAGCTTACCATCAGAACCACAGCCCCATGAGAACATTCTGAACTAACTGAAAATGGCTAGCTTCCCTTTTATGGTACATGCCTGGGAATACTAATTATAGCTGTCAAAAATGTGCTTTTTCAGCATGAAGATAAGAGGATGGGAAGGGATGATCTTCATGGGCCTCAGTGGTACTATCATATTATCATAACTGCTGCAAAGTTCATATAATGATCCCTGTTTCAGACTCAGATCAAAGGAACAAGCTGATCAATAGGTTTCAGCCATGGTTAGCCTCTCTTGCAATTTTGTGATGTCAGGTTTTAGCCATACTTTTTGTGATTAGGTTGATCGCCTGCATTTGTATATATTTCTACTATCAACAATATTTTCTCAAAATTGTCATAAGCATGTTCCTTGAATATGTAGGAATACTGCATCAAGAAAAACGATCGAGTTGAGCATACCGTGATGCTTTGACAGGAGATTCCGTTAGCTTTCAGACAAAGTAAAAACTCTTCCGAGCAGCGGCAAAGGCACCTCCGCAGAGGTGGTGGTCTGTGTCCAGTGTCTGGAAAAGGTGCATGGACTAGCAACGGCCGCAGCGACGCAGAGAAGGTGGAGGCCAGGAGGCGGTGGAGGAAGGAGAGCGGGCAAGCTGCATCGGGAGATGCGGAGAAGACGGGTCGGCAGCGGGCAGAACGAGGAGGAGCTGGGCGGTGAGGGCATGGGGCCGGAGGAACCAAGATCGACACCTCCCCATCTAGATCTTCCGTGAGGGAACGAGGTACGTACCGCTCACCCTTGGATTCCATAAGTTCGCATCTCTATGCCTAAAATATCTCTCTGGTCAGTGCACTTGTACCATCTCAGCCAGGCGAGAAAATTGTGATATACCCTGTTCATCCAGTAGATAGGTCAACAGATTTTGAAGGAACAACAAGCCTTCAATGAACTCAGCCAGTAATAGAAGGTTTGTTTGTGCCTAAATCTTAAATTTTCAATCTCTAAGAATCTGTTTTGACAATGACATGAAACTTGTAAGTCATATCGTTTCATTTTCAGCCACTGCACCATACTCATGCATCAACATGTTCCATAGAAAACTTATACAGAACTGAATCAAAAGAAGCTGCTTTCATTTTAAGAATTTGTTGAATCCTAAAAAATGTGAAATCTGTCTAAGGAAGTGCTTACCACATCGACACACAGCGTGTGCTTAGTCACAATTTTATATACATCATTGCTCAGTCCCCATCATATAAACTGATACCATTTCATTTTCATTCCCTGCACTCTATCTTCCTATTTGATCCTACAATTGGACTCATTCAGTGTACTATTACCTTTTCTTTTCACTGCAAGATGCATGCCTCATTACCTGTATGTGCCATTCTGTAAAGGGAGTCCAGTACTAGCTAATTCCACTTAGTACAAGATGTATGCCTGATTATCTGTGTGCGCAATTTGTCAAGAACACACTGTTAAAGTTTTATCACTGCTGCTTGCCCGGTTACTCTCCTTTCAAACTGCATAATTGAATTACCTCAATATTATGTTCTATTCTATTCAATCTCATATACGCCGTTTCCATTACAAACAAATATCTTTCTTATTTCTCACAGTAACAACTCTCAACACATGCTCCACAGCACGACGACGACGAGCATCTGGAGACATCATCCACGGTAAGTACGTGCGCTGTTCATAATGTTTAGTACAACGGGAAAGAAAACAACAACCTGCGGCTGCAGAGATCATAGTGTACAAAATGGTGGCGAAGGTTACATATAGGGGACTGCTATTACTTTTTTAGGCAAAATTCTGAGTGCTTTATGCAAGTGGTTGTCATACGATCAGATTTGTATATTCTGTTGCTCTCGTTTTATTTGCAGTAAGCTGACTTTGTTTCACTTTTGATTTCTGTTGGTTAGTACATCCTAAAGATTGGTGATGGAGATGCTACCCAGTGCATGAGTGGATTCATAGCCATGGACATTCCTCCTCCCTGTGGACCTATCTGGTAAAATTATGCGCGGCTTATGTTCTCAGAGCCTTCTGCTTTTATCGACATTGACCTCTTCTTAGTGTACTATTGCACTCTCATAACACAGACGGGTTAGTAATTAAGGTTTCTTCATCTGTGAGATTTATCTGCAGTCGTTGGGAGCGCTAAACACCTCTGAAATACTGAAAGCGAATGTTCCACGAAACTGCTGTGCTGACTTTAACAGTGAGGACTTGCTGTTGTAGGATCCTGGGCGATATATTCATGGGAGCCTACCATGCCGTATTTGACTATGGCAACATGAAGGTTGGGTTCGCGAAGGCGGCATAGGGCTCCCCCATGGTGGATGGATGAGCCGCAGAGCTGCCTAATCTTCAGGTCGGTTTCGTCTTCGTCAAAGCATGTATGTGCATATGTTACATGCTTCATAATAATTGTGTGATCTGGGATAATAAACCTGTCTATTAGATTTGTCCAATATAATGAAGCAGGCTTTCATACTCATTATTTGCATATAAGCATGTTTCTCATGAATGCCAACTGAAAAACGTGTCTACAACGTGTTTGTGTTCATATCTGTTTATCCATCTAAAATCATATTTGGGGTATCTCAGAAGACTCAAATTAGATCGATGTATTGAAACTGAAGGATGGTCGATTTGGTTGGGAGTAAAAACTGTAGGGTAATGCACTTTTTTATATTGAGTTGTTTCTTGAACACAAATCCTTGGGAGAAGAAGAGTTTCTGATGCGGGCGAGGAATCAGATCTTCAGGTGACCACACATTCATTCAAACCAGGTGACCCATACTTCCTTTTATCTCCCTTGCATTCTTCATTTGGTTCGCCTCCACTCCCATCCTAGCTTGCTCTTTTGGGTTCCTATAGGTTCGTTGCGAGGCAGTGAAGAACTGAAATACCTAAAGAGAACATTAGAAGGTGATGCTAGAAGGTTGCTTGTGTGCTACGTGCTGTTGTCATTCGAAGGAGGAAGGAATGTGCATGTTCTCATTGAATAGAAAAAAGAGGCACTATGGTGAGAGTTGACTAAATGTAGAGTTGAATCCCTTTACCATAGTAGTTTAAATAGCAACCAAAAGTTATTTTCCTGAGCCAGCGATTAATCAATGCTAAAGCTGCTCCGCATATTAGTAACAAATGTTGTATTTTAATTAGAAAGTATAATTTCGTTACTGAATCAGTGACCGATCAATGTTGAATTAGCTTCGAATATTTTGTGGAAGTTCATTGAATCACTTGTCCGAATCTTTGTATCAACTATGATAATTTTAGTATAAATAGAAGAGTGGAAGGGGCGGCTGCCACCTGTCACCGCCCCAACTTTCTATCGGGAGGCGCCCCAAGAGGGTGCCCCAACCCCTAGTTTAATATTACACATGATTGCGAAGGACAAAATGGGTGCGATGTTGTTGACTCAATAACTAAGGCTAGTCATAGTGGGCCGGCTGCAATGTAACATTGATTTGCGTGAAATAGTGTGTGCATGCGTCGTGTAACATCTTGTCGACACGTTCCTGCGGCGCCTTGAGTCCCGTGGGCTGGCTCATGTCCCATGTCCTACTCTATCTTGCCGGCGACATGGCCAACACTCTGAGAGGCGCAGCCAGCCGCTGGACATGGCCATGGCGGAGCTGTGGCACCCCGGCTCAGAGCGACCGGTTTACCTTGTATTGCCAGCCTAGAGATCAAGTTTTCTGGCAACACACAACAAGTTGGTTCAGAAAGACAACCACTTTATTGAAGCATAGAGTCGATATTACATCAACTAGCGAGGCCAAGCGGCACACACGGTGCTGCTGAACATATCTACATTATTTAGTAGACATGAACAGGGGCCTCAACATCACGACAAAGCTACGCGGCAGCGGAACAACGACGTAGAAGGACTCCATCTCACAGGGACACTGATGTGGACACGGTCTAAACTGCGATGCACGATGCAACTCCAACTTCGGTATGACATCTCCTGAAACTGGCATGACACGACAGGTAAGTACTTTGAATGTACTCGCAAGCTCACACAAACAAATCAACAATGGCAAACAACAACAATGATATTTAAGCAAGTTTAATGCAAGAATTAACATGCTACTCATGAAGTGATTGTGCCCATAACAGGGCCTTTCAGACCCGCTTACCATCTTAGTTACCTCGTAACCACGAATATCATCATACCATGGTGATCACCTCCGGATCACAAATGAAACCATCTCTTTGGTCTCAACAACTTCACCAACATATCCAGTGTCACAAGTATTCATTTAGTGTGCAAGTTTAATATTTCTATTGATCCATGGTGTGACCTACTACGAACTTGTGTCCATGACCGAGGACGCGGCTATTGAAAGATTAAATACACTCTGCAAAGGTTAGCACACTGTACCCACACCAAAGAAACCATGGCCTCGAACTCCCATTCGGGTGGACCAACGGCGTTCCGACAGAACCAATCTATTGCCATGACACTCTCTCGGCCACTCCGACCAACTCCTCTTTGGGCTAAGTCATGGGTGGCCCCGATGCCACTCCAGACATCCAACGGCCACCGTCGTGGCAAAACAATCGTCCCAAATGGGGACATGGTACCAAAACAACTACGGGCACACAAGGCTATGCCTGCTTACCGGGCCAGGGTAGCGCAAGCGCATAACCTTCCCTAGTTGGAGGCACCGGCGAGAGGCATAACAATAGACCGAGAAAGGGCCTCCCCATAAAGGCAAATGTGGTTGCACTTGGGAAGCTCGATTCGGTGGCACCATGACTCGATCAATAGCATGTTCAAGTTGGTTTATTATCAGGTTTCATCTTGCAAATAAATTTTACCGAGTCATAGTATGCCATGAAAATGCAATGAACCATATATGCATCATTTCAACATAACATCGATATGAACTAGATCAAGCATAATATCACATTACTCTACTGCATAAACTTAGTTATCCAACTATAATGCTACTGATAACAGAACAAACATAGCATGAACATGAAACTAGCATCAAATAACTTTATAGGAATTTTCTATATGCATTAAAATAACCATATTCAAGTGAAAATCATAGATATTGAAATGACATTCTTGCAAATATTTGTGATGGATTGACTTAGTGCAGAGGAGGGTCACACTCCTCCTGGTTCTCCTCAAGGCAACAAGTTCCTTCTGAAAATAATTAAAATAGCAAAAAGAAAATGTCACATAACACTGTTTAATGCACCAAAAAATATCCACGGCAAGCAAAAATCTCATCTTTTGCATGCTGATAGAGGAGTTCAACACAAAACCAATGCAAAAAGAATCATATCATTTGGACTTATAGAATAGAAATTAGAGCTGGTTAAAGTTTAGTCAAATTTCTGAATTTAAATTGATTTTTTTGAAAAAATCAGAGAGGGGGTGACGTCGAAGGCGTAAACCCGCGGGGCGCCTCCACTCATACCGCTTCGGGAGGCGGCTGAGTGGTTGACCAGCGGGCCCCCGCGGTCAGGTTCAGAGAGAGAGAGAGAGGGAAACGGAGGGCGGGCGGCTCGTCGCCGGTGATTCTCCGGCGAGGAGGGCTCGGATGCCACCGGTGATAGGATGGATGGATGAGCAAGACTACGGCGAACCTGCATGTACCCGTAGCTCGGCGAGAGGTGGATGGAGGGCGTCGCGATGGTCGTCTCCAGAGGCATCAGCGGAGGAGAGCTCGTCGGAGTTGTTGAATCCGACGAGGCAGGGCCGGTCCAGCAGCTCCAGCAGCACCAGCGCGACCAGTGGAGCTCCACGAGCACACCAGAGAGGTCGGAGGAAGACGAGGGGCGCCGGAGGAAGCAGAACGCGGAGGCGGGGTCGACGGTGATCTCCGGAGCAGAACGGCGGCCAGAGGCCCGCCTGGCCTGGCCGCAGCTATCTAGAGGAAGTGCTAGTGCCAGAGGAGGAGGGTGGTGTGGTTGGATGAGCTCGGGGGGGGGGGGGTCCTATTGATAGCTGTGGCTGAGGGAGGGGATCGAGAGCGCCAATGAGCTCTTTGGAAGTGGTGCACGGCGACGAGAGGGGTCAGAGAGAGGGGAAGAAGTGGCCAGGGGTCACACGGCCACTGTGGGAGCTCGCAGCCGAACACAGGGCACGCGGGAGGGCGACGATAGGGAGCACGGGCTCACTGTGCGCTTGATCACGATGTGCTCATGATCACTATGGCGAGCTCCTGCGTCGGCGAGCGGCAGGGAGGGGTCAAGGGTGATGACACAAAGTAGCAGGCGCTAGGTGGCAAGCTGGTTTGGCCTCCGGCGCGCGCACGGGCGAAACAGAGGCCTTGGCGCCACCCAGAGCGCATCGGGCACCGGCCTGGCATCGTGTCCACACGCGGTCACCGCGTGAACTCTGGCTACACGGCGCGCCGAGGAGTAAAATCATGTCTGGTGGCTTGTTCTTGCAGTGTTAGGTCTAGGAGAGGTGATGGTTCACTGCCAGGCCGACCAGATGGAACAAGAGAGTCTCAGCAAGTTTCTGGACAGAAACTTGTGAGCTAAGTAGAGAGGATTCTGGAGAGAGTTAGGAGCTGATCTTTTGGGGGTTAAGCTTCTCTTAGGAAGGTAATGATGCCCTAAAGATTTCATCTCTAGTGGATCAAGGAAAAATGCACTTCCTTCACAACATGCATTTTCTGACCAGAACAAAAAAGATTTTTTGTAGCAAAAATATTCCAAATACCCATGAAATATTTTTTGCACAGGGAGTTGTGCCAAGGTCCAAAGGATATTCAGGAATTTTCTCAGATTTTTGTGGGCAAGAAAAATGAGGGTTGCTTTGGAGTAGAAGTGACTGAAGTGGTATTTCAGAGAGAAAATGAATATTTTTCATTTAAGAAAAATATTCCCAAGGTCATATTTTGATATATCAGAGAGAAAGAGATGGGTTTGAAAATGAGATGAGTCACTTGGGTGAAAATCAAAGAAGTGCCCAAGTGATTAAGTCAAAATGAGTTGATTCAAAACTCAAATTCAATTCAAAAATGCAATAAAATCCAGAAAAAGAAAAGTGGCAAAAACCAGGGTGTCACAAACCTTCCCCCCCCCTTAGGATGAATCTCGTCCTCGAGATTCGGTTGCTCAGGAAACAATTCAGGATATGCTGTCCTAAAAAAGTCTTCCCTTTCCCAGGTAGCTTCACTCTCGGTATGGTGTTCCCACTTCACCTTGTAAAACTTAACTGACTTGCTGCGGGTGACTCTTTCCATCTCATCCAATATTCGAAAAGGTTTCTCTTCATATGTCAGATCCTTAGCAAGCTCTATTTCTTCCATATCAGTCCGTTTCTCAGGTGGTGAGATATACCTCCGCAACTGTGATACGTGGAAGACATCATGTATTTCTGACAATTCGGGAGGAAGTTCCAATTGATATGCCACTGTGCCCACTTTGGTCATAACTGGAAATGGACCAATATATCTTGGTGCAAGCTTTCCCCGAGTCTGAAATCTCTTGACTCCTTTCATGGGTTTGACTCGGAGGTAGACATATTCACCAGGTTCAAAGCTGATTTGTCGGTGTTTGGAATCATAAGAACTCTTTTGTCGGGACTTGGCCAATTGTAGTCCGTCTCGGATTTCCCTGACTTGCTTTTCGGCTTCCATCATTAAGTCAGTCCCGAAAATACAACTGTCTTTGTTCTGGGACCAATTTAATGGGGTACGACACTTGTGTCCATACAAGGCTTCATATGGTGACATCTTGAGGCTGGCTTGATAGCTGTTGTTGTAGGAAAACTTGGCATAGGGTAAGCTGTCTTCCCATTTGGGTCCTTGAGCAAGAGCACATGCCCTAAGCATGTCTTCGAGTATTTGATTTACTTGCTCCGTCTGGCCATCTGTCTGAGGGTGATAAGTTGTGCTATACCTCAATGATGTCCCCAAAGCTTGGTGAAGTCGTGACCAGAATGCCGAGGTGAAAAGGGATCCTTGGTCTGATGTGATAGTTCTTGGCACACCATGTAGACTGACGATTCTGGACACATAGAGTTGAGCCAGTTGATCCGCACGGTATGTGGTCCGGATAGGAATGAAATGGGCCACCTTGGTTAGCATGTCTACCACGACCCATATAGCATTGTTTCCATGAGGAGTGTTGGGATGTCCGATGATGAAATCCATGCAGACATCGTCCCATTTCCATTGCGGAATGGGCAAAGGTTGAAGTAGCCCAGCGGGTTTTTGGTGTTCCGCCTTTACCTTATTGAATATACCACAGCAGGCGACAAAATATGCAATATCTTTCTTCATCCCATCCCACCAAAATGTTTGCCGGAGGTCTTCGTACATTTTGGTACCTCCTGGATGGATCGAGTATGAGGACTCGTGTGCTTCTGTTAATATCTTCTTCCTCAGCTCCTCTACTTCGAGTACACATATTCGTCCTCAAAACCGTAGCATGCCTTGCTCATCCATTAGGAAGTATTGAGTCTTGCTGTCTTTTATCCGTGTGACCTGGTGTTGCAAGAACGGATCTTCTGACTGAGCTTTGCGAATTTCTTCCTCAAGCGTGGGAGTGACTACCAACATATTGGTGCAGTCAGCCTCAACAATGATCAGATTGAGCTGGGCCATTTCTGCTTGTAGCTCAGGAGGCAAAGATGTCATTAATGCGTTTACTGTGGCAGGCTTGCGACTGAGAGCATCTGCAACCACATTAGCTTTACCCGGGTGATAGTTTATTCCAAGGTCGTAATCCTTGACCAACTCAAGCCATCTTCTTTGTCGGAGATTTAAATCAAGTTGAGTGAATATGTACTTGAGACTTTTGTGGTCGGTGAATATTTGGCACCGCTTGCCAATAAGATAATGCCTCCAAATTTTTAATACATGAACAACGGCTGCTAGCTCCAAGTCATGAGTAGGATAATTTCCTTCGTGTGGTCATAGCTATCGGGATGCATAAGCCACAATCTTGTCATCTCGCATGAGTACGCATCCTAGGCCCTTCGAGATGCATCGCAGTATACATCAAAGCTTCGATAGATGCCCGTAAGTGTCAACACGGGTACTGAAGTTAAGCGAGTCTTCAATTCATTAAAACTCCTCTCGCAATCTTCCGACCATATGAACTTTTGGTCTTTCTTGAGCAGTCCTATCATGGGCTTAGCAATCTTGGAGAAGCCTTCAATGAATCGACGGTAATAACCAGCAAGCCCCAAAAAACTTCTGATTTCTGTCACTGACGTGGGTGCTGCCCATTTTAACACATCCTTGATTTTGCTTGGATCCACAACTATTCCTTCAGCAGAGAGAATGTGCCCCAAGAATCCAACTTGCTTAAGCCAAAACTCACACTTACTGAATTTTGCATATAACTGGTGGTCACGAAGCCTTTGCAATACTGCTCGGAGTTGTTGTTTATGCTCTTCTTCTCCCTTGGGTTATATGAGAATATCGTCGATAAAGACCACCACAAATTTGTCCAAGAAATCCATGAACACTTTGTTCATCATATGCATGAAGAAGGCACGAGCATTAGTCAGCCCGAATGACATAACTATGTATTCATATAGACCGTAACGAGTGGTGAATGCGGTCTTAGGAATATCTTCTTTCCTGATCTTGAGTTGATGATACCCGGTCCTTAAATCAATCTTGGAAAAGATTTGAGCTCCATGCAGTTGATCGAACAAATCATCAATTCTGGGGAGCGGGTATTTGTTCTTGACAGTGACATCATTGAGCTGGCGGTAGTCTATACACATCCGAAGACTACCATCTTTCTTGTTCATAAATATGGCAGGTGACCCCCAGGGTGAAGAACTGGGGTAGATGTATCCTTTCTTGAGCATATCATCGAGTTGTTTCTTTAGCTCAACCAGTACGGATGAAGGCATCCGGTAATACTTCTTGTATATGGGTGCCGTCCCTGGCACGAGATCAATGGCAAACTCGAGCTCCCGATCGTGTGGCATTCCTGGTAATTCCTCAGGGAATACATCTAGAAACTCACTGACTACTGGTATTAATTCCACATCTGAGGCCATTGCTGTAAAAAAAATTTCCTTCTTAGGCACGGTCCTACGAGCCACAAACCTCACTACCTGTCCTGCCGGATTTGTTAATGTAACTTCTCTTGTTGCACAATTGATGCAAACCTGATGCTTTGTCAACCAATCCATTCCCAATATGACATCCAACCTTGCGGATTCAATGGCTACCAGTGTGGCAGGGAAAATAACTCCGAGAATCCTTATTTCCAAGTCATGGCATACCAAATTTGTTTTGAGCATGGATCTCGGGGATTGCACCATCATGCTTTTCTCAAGAATAGAGCAAGAAAACTTGTTTTGGGCAACAAAACTCCGCGAAATAAAAGAATGGGAAGCCCCAGAGTCAAATAAAATTGTTGCAGGTATGTTATTAACAGGAAACATACCGATGACCACTTCGGGGTTTTCTTGGGCTTCTTCGGCGGAGAGATGATGCACTTGGCCTTGGATAAGTTCCTGCTCAGTGTAGGATTCCATGTGGTTGACTTGAGGCTTGAGAAGTGCATTTGTCTTGCCGTTCTTGGGACACTACTTCGCATAGTACCCGGTCTGCCCACAAGAGAAACATGCGTTGTTACGCTGATAGTCTTCCCAGACAGGGTTGGTCACAATGTTCTTGACTTGGTTGTTGGTCTTGTTGGTATTCTGCTGCCAGGTTGGTTTGAACTCAAACTGAGGTTGTTGCCAAGTACGAGCCTTCTGCACCGGCTGTCCATCCTTCTTGGGCTCGAACTTGCTCTTGCGATCGTCATAAGCTGGCTTATTGTCGTGAATGAGCTTGTGCTCCCTTTCTACAATAAGGGCCTTGTTCACCAAAGTCTGGAAGTCGGGGAAGTCAAACATGCTGAGGGTGCATCGAAGGTGCTAATTGAGTCCTCCAAGGAATCGATCGATCTTCCTTTCTTCGGTGGCCACATCATAGAGAGAATAACGAGCCAAGTGATTGAATTTATGCAAATACTCACTTACTGACAGGTTTCCTTGAGTGAGAGCGAGAAACTCACGCTGCTTGACCTTCATGATACCATCGGGAATGTGGTACTTGCGGAAATTGTCTTTGAATTTATCCCAAGTGATTTCATCGTCCGCAGGCCACATAGCTTTAGTATTATCCCACCATATAGCAGCAGCTCCTTCAAGATAGTGTGTAGCAAATGGAACCTTGTTAGCTTCTTCCGTGCGGGCAATTTCAAGCTTCTTCTCCATAGTCCGCAACCAATCATCGACTTCCAAAGGATCGACAACTTGACTGAAACTGGAAGGCTTAGTCCTCTGAAAGTCTAATAACTTGGAGTGATTGCCATACTGATTTCCATTTTGCCCAACCATAGCCTGCACACTTCTCAGTAATTCAAGTAAATCTTGATTTCTTCTTTCTTCGAACATTCTCATAATCTGCCCTGTTGTAGGTGGCTGCTGTGGAGGAGGTGGTGGTGGCTGATATGGTTTGGGGGAATGCCCCGCCTGTCGGGCTGAGCACCGAACGGGAGCATCGTCACCCGCCTGACTACTGCTACCTCCTCTTGTCATCCTATTTATGTTTCCCAATATGAAGCATCGAGATGAGCAACATCCATAAATGGGGAAGAAAAGCAAGTGACAAAGCCCGAAAGAAAGCAACAAGAAACCAAGGCGAACAATAATGGAAGAAGTTCCAACATAATTATACATAGACTCATACATGAAAGGAAACATCATGACAAGTACTACTACACTCATACATCTAAGCATCATGGCAATCTTAACTACTCTGCAGACCTAGTGCTCCTCTGCTCCAGCTGGGATCTCCCCTGGCTCGGTCTCGGATCCTGAACTGACGATGCTGATGGAAACCTCCGGGTTAAAGGAAACACAACGACGCTGCCTCGGGGGCTCTCCCTCAGGGGCAGGTGTTGGATGAGACTGAATCATAGGTGTGACGGGAGTAGCGAGAAGTAAGGCCAAATCGGTAGGAGACTCATGGGGAGTCACTGTCGAGGTACCCGAGTTACTCTGAGGGGTAACCGGAGTAGTGGGGGGAACAGAGGATGGAGGAGCAAATGCGGTAAACCCGATGGTAGGTGGAACGAAACCAGCTCTAGCGGCAACCAGAGCTGTACGAGTGCGAGTCAACTCTCGGGCCAACTCGAAAAGCAGAAGATAACTAGCAGTGATGTAGCGAGAGAGGTGGCTAGACGAACGGTCGCACTCCGGTTCAATAGTAGGGAAACGGATACGTCCATCAGTGGACATGGACGGGTAGTAAAAGAAACCTGGATGATGCTGCATCTGGACTTCGTTGTAGCGCAGATCAACAAGAGCCTCAAACGCAGCAATCTGGACTGCCTGACATGGGGTAGAAGCGTAACCACTCCTAGAAGAACGGGTGTAGATGCCTGATATGGTGCTGGTGTGTAAAGCGACCTCCGCGTGGTACTCGTACACTGAGTCTGCCAGACGCTCCCGATACACCTGGTACATTGGATCATTGCCATTGGGGTAGAGTCGCCGCCACACGTTCCGAAGAAGATGTGGAGAAGTGTATGGTGCTGGCTCAGACTGGTACGGGTACGGCACTGGAGCCATCTACGCTCACAACCATTAGTCTGTTAGCAACAAAATAAACTATATGCATGCAATGCAGCAACCAAGCACAAAAACACTACCGGCACTCAGAGCTACTGTCTACCGTTTGAAGTAGCGCGTTAGCTGTCTAGCGTGTCCTACAGTCAGCGCGGCTCTGATACCAATCGTTGTAGCACCCCGGCTCAGAGCGACCAGTTTATCTTGTATTGCCAGCCCAGAGATTAAGTCTTCTGGCAACACACAACAACTTGGTATAGAAAGACAACCGCTTTATTGAAGCATAGAGTCGATATTACATCAAGTAGCGAGGCCAAGCGGCACACAAGGTGCTGCTGAACATATGTACATTATTTAGTAGACATGAGCATGGGCCTCGACATCATGATAAAGCTACGCGGCAGCGGAACAACGACGTAGAAGGACTCCATCTCACAGGGACACTGATGTGGACACGGTGTAAACTGCGATGCACGATGCAACTCCAACTCCGGTATGACTTCTCCTGAAACTGGCATGACACGCCAGGTAAGTACTTTGATTGTACTCGCAAGCTCACACAAACAAAGCAACAAAACAACAACAATGATATTTAAGCAGGCTTAATGCAATAATTAACATGCTACTCATGAAGTGATTGTGCCCATAACAGGGCCTTTCAGACCCGCTTACCATCTTGGTTACCTCGTAACCACGAATATCATCATACCATGGTGATCACCTCCGGATCACAAATGAAACCATCTCGATGGTCTCAACAACTTCACCAACATATCCAGTGTCACAAGTATTCATTTAGTGTGCAATTTTAATATTTCTGTTGATCCACGGTGTGACCTACTACGAACTTGTGTCCATGACCAAGGACGCGGCTATCGATAGATTAAACACAGTCTGCAGAGGTTAGCACACTGTACCCACACCACAGAACCCATGGCCTCGAATTCCCATTCGGGTGGACCTATGGCGTTCCGACAGAACCAATCTATTGCCATGACACTCTCCCGGCTACTCCGACCAACTCCCCTTTGGGCTAAGTCATGGGTGGCCCCGATGCCACTCCGGACATCCAACGGCCACCGTCGTGGCAAAACAATCGTCCCAAACGGGGACATGGTACCAAAACAACTACAGGCACACAAGGCTATGCCTGCCTACCAGGCCAGGGTAGCGCAAGCGCATAACCTTCCCTAGCTGGAGGCACCGGCGAGAGGCATAACAATAGACCGAGAAAGGGTCTCCCCATAAAGGCAAATGTGGTTGCACTTGGGAAGCTCGATTCGGTGGCACCATGACTCGATCAACAACATGTTCAAGTTGGTTTATTATCAGGTTTCATCTTGCAAATAAATTTTACCGAGTCATAGTATGCCATGAAAATGCAATGAACCATATATGCATCATTTCAACATAACATCGATATGAACTAGATCAAGCATAACATCACATTACTCTACTGCATAAACTTAGTTATCCAACTATAATGCTACTGATAACAGAACAAACATAGCATGAACATGAAACTAGCATCAAATAACTTTATAGGAATTTTCTATATGCATTAAAATAACCATATTCAAGTGAAAATCATAGTTAATGAAATGGAATTCTTGCAAATATTTGTGATGGCTTGCCGTAGTGCAGAGGAGGGTCACACTCCTCCTGGTTCTCCTCAAGGCAACAAGTTCCTTCTGAAAATAATTAAAATAGCAAAAAGAAAATGTCACATATCACTGTTTAATGCACCAGAAAATATCCACAGTAAGCAAAAATCTCATCTTTTGCATGCTGATAGAGGAGTTCAACACAAAAAGAATCATATCATTTGGACTTATAGAATAGAAATTAGAGCTGGTCAAAGTTTAGTCAAATTTCTGAATTTAATGATTTTTTGAAAAAAATCAGTGAGGGGGTGACGTCGAAGGCGTAAACCCGCGGGGCGCCTCCACTCATACCCCTTCAGGAGGCGGCTGAGTGGCTGACCAGCGGGCCCCCGCAGT
Source organism: Thinopyrum elongatum (assembly GCA_011799875.1). Taxonomy (NCBI): domain Eukaryota; kingdom Viridiplantae; phylum Streptophyta; class Magnoliopsida; order Poales; family Poaceae; genus Thinopyrum; species Thinopyrum elongatum. Next base: position 42,970,988 of record CM022298.1, on the reverse strand, counting down.
CAGGTTCAGAGAGAGAGAGAGAGAGGGAAACAGAGGGCGGGCGGCTCGTCACCGGTGATTCTCCGGCGAGGAGGGCTCGGATGCCGCCGGTGAGAGGATGGATGGATGCGCAAGACTATGGCGAACCTGCACGTACCCGTAGTTCTGTGAGAGGTGGACGGAGGGCGTCGCGGTGGTCGTCTCTATAGGCGTCGACGGAGAAGAGCTCATCAGACTTGTTGAATCCGGTGAGGCAGGGCCGGTCCAGCAGCTCCAGCAGCACCAGCGCGACCAGTGGAGCACCACGAGCACACCAGAGAGGTCGGAGGAAGACGAGGGGCGCCAGAGGAAGCAGAACACCGAAGCGGGGTCGGCGGTGATCTCCGGAGCAGAACGGCGGCCAGAGGCCCACCTGGCCTGGCCGCTGCTATCTAGAGGAAGTGCGAGTGCCAGAGGAGGAGGGTGGTGTGCTTGGATGAGCTCGGGGGGTCCTATTTATAGCCGTGGCCGAGGGAGTGGATCGAGAGCACCGGCGAGCTCTCTGGAAGCGGTGCACAGTGACGGGAGGGGTCAGAGAGAGGGGAAGAAGTGGCCAGGGGTCACGCGGCCACTGTGGGAGCTCGCAGCCGAACACAGGGCGCGCGGGAGGGCGACGACAGGGAGCACGGGCTCACTGTGCGCTCGGTCACGACGTGCTCGTGATCGCTACGGTGAGCTCCGGCGTCGGCGAGCGGCAGGGAGGGGTCAAGGGTGATGAGACGAAGCAGCAGGCGCTCGGTGGCGAGGTGGCTTGGCCTCGGGCGCGCGCACGGGCGAAACAGAGGCCTTGGCGCCACCCAGAGCGCGTCGAGCACCGGCCTGGCACCGTGTCCACATGCGGTCACCGCGTGAATTCTGGCTACGCGGCGCGCCGAGGAGTAAAATCATGTCTGGTGGCTTGTTCTTGCAGTGTTAGGTCTAGGAGAGGTGATGGTTCACTACCAGGCCGACCAGATGGAACAAGAGTGTCTCAGCAAGTTTCTGGACAGAAACTTGTGAGCTAAGTAGAGAGGATTCTAGAGAGAGTTAGGAGCTGATCTTTGGGGGTTAAGCTTCTCTTAGGAAGGTAATGATGCCCTAAAAATTTCAGCTCCAATGGATCAAGGAAAAATGCACTTCCTTCACAACATGCATTTTTTTTACCAGAATAGAAAAGATTTTCTGTAGCAAAAATATGCCAAATACCCATGATTTTTTTTTGCACAGGGAGTTGTGCCAAGGTCCAAAGAATATGCAGGAATTTTCTCATATTTTTGTGGGCAAGAAAAATGAGGGTTGCTTTGGAGTAGAAGTGACTGAAGTGCCATTTCAGAGAGAAAATGAATATTTTTCATTCCCAAGGTCATATTTTGATATATCAGAGAGAAAGAGATGGGTTTGAAAGTGAGATGAGTCACTTGGGTGAAAATCAAAGAAGTGCCCAAGTGATTAAGTCCAAATGAGTTGATTAAAAACTCAAATTCAATTAAAAAATGCAATAAAATCCAGAAAAAGAAAAAGGGCAAAAACCAGGGTGTCACAGGAGCCGAGCGGGCGGGGAGCGGAACTGGACGAAGCTCCGCTCAGAGATCACTGCATTGCATGTAATAATATGCAGCCGGGCGGGCGGGGAGCGGAACCGGATGTGGAATGCATTTTTTGAGGCGTGACGACCCGTCACTGTCCGGGCGCGTCCGCGGGCGTTTGAGGGGTCGGATTTGCCAAGTCCGGCTGTTGATACTCTTAATACCCATAAACCTCAATCCACTCTGTTAGCTATATACATACCCCAATCACTCGACGACTCACGCATTGCATTCGTACCAAGGTCGTCATCACTCCACATAGGTCTCTCTCCTTAGCTCATCTTCTCCCCCGAACACCAATGGCACCGCTGCGTCGTCGCCCCGTGTCCTCTACTGCGGAGGGAAGATCCCAATGGGAATAGGTGGCGCGGGGCAGTTCCTGCTATTTCCGGAGAAGTTATTGGCACCCCCAAATGGAAGGGATGATGTAGTCCAGCAAGCATATGTTTTCGTAAGATGAGAACCAAGGTTTATCGAACAATTAGGAAATATCGAGATCCGGTTGATGATCACTACCCACACACATTTAATAAACTTCTACTTGTCTCCAATTTGGCCAAGAAGCTTGTCAGTCTTCCGGTGTTGCTAGTTACAATAATTATGCATAGTGGGGTAGAATTGATAAATAACGATAAATAAAGTAATGGATAGGATAGTAGATGATAATAAAAACGAGTGATCGAGGTTGAAAGCAATAAGGATGAATGAACTGGGATCCATAGTTTTACTAGATGCATCTAGTCAAACAATATTGACGAAGGCACTGGCACCATAGCAGATACGGTTTTGAAAAGTAAACCGTCCAAAAAGTTGCACACAATCACGTGTGGGTAACCTTGTAAGATATGGTGCTAGACTTTCCTTACCAAATACTATGGGGCACTTAGTGCGTTCAAACATTTATGAAATCAGATAAGTTTTTACCACAAACTATTTATGCCATATCATGACACTATGCAAATTGCATGTTTTTAAGTCGGGTACGAAAAAATATAGAATTAAAAAGCCAATAAGTTCCATGTTTCTGGTAATCTTCCACCCCGATGTATGAAATTTCTTTCCATTTCTTGGATGTGCCCTAAACCTTTGCCCTAGAACACAAATAGGCTTTTGCAATCCATTTTGGTGCACTACTCCATGCACTTATAGTTCAAATTAAAATTATGCCCAATAAATGTATAGAAATGCACTAAATGTGTTAAAATAATAAACGAACCCTAAAAAATGCCAATTTTGAAATGGAACTTGTATGGTGTGTGTTGACTATAGAAAAGGTTTCGAGGCCAATCAACAAAGAAACAATCAGTTCGCCTTCAAAACTGGCTCATTCCCTCTCGAAACCACGATTCTTTCCGTGAAATGCTCCAGTTTCTAAGAAGCTTACATGGTGATTTTTATGAGATTGGCAAAATATGAACCACGACCTATGGTGACAAAAAAGGTTATACCAACAGACCAGTGAGAGGCTAGTTACCAGGAGGAACATCATGTAGTTGGACATTACCCCAATGGCATGCACGTTCATCTCGCGGGTGAGACCAGCCTAACAGAAGGTGTACTAATAGACTTGTGAGAGGCTGGTCACCATGCCATCGGTGAATCCTAGGCACCCAAGGCATGTGTGTGTCAATGATTTGTTATGTGTGCGCGATGCCTCACACTCCAAAATTTCTAGGGTCATCGAGAGAGAAGAGCTCGCCAACAACTTGTACCACGAATACGAGAACCAATGAAGCTAACTTGGTAGGATTGTCGTGACTGTGGAGGTGTGTCTTCGCCGGATCTAACAAGATTCAGTCGGTAGGTGCCTTTGGTGGATCCGCTCAGATCCGGTCTTCATTCGTCCATGTTAGTGTGTCTTCAGGTTGGATCCTTTCGGTATACGCTTCTCTTTATGGTAGTGGTTGCTGTTCTGGTGCGCTGGTCCTATGAGGACTTAGCACGATGACTTCCTGACTGTCTAATGCCTGGCTCCAGCAAGGGAGGGGTGATGACGGTGGCGCGCCTTCGGCTCACTTCAGTGCTTGTATTCGTCGTTAGCTGGTTCAAAGATCGAGGATGTCGCCTAAAGGGGGGGTGAATAGGCACTTTAAAATAATTACGGTTTAGGCTTGAACAAATGCGGAATGAACCTCGCGGTTAATTTGTCAAGCACAAAACCTAAAACGACTAGGCTCACCTATGTGCACCAACAACTTATGCTAAGCAAGATAAGTAACTAAGTGATAGCAAGATATATAACATGAAACACTATGGCTATCACAAAGTAAAGTGCATAAGTAAAGGGATCGGGTAAGAGATAACCGAGGCACGCTGAGACGACGATGTATCCCGAAGTTCACACCCTTGCGGATGCTAATCTCCATTTGGAGCGGTGTGGAGGCACAATGCTCTCCAAGAAGCCATTAGGGCCACCGTAATCTCCTCATGCCCTTGCACAATGCAAGATGTCGTGATTCCACTAAGGGACTCTTGAGGGCGGTCACCGAACCCGTACACTTTGGCAACACTTGGGGGCGGTCACCGAACCCGTACACTTTGGCAACCCTTGGGGGCGGTCACCGGTAGCCGTCAAATTGCTCAGGGCGATCTCCACAACTTAATTGGAGACCCCGACGCTTGCCCGGAGCTTTACACCACATTGATTGTGCTCCGAAGCACAACCAACCGTCTAGGGCGCCCAAGCACCCAAGAGGAACAAGCTCAAGGGTACCAACCACCCAATAGTAATAAGCTTCTCAACTTGTAACTTCAACGTATCACCGTGGAGAACTCAAACCTATGCACCAAATGCAATGGCAAGGGCACACGGAGTGCCCAAGTCCCTCACTCTCAAATCCCACCAAAGCAGCGAAAGCTATGGAGAAAAATGAGAGGAAGAACAAGAAGGAGAACACCAAGAACTCCAATATCTAGATCCAAGGGGTTTCCCTCACATAGAAGAGAAAGTGATTGGTGGAAACGTAGATTTAGATCTCCTCTCTCTTTTCCCCCCAAAACTAGCAAGAATCCATGAAGGGATTGAGCGATATCAAGCTCGAAGAAGGTCAACAATGGGGGGGGGGCAAATGCGAGCTCAAAGATAAGGTTCAATGGGGAAGAAGACCCCCTTTTATAGGTGGGAAAAAACCAACCGTTATGTGCTCAGCCCGCACACGAGCGGTACTACCGCTCCATCGAGGGGTACTACCGCTCGGGCGATAGAACAGGAAAAAAGAGCAACGGCTATGAACCTCGGGGGCGGTAGTGCTGCCGGAGCGGTACTACCGCTCATCCCAGCGGTACTACCGCTTACCCAGTGGTACTACCGCTGGGGTCAGCGCACAACGACTTACGAGAGCACAGGGGAGAGCTAGAGGGAATAAATCCACGAGCGGCAGTGGCAGCGGTGGTAGGCATGGTACTACCGCTTATGAGCTAAGCGGTACTACCGCCCTACTGCCGCTGCTACTGCCGCTTCTCGATTGGGTCTAGTTGGGGTCAGCGGTAGTATGCCAAAGGGACCACCGCTGGACTACCGCTGAACCCGACACGAGAAATACGAGCCCCAAATCGAGGCGGTAGTAGAACGGTACAGGAGCGGTACTACCGCCTATCGCTACAGGCGGTACTACCGCTGCCAACCGCGGTACTGCCGCAGGGGTGCAACAAGCAAGCCCCATGCAAAACAAATACAACAAGAAAACCTCAAATGCCATATCTTCTGCATATGAGCTTCGAATTGAGCAAACTCAAGCTTGTTGGATAGATGACGACAAATACTATCCAACAGCGATGGGGGGTATGCCTAAGATATAGAGATGTGAAACCTCTATGAAAGAAGTACAGGCAAAAACTCCAACATCAAAAACATCATAGAAGATGCATATAAGAACTCTGTTTTCGATGAACTCGAGCTTGTCATGAAGATGACCATAAGCTCTAAAACTCACATATAGAAAAACCAAACAAGAACCAAGAAAGATGATGCAAGGATGCAATGGTTTGAGCTCTCTACGAATGATACGATCAACCTACTAACTTGAGAGCCCCCCTTGATAGTACGACAATCGATCCTAAAACCTGTCTCCCAACTACCATCATGAGACCGGTAAAATATAAAACCTATCAAGGGCAAAACTTTGCCTTGCACATAGTCCACTTGAGTTAGATGATGATGATCTTGACTCCCTCAAGTTGGACCACCTTTCTTGATTGCGTTGGCTCGATGAAGACTGGTTGATTGCTCCCCCATACTCCACTATGCGTGAGCCACTCTTTGGCACATCTTCACAAGTCCATTGTCACCACAATGGACGGCAAGCTTCAAGCACTTGATCGGTTCATGATGCTCCACTTGAACTTGCACACCACAATCTTAATGACGATCACCACTTGATGTCATCCTCTCCATGGGTTGTATGATATCTTCCTCTTGACGCAAGCCCATGAAAACATACCTAACCCCACATAGAACTCTCACGTAGACCATGGGTTAGTACACAAAGCGTGATAGACAATGCTTACCATATCATGGGATCACTTTATCCCTCTCGGTACATCTTCTACGCTTTGTGAGTTGATCAACCATATATCATGACCAATCTTTATATAACTCCTTGAATAGCACCTTGGTCAACACATAAACTCGTTGAAACCAACACATGGACTTCAAGAAAAGCCTATGGACAAATCCTTCAAATATAACTCAAGGCAACCATTAGTCCATAGAGAAAATCCTTGGTCAACACATAACCTCCTTGAAACCAACACATGGACTTCAAGAAAAGCCTATGGACAAATCCTTCAAATATAACTCAAGGCAACCATTAGTCCATAGAGAATGTCATCAATTACAAAAACCTCACATGGGGCACCGCATGTTCTTTCAGTGGTCTACAGATCTGGTTGTAATTTTTATTATTTTCAGTGTCTGATGTATTGCCATGATTGATGATGAATAGATCATAAATTTTCTCGTAAACAAACCCACAAGCTGCCCAATCATGTGGATATGGAGAATCAGTCGGATGAACTTACGAATATGGATCAATCGAATGGGCTTACGCGACAAACCCTGATGTCATCACACACGAGAACTCCTCACTGGCACCTTAAGCACCAGGCAGAGTAGCCGGCGCTCACCCGGCCTTCCGCATGGGCCGGCCCAACAATGGAAGTGATCGATCACTTGCTCGCCAGTACCCACGGTTCGCTGGTAGTTGTTAACCAGCAGCGGTTGATCGTCCACCGTTTTCAAGAAAAACAAAATTTCACTGAATTCGAATGAAGTTTGTGATTTTTTAAAAAGTTCATGAATTTTAAAAGTTTGTGGATTAAAAAAATGTTCGCTGATTTAGAAAATGTTCATAGGCTTTGAAGAAAAAATCATCACAATGAAATAAGTTCATGGATTTCGAAAAACAAAATTGTGGGTTTGGAAAAAGTTCATCTTATTTGAAAAAAAAATTCAGGAATTTGAAAAAAGTTTATAGATATTGGGAAAATGTTCGCGGATTTTAAATAAGTTCACAAATTTGAAGAAAAGTTCACGTGTTTTGAAAAGAGGGTTCTCGAATTTTATTAAAAAAAATTACGAATTTGAAAAAATTGTGTGCATTTAAAACTGAAAAAGAAAAAGAAAATAAATGAAAAAAATTAAAAGAAGAAGGAAAAAAATAAAAATAAAAGAGGTAGAATTGAAAAAACCAAGCGAAAACCGTCATGAAAAACGAAAGAAAGACGACCAGAAAAACCCACGGAACCTAAACCAGTGAAAAGATAAACTACTTGGGCTGGCCCAAATAGGCACTAGTCAAGCAGGGGGGGGGGGTGTGGCGTTTTGCTAAATGGCCTAAAACCGGCGCCTGAAGCGCTTAATAAGATTCGGGGTCGCAGAGGGGGGATGTACATGAGAGCAACTAATTAACGAGCGCTCATTCGGGAGCCTCGCAACGATCAGCGCCACTTGGCGCGCTCTCAGCCATTCGCCACGTGTCGCGCTCTGGGCGCTCCCTGCGAATTTTGTTTTCTTTTTATTTTTCCGCACGCGTTTTCGGCTTTTTAAACGGGTTTTTTCTGGGTTTTTTGGATGTTTTGGTTTTCCACCGGTCTTCCTTAGCTTTTCGATAAAAAAAATTAGAATTTTTTTGCGCGAAAAAACCCTTTTTTTTTTCTTTCGCGAGAATCACGGTTTTGCTTCCGCGAGAGGCACGGTTTTGCTTTCGGGAGAGTCACGGCCGTGTCTCTCGAAAACGAAAAAAAAACACATTTTCTGTTTTTTTCCTTTCACGAGAGCCACGGTTTTGCTTCCGCGAGAGGCACGGTTGTGCTTTAGCGAGAGTCACGGCCGTGCCTCTCGGAAACGGAAAAAAAATGAGTTTTCTGTTTTTTTCCTTTCGCGAGAGTCACGATTTTGCTTCCGCGAGAGGCACGGTTGTGCTTTCGCGAGAGTCACGGCCGTGCCTCTCGGAAACGAAAAAAAAACGTGTTTTCTGTTTTTTTCTTTCGCGAGAGTCACGGTTTTGCTTCCGCGAGAGGCACAGTTGTGCTTTCGCGAGAGTCACGGCCGTGCCTCTCGGAAACGGAAACAAAAACGCGTTTTCTGTGTTTTTTTCTTTCGCGAGAGTCACAGTTTTGCTTCCGCGAGAGGCACAGTTGTGCTTTCGCGAGAGTCACGGCTGTGCCTCCTCGGAAACGGAAAAAAAATGCATTTTCTCTTTTTTTTCCTTCGGCGAGAGTCACGGTTTTGCTTCCACGAGAAGCACGGTTGTGATTTCGTGAGAGGCATGGGCGTGCCTCTTTCGGAAAGGAAAAAAAACGCGTGGTCTCGGTTCGGTTTTTTCGTCTGGTTTTTTTTGTGAAAAAAATTCGTCCAAACCTATCAACATGGGATCTATTTTTGAAGATCTTGACACGAGGAATCTAACGATGAAAGCGGATCGAGATTTGGACGCACGGTTTAAGAGATAAAATGTTTTGAATAAACGGATCTACGAAAAAAGGGAAAACTTCCGGATTGCGACAAATGGCGCACATGCAGCGCGCCACTTGCCGCAACCTAGGAAGGTTGGAGTGATCTTTGCAACAAGTACTCCTCAACTAGTGATTTCGGAGGTACAGTGTGTGCCCGGGCCAATTGATCAATGCCACTGGACACCTGGACGAGCTCACTTTGAGCTTCTGGAGCTGCGATGGCGGGGAGAGGAGCAGTGTCGCCCACGGCATGGGTGCCGGCTGCTGGCAGGTTGGGGCGGCTAGGGCGAGGAAGGACTCGCGGTTGGTGAAGGGCGGCTCGAGGAAGAGACCGTCCGCTGGGTGGTGGCGGTCGCCGGAATACGTTCATCGGCGGCTAGGGAGAGGAAGGACTCGCGGTCAGGGAAGGGCGGCTCGAGGAAGAGACCGTCCGCTGGGTGGTGGCGGGGTCGCGGGAATACGTTCACCGGCGACGAGTAGATGGCGGCGGCGGGATGACGGCCTCGTATGTCGGATGTCCGCTAGGGTTGACGAGTGGGAGGACAGAGGAGAATTGGGATCGGGATGTTTCGAGCGACATCTATCGAACAGGTAAGGCACTTCGCGGTGGCATCTGCTCGTAAATAATGCCACGGTGCAACGAGGAGGTGCGAACGAAACCAAACGAACGACGTACCGAGACCTACCATCACAACGGCAGACTCCTACATTAGAAGTAGAGATTAATAGACAAGATAATATGTATAGGCCGAACAACCTGCAAGTTTGTTGGCCGGCTAACCGTATGCAAACGCTGGTTACGTGCTTATCTATGTCTTTTGTCTATGCACTGCACCATTCCCTCAATATCTATGTGTACATATATGTATATTCTAAGTTAGAGCAAGTCCAGGATTAGAATGCATACGGGGTATGTATATATTATTTTTTTACAAGAGTGTGAGTTAGAATTATATGTATTTCTTAGATTATGGAGTATATATTCTTTTTATTGGAGTATGGAGTATATACGTTCTAGAGTACTAGAGTATATAGTATATACTTCCCCTAAAAAAAGAGTATATAGTATATACGTCCTGGAGAATGGAGTATATATGTAGTTGATTTTCTAAATCGGCGTTATGAAAAAAAAATGGTACGCATGGAGTATGTAGTATGGAGTATATACGTTCTGTAGAATAGTCTTTTTTAGAAGGGAGTATGGAGTATATATGTGCAGTGTATGGAGTATGTATGCAAGGAGTATGGAGAAAATCTTTTATAGTAGAGTATGTCATATACAACTAGCTGATACACTCGATTGAAGTTAAAGAAAAGAGCTGATGCATTCCATTGGTATATAGTACACAGTATATTTGTACATACTTGATGCGCTACATGCGTACAAGATGTCATGCAACCATCAATCTACGGCAGTCCTGCAACGACGGCGGGTGCTACTTTTTGAACATTGTCTGTAGGCTGCCGGCGGACGACGTATGGCCGTACTCGTTGTTATTCACTAACGAAGCCGAGAAGATGCGGCCGTGAACGCCCACCACATACAGGCTGCCGGCGTATGACGTACAGCCGTAGTTCCTCTTGTACATATCTTCTAGTTCAGCCTGCAAGGACATCAAGTCATATCATCTAACAAACACCGACCTGAGTCTGAGTACAACAACAGAAAAATGGATTTCCCAAGTTCATAATTTTCATGCAGGTGCATCTCAGATGAAGAATTATCTTGCATATGTTGCGTCGGCTTCAATAGCGAAAAAGAAAAACATAAAAGTCGATGTGTGCGACCAGTACTTGGCAAATCGTCACCATCGGCGGCAGCGAGCCGCGCTCCATATGGAGGAAGTCTCTGTCCGGGCGGCCGAAGAATCGATTGACTAATTAGAAGCACTAGTGGTGAATGATGAAACTACAACGTGAAAGATCATAGTATCAGTGATGAAGGACGTGTGTGTACAATAAGATCCAAAACAAGAAGAATCAACGCACATACCTTCGTTTCCTCGTCTCCCGTGAAACACGGTGCCAGCGGCCTATATTATTTTGAAAGAGATCGATCAATCTGAGGTAGTTAGTAACATATTGGGGATCGAGTGTCCACAAAAAAAGGAAGCGGCCAATAATTTAACCGCGGAGAAAAAGATCACCTATTTTGACCCAAACCCGTTAATCCATGGCCGCACGTCTAAATGAGTTCGGATGGCAGCGAGAGAAGCAGACAGGGTGAGCAATGTGAATAATCCGCGCATGTTGCTCATATGTTAGAAGACACTGAAGGCAAGCTAATTATTCACTGAGAGACAATGCCCACATGAAGAAAGACGAAGATTCCTGAAGATTGAAGTTTGTCGGGCACTCTCTCTCGCATTTATCTATACCCTAGATGAACACGCATGTACCCTAGTAGGACACACGTGCATGCTACTGTACATAAAATGAATAAATGAGGGTCTCGCTGGCAGTCAAGCAAAGGCTCCCGAAGGCATCGCTGGCAACCGTTTCGCAACTATAAAAGAAGAGGAGGAGACGAGAAGAAGACCACACAAAAGAAACACCACAGACAGAGCACTCGATCCGGAGAAGCAGAGCAGCACTCGAAGCAAGAGCACCAGCTTCCTTAGTAGTTTAGCCACCACCACCACCTAGTAGTATAGCCAAGAAGGCGCTGAGATCGCCAAGAATATTAAGGTAATTTTCTAGTTTGTGTGTAATCCCTTCGGGGTTTCCCGAAAGGAAAACCATATGTAAATTATGTTGTTGAAATGGTGTAGTTTCTTTGGTTTCACTTGGTGTTTTTACTTATGAATTTATGGTAAGAGTTCTTATGCTAGGTATCCTATATGAGAAACCTCTGCGTGTGTAGTTCTCTGTGTAGCCCAGAGTGGCGTTGAATAAGAACCTTGTGGCCGTAGAGAAGTGTTCCCTTCGGGTGAAACTGTCTGGGAAGACGATAAGAATTTAACCCATAAATTTGCAACTAAAACCATTCAAGTGAACGTAACTAGCTACATATGATGCAACATAATGATAAATATGATGAGTACCGAATAGAAATATTACACCACTGCGCGCACCGACGGACGAACTGACTAAGCCTCGTCAGCTTTAATTAGATCCTGCATTAAGATTAAGATAACTACATTGATTACGCAGACAAGCGCATATAATTGAAATAGTAGCAAAGAATTGAATATTGCTGCAAATAGTAAAATACTATTTCAAATAGTAACGCACCAATTATTTGAAATAGTACCAAATAGTAATCAAATACTAATATGATATTTAAGCATATATTGTTCGCGTGCATTGATTGTGTTCGCTGAAATATCCTATAAAAATATTTTATTAAAGATATTTATCGCGTATAGTTGGTATCAGAGCAGAATATAATCATTGAAAGATTAAGGTATTTAAATTTAGAAGTTAGCGCAGGTAAGGTAATAAATACTAAAGAGAATATTAATATAACGTGCAGAATAAATCCCTCTGAGGAGCATATTTGGCATACATCTCATAGTCAGATAAATATTGTGGTCGATTTGAGATATAATTTTTTATATCTTGGTTAAAAAGGCAAGATATACTTGACCAAAAATTTGAAAGCATATTCAAAAAATATCAAAAACTCGCAGACAAGTGCTCCGGGTTAAATAGAAAAGTAGATATCATTCTTCATAAATTTGAAGAAGCAAAAGCAAGACAGAATATAAGTTGCAAGAATAACGACTATATTAAAAAAGAAGTGTTGACAATAGGCCGTTGCTTAAGTAAAGGCAAAGACTTGGTGTCACGCACTGAAACAAGTCCAGATATTCCTGAAATAAAAATGTTAGTACAAGAGGCAAAAACTCTTATCCTCTCATAGTTATATGAATGAATATAGCAAATCATTAACTGAAGTTGCTAAATATTTGTCACCATCTGTCGGATTTTCTGATCACGACTCACCAAAAGAAGACTCTAAAATCATTATAAGAAAAGAAATAGTTGAAGAAATAGACACAGAATCTTTTATGACAGAAAGAGAAATTTGCAATAATAAGAATAAAGGTGTAATTGAATATGTAGAAAAGGCTAATTTAGATAATGAAATAATTTATTAGGAAACTAAGCTAAAGCATATCGAATGGGAATAAAGTCATTCTATGATAGCAGATTGACCTAAAATTAGAGAAAGAGAATTATTTTTCATTAGAGAAATTGCTAGATTGAAAAGATTAAAAAACAAGAAAGAGTGAGCCATTAGTTGTTCTCACGTGATAAATAAAACCATATCATCAGAAGAAAAGGTAGATTTAAAAATAGAAAATGATGAACCAATTAGACTGCGAGCATGATTGGATTCAAGGAAAAGGTGATTATAATATCAAATGTGCTTTCTGTATATATTATCCAAGGCAAGATAATAGGTCCACATGCAGCAAATGCCTAAGGCAAGCTTGTGCCTCCTGTCTAAAAGCGAAAAATCAAATATGGAGACAGGAAATAGAATAAATAAATTAGAAGCAGAACTAGAAATGCTAAAAGATAAGATAGAAGATAATAAAGAACAAGAAAATGTTGTAGCTGGAAGCACATAAATGAAAGAACAAATGGTAACAGTTAGAGATAAGAAACGAGATAAGCTAATACAATTAAAAGATGCTATAACTAGTTTTGGAAACAAATATATAGTACGATTACCATTTAAAGAAGTGCTGGGAATAAGAATTCCAGTTAGAATAAATCTTACTCCAAATATTTCCTATAAAATATTGGCACTATTAGATACTGTTTGCACAAAGAACATTATCCATGACAAATACTTTATGAGATGTCCCGAAATAGTCAAAACTATAGATGATAATAAAGCCGAAGTATCTACCGATATGTCAGGAATAAAGAAAATTCATAACCAGTTGGCATGTAACATAGATGCATACATAAATGGCACGAAATATATAATAGATAAAATAACAATAAGAGATTTGTCAGTTATAAATGATGATATGATAATAGGATTAAGATTTTTACAACAATCTTTACAGACCACAATTATACATGAAGATGGGGTTACTTTTTTCCCACATCAAGATAATGTAGATGTTGAATAAAGCGCAAACAAAGAAGATGATCTGAAGTACGAAAACAAAGAAAGGCTTTGCAAAATATAGAAATATCTAATGTAGATGTTGAATATAGCGCAAGTGCAGATTCCCTTTAATTCTGCAAAGATAAAAAAATCAGTGAGGCAATAGAAGAATATCATATAGAAAATACATGTGTAGAATGCATAGGGTTACAATCTTTCTCTCCAAATTGGTATAGAGATATAAAATCCAAAGAAGATATAGACAAGATTGTGCAAAGATTAGAGAATATACAAATTATTGGGGAAATACCAATGAAACATTGGGATAAGAACTCTATAGTTTGCAAAATAAATATTATAAACCCAGATTATATAATTAAGTCAGCACCAATAGAAGCTACTCCCAAAGATATAAAAGAATTCAAAATGCATATTGAAGAATTATTAAAACTAAAAGCAATTTGAGAAAGCAGAAGTGCTCATCGATCTGCTGCTTTTATAGTTAGAAATCAAGCTGAAGAAGTAAGGGGTAAATCCAGAATGGTAATTAATTTTAAAAAGCTCAATGATAATACAATAGATGATGCATATAATATACCCAATTAGCAGGAATGGATCAATAGAATACAAGGAAGCAAATATTTCTCTAAATTCGATTTAAAGGCAGGATTTTGGCAAGTAAAAATGGCAGAGGAATCTATTCCTTGGACAGCCTTTACATGTCCACAAGGCCATTATGAATGGCTAGTTATGCCATTGGGTCTAAAGAATGCACCCACATTATTTCAAAGGAAAATGCAAAATATATTTAATGATAATCAAGCATTTATATTGGTCTACATTGATGACCTATTAATATTTTCCAAATCATATAAAGAGCATATTGCCCACCTTGAAGTGTTCTTCAGAAAGGTAGAGCAAAATGGGCTCATATTATTCAAAAAGAAGATGGAAATATGCAAAGAAAGAATAAATTTTCTTGGTCATGAAATAGGAGAAGGAAAAATATATTTACAAGATCATATTGCAAAGAAAATATTAGAATTTCCTGACAATATGAGTGATAAAAATTGTTCTGCAACAATTCCTAGGAATTGTAAATTATGCTAGGAATTATATAGACAATTTAGCAAAGTTAGCTGGTCCATTATATGCAAAGTTAAGAAAGAATGGACAAAAATACTTGAATTCTGAACACATAAGATTAGTAAAAGCCATAAAGGAGAGAGTCAAGAATTTAGAACCCCTAGAGTTGCCTTTAGAGGATAAATATTTTATAATTGAAACAGATGCATCTAAGATAGGCCGGGGTGCTATATTAAAACAAAAACCTACTAAATATTCCCCAAAAACAGATGAGAAAATATGCAGATATGCTTCAGGAAGTTACAAATTAAAGACGGTAAATAATATTGATAGGGAAATCCTTGCAGTCGTAAATGCAATAAATGCATTCAGATTATATTTAGGATTTAAAGAATTTACTGTTCGAACAGATTGTGAAGCCATATGCCGATATTACAATAAAATTAATAGTAAGAAAAGCTCAACGAGAAGATGGGTCTTATTTGAAGACACAATAGCTAGGAATGGTTATAAAGTAATATTTGAGCATATCAAGGGAAAGGATAATAGTTTGCCTGACATATTTTCCCGCTCATCAATTTTACAGAAATGAAGGGAATAGGAAAAGGAACTCTCCCAAGCCGAAATGAATGATTCATATTTGGAGATGACAATAAATTAAAGATATTTCAATTTCAAGCCAAAGAGCCATATTCGTCTTGATGAAATTCAAAGATGCATATTGGATAATATGTGGTTTCAATATGCGGTAAAGAGGGAAGAAAGAGGTTATATGCTATCTAATCTGAATAGTCTTGCAGAATATTTCCATATGTTCAACACGTTGAACAAAAATAGCCCAAGACCATCAAAAATTGAGGTAGAAAAAGAAGAACCTCTATATATATTATTTAATGGAAATAAACCAGGTATATATATGCATTGGGAAGATATTCAAATAGAGAAGCTTGCAGCAAAGAGTAAAGGCATAGATTTATCATATAAAAGATATGATAATATCGATGATGCCTTGAAATGGGCACGGAAAGTAATAAGACCAGAATTTTATATAGATCCCGAAGCCAGAGAATATATTGAGAAAAGAGAGGGCATAATTAAAAATATACCCGCTTCAGCAGTTCCCTCAAAGGGAGAAGTTTCAAGCTCAAAAACTCTAATAAAAGAAGGATCACCAAAATATCTGTCATATCAAGAATGCCTTCTAAAGGGACTTGACCCTTTAGATAGTGAATATATAGACCAAGAAATGAATAAAAGATTTGAAGAATGGTCAAAAATAATAAAGAAAGAGTTGAGAGAAGAAATATTAAAAGAAGTAAGAGAAGAAATGGATGAGAAATTTGAAGATATAAAGAAAGAATGTGACAATAAATATAATTTTAATTTGTCTGACGATGATCCTATGCTAGACATCGCTGGATATGGGCAGCAGCCTGAATAAATCAATAGGCCATATACTTGAATTGATATTGGTATCAATTTTTCGGGCGCGGAGGACCTCCCCGAATATTGATGCAGCCCGAATATTGATATGGTATATCAATTATATTGGCGGGGATGACCCCCACATATATATATAAAAAAAAAGTTTGGCATGCATCGGATGCCACAATATCACATCAAAGAAGAAGGCGGAGTTCAAGACCATGCCGATAGTGTGAGCAATGTGAATAATCCGCGCATGTTGCTCATATGTTAGAAGACACTGGAGGCAAGCCAATTATCCACTGAGAGACAATGCCTACGTGAAGAAAGGCAAAGATTCCAAAAGATTGAAGATTGTCGGGCACTCTCTCTCGCATTTATCTATACCCTAGAAGGACACGCATGTGCCATAGTAGGACACGCGTGCATACTACTGAATGTAAAATAAATAAGTGAGGGCCTCGCTGGAAGTCAAGCGAAGGCTCCCGAAGGCATCGCTGGCAGCCTTCTCGCAGCTATAAAAGGAGGAGGAGACGAGGGGAAGAGACACTACAAGAAATATGTCAACTTGTGACCTTCTGTCAGTGACCCTGGAAGAAATGGTCGTAAATCTACGACCATTTGAGACCAATTGGTCGTAAGCTGTTAGGAGGGCTCCAAACCCTAAACTATTAACGACCATTTTGGTCAGAAAGGTCGTAATTTCCTTATACGAAATGGTCGTAAAGCAGACAACACTGGTCCGCTGCCTTATTTCTAGCTGATCACGACCAATATAAATGGTCATAACCTTGTAAATTATGGTGGATTGCTATGACTAGACGCCACCTCATCAGTTTTGCCTATGTGTCATGTCCATGTGTCAACTTTTGCCCTAGATTGTGAAGCAACCTATATTTCTGTTATTCCCAAAATTCCCAAAAAATTCTCATAAATTCTTTGGATCATATCTTCGTCAAATATGTCAAAAACCTTCCTCGCCTAGTTCAAATATAATTCAACAATATTCATTTTCCTATTTTTTTCAGAACAACACTTTGTGAAGGAAGTGCTATTTATATATTCTTGATTGCCCTCAAAATTTTTGGGCACTCTTTCCTATCCAAATCATTGCCTCATGAAAAAAATTCAGCTCCATTTTCCTAGTAAATGTTCCTCGGCAAATTTCCAAAGTTTTTGTTCAGCTAGAAGCTTTGTGAAGGAAGTACTAGCTATGCATATCCTAATGAGTTGAATTTTTGCCACATCTTCTATATGCCCATACCATAGCTCTCCACAAAATTTTAGCTCCATCTAACAATCCATGGGTGCTCACCATCCAATCTTTGTTTCTAGTAATATTTTGAGTTTGTGAAGCAACTATATTTTATATTACTTTATAATTGCTGAAATTTTACCAGGACATGACCCTACCCATAGAACCTCCCTCCACCAAATTTTAGCTCATTTCATATGACCATTTTCCCTCAATATTTTTCCCAATTTTCTGTTCAATGGAGAGCATTGTGAAGGAAGTACCATTTTTATATATCCAAATGGCATGAAATTTATGCAGTGCCTTCATTTGCCCAAATTATCACCCTCCTCCAAAGTGCAGCTCAATCAAATCATCTATGTGAGCCCAGCTTCAATTTTTATTTTCTGTCCAGATTGGCACATTACAAAGGAAGTGCTATCTATACCCCTCCTATTGCCCTCAAACTTTTTGGTCAATCTTCCATATACAATTCATTGCCACATGCCAATATTCAGCTCTATTTGCCTAGTAAATCTTCCTCGGCAAATTTCCAAAGTTTCTGTTCAACTAGAAGCTTTGTGAAGGAAGTACTAGAGAGGAATATCCTAATGAGTTGAATTTTTGCCACATATTCTATATGCCAAAGTCATAGATCTACACACAATTTTAGATCTATCTAACAATCCATTTAAGCTCACCATCGAATCTTTGTTTCTGGTAATATTTTCAGTTTCTGAAGCAACTACATTTTATGTTGCTTTATAATTGCTGCAAATTTATCAGGACATTACCCTGACCATAGAAACTCCCTACACCAAATTTTAGCACAATCCAATCATTTATGTAAGCCCAGCTTCAATTTCTATTTTCTTTCCAGATTGGCACATTGCAAAGCAAGTGCTATCTAGACACCTCCTATTGTCCTCAAACTTCTTGTACCATCTTACATATCCAAATAATTGCCACATTCCAATATTCAGCTCCATTTGCTTATTAAATCTTCCTCAGCAAATTTCCAAAGTTTCTATCTAGATAGAAGCTTTGTGAAGTAAGTACAAGCTAGGATTATCCAAATGGTATAAATTTTTTACAGTGATTTCCTATGACCAAATGACCATACTCCACAAAATTTCAGCTCAATCCATTTATTCATTTGAGCCCAACTTCAACATCCATATTTCTGCCCGATGTGGTACTTTGCAAAGCAAGTGCCATCTAAGCTCCTTCATTTGAGCTAAAAATTTGCCAAGCCAGTCTCCCTAGTATATGATCATCCTCAGCCAAAACTTAGGCCCATTGGCCATGTGCATTTCCCGTACCGCTAATCAAACACTTGGCTGCTAATTCATGTTTGAGCGTACTTCGGTCTCCTCGTGAGATTCTTATGTTGTCACTTTCTTCCTAGCACCTACCTGGGGAGTGCCCAACCCCCTAGACATGCCTAGGCCTCCCAGAACACATGTCAACGCCAAGGTCATGCGGTGACCACGCGGCAGGCATGCGAGTTTACGCGCTTTGGAGTTGGGGCCCTGGGCCACCGTCCAAACCTCGACGTATCGCCAACAAACCATGTATTTCTGCTTAAATAGATACTTATGTAACTATAAATGATTTTTGTAAAAAATAAAGAGCAAACTATAAGGCAGCTGCAGTTCAAATTTGACCCGCTTCCTACTGAATCGGCGGAAATTTGTCTTTTTCACCAGAGGTGGATCAAAACTTTTGACACCCAACCATTTTGTCAACTGTGCATTAAATATGGCCTAGTATTTTAGAAAATTGATTTGGTCCAAATTTGCAACAAATATATGGTAGGTCCTTCACAAAAAAAAACTCATTTTGGGCACTCGAAAAATGGAAAATTGAATTTTCGTCCAAAGAAAATGAAAACTCCCTTAGGCAACATTTTTGCCATTCCAAGATGCACCCCTGTGAACAATATGAGATCATTTGAACAAAGTATGCCATGAATGTGCCATAAGATTGATCATTTGGCTTGAAAGCCATGAATCTTCACACATGATAGCTCATTTCTGAGAACACTTTTTTAAAAGAATTGCCGTATTACAAGTTTATTATTTTTCCTGGTAACTTGGTCACATATAATGACACAATGCGAAGGTTTTCCATTTTTTGATTTTTTTTGAATTTTTTATGCCTGTTTCAAAATGCGGTCAAAACGGCGGGAATGACCGTTCCTAGCTAGTGGTTGAATCTTGGAATTTTTTTGGTGTTTCTCTAATTAAATAGATACTTATGTACCTAGAAGTGATTTTTGGAAAAAATAAAAAGCAAACTATGAGGCAAGTGCAGTTCAAATTTGACCCGCTTCCTCCTGAATCGGCAGAAATTTGTCTTTTTCACCAGAGGTGGATCAAAACATTTGACACCCAACCATTTGGTCAATTGTGAATTAAATATGGCCTAGTATTTTAGAAAATTTATTTGGTCCAATTTTGCAACAAATATATGGTAAGTCCTTAAAAAAAAACTCATTTTGGGCACTCGGAAAATGGAAAATTGATTTTTCATCCAAAGAAAATGAAAACTCCCTTAGGCAACGTTGTTTGCCATTCCAAGATGCACCATTGTGAACAATATGAGATCATTTGAACAAACTAAGCCATGAATGTGGCCATGAGATTGATCATTTGGCTTGAAAACCATGAATCTTCACACATGATAGCTCATTTCTGAGAACACTTTTTTAAAAGAATTACCGTATTACAAGTTTATTATTTTTCCTGGTAACTTGGTAACATGTAATGACACAATGCGAAGGTTTTCCAATTTTTTGATTTTTTGAATTTTTTATGCCCGTTTCAAAATGCGGTCAAAACGGCGGGAATGACCGTTCCTAGCTAGTGGTTGAATCTTGGAATTTTTTTGGTGTTTCTCTGATTAAATAGATACTTATGTACCTAGAAATGATTTTTGGAAAAAAATAAAGAGCAAACTATGAGGCAGGTGCAGTTCAAATTTGACCCGCTTCCTACTGAATCGGTGTAAATTTGTCTTTTTCACCAGAGGTGGATCAAAACTTTTGACACCCAACCATTTGGTCAATTGTGCATTAAATATGTTCAAGTATTTTAGAAAATTGATTTGATCCAATTTTGCAACAAATATATGGTAGGTCCTTCACAAAAAAACTCATTTTGGACACTCGAAAAATGGAAAATTGATTTTTCGTCCAAAGAAAATGAAAACTCCCTTAGGCAACATTGTTTGCCATTCCAAGATGCACCTTGTGAACAATATGAGATCATTTGAACAAACTATGCCATGAATGTGACCATAAGATTGATCATTTCCCTTGAAAGCCATGAATCTTCACACATCATAGCTCATTTATGAGAACACTTTTTAAAAATAATTGTCGTATTACAAAGTTATTATTTTTCCTGGTAACTTGGTCACATATAATGACACAATGGGAAGGTTTTCCAATTTTTTGATTTTTTTTTGAATTTTTCATGCCCGTTTCAAAATGCGGTCAAAACGGCGGGCATGGACATTCCTAGCTAGTTGTTGGATCTTGAAAAACTTTTGGTGCTTCTTTGATTAAATAGATATTTATGTACCTATAAGTGATTTTTGGAAAAAATAAAGAGCAAACTATGAGGCAGCTGCAGTTCAAATTTGACCCGCTTCCTACTGAATCGGTGGAAATTTGTCTTTTTCACCAGAGGTGGATCAAAACTTTTGACACCCAACCATTTGGTCAATTGTGCATTAAATATGTCCTAGTATTTTAGAAAATTGATTTGATCCAATTTTGCAACAAATATATGGTAGGTCCTTCACAAAAAAAACTCATTTTGGGCACTCGAAAAATGGAAAATTGATTTTTCGTCCAGAGAAAATGAAAACTCCCTTAGGTAACATTGTTTGCCATTTGAAGATGCACCCTTGTGAACAATATTGATGTGATCAAACAATCACCAATGCGCAGATCGGGCGGCTGCTAGGTGGATGATTTCTATACAAAATCATCTGGCAGACTGGTAGCACCTATTGTTAATCGATTACAGCCAATTTAGATGGTCATAACATCATCAAAGCCTGTACTTCGTTCTGATTGGTCAATGGGCATGTCACGCGGATCAAGCATCAGAGACTATCGGATAGTGGCAGATCCAACGTCCCACACCCCCTCACCCTCTCACCCACCCACCGCGAGCTACCCTAAAAAAACAAAACAAACCCACTGCGAACTCCTCTCTCTCCCCCTAGCAACGAACCCTAGCCCCTCTCTCCCCCGCAGACCACTCCTCCCTTCCAGATCGCTGCCGCCACCTCCTCCTTTCCAGATCGCCACCGCCAGCTCCCCGCCGTCCATGGCCTCCCCCACCCCTCCTCCTCTCTCCCATCCCCTACCCTCACCGCGGCGCTCCTGGCCGTCCTCACCCTCACGCAGCGAACCCTTGCCCCTCTCTCCCCCGCACACCACTCCTCCCTTCCAAATCTCAGCCGCCACCTCCTCCCTTCCAGATCGCCGACACCAGCTCCCCGCCGTCCATGGCCTCCCCCACACCCTCCTCCTCTCTCCCATCCCCTTCCCTCACCGCGGCGCTCCTGGCCGCCCTCGCCCTCGCCCTGCTCGCGCTCGTGCCCTCGGCGGCGGCCGAGATCCGGTCGACGGCGATCCGGGCTGACCCGCGCACCATCATCCCGCTCGAGGAGTTCGGCTTCTCCAACCAGGGCGTGCTGGAGCTGAACGTCACAGGAATCGCCATCGACCCCCCCACCTTGTTCGGACCTCGACCTCTCCCAGTTCAGCGCACACGTCCTCCAGCTCCACCCGTGGCCGTCTCCCGTCAATAGGGTTTCGCCCGACGTGGTCCGGCGACTCAGGTGCGTCCCTCCACTCCATCTCCTCCTCCTCACAGCCCTCCCTCACTTCCTCACCTCATGTTCTCTCCCTCCCAGATCCAGGATGCCGGCCTCGCTCAAGCACCGAGACACCATGGGCGCAGCACAGGGGATGGCAAGAGCTCCACTGCTGGTCGCTTCCCGCCCCCAAACGCCATGGCGGCCTCGCTGCTCCTCCGCACCGCGCGACACAGAGACCTCGCCTTGCCGCTCGCCACCGTAAGCTCTGCCCTTCCTTCCCTCCCCTCCCCTAGTGTACCGTACCGTACCGTCGCCTCTGTTTTTTTCTCTTCTCTTCTCGTGATGATGATGATGATCCTCTGGTCTGGTCTGGTCTGGTCTGCTGCGCGGTAGGTTTTGGTGCTGGAGCGGTCCTCGTCTTGTGATCCTTTCCTTTCCTTTCCTACGAGGATTTTTTGTGTCGGATCCGGGGGTTCTCTTCTCTGTCGGATTATGCATGTCCCGTACGGATGTCTCGAGTGAGGGTTTGCAATTGCAACTTCGTGATTTGCAAACTCCTTAATTAGGTTCCTGCAGCTACCGGTTCGTAGCGCGACTGCAGGGTTTCCATTTCGCCAACTAGTATGCCCTTTTTGTACCCCTCTAAAAAAAGGTGTTAGTCTGTCTCCTACAGTAGAATCATGGCTCTGCATATACTACTGCCTTAGAGGTGACTCTTTTTATGCATGTAGTATGGAGTTCTGTTTGTTTCATACGTAGCGTACTGTGCCTTCCATCATGTGCCATATCTTCTACTAGCTTAGCAAACCATCAGTGGCTTGTAACAATTTTCTCATCACGCCCATGGTTGGGGTGTGCTGGGGTGGGGTAAACAGAGGACGACGCACTACCAAGTGCACAATTATGCTTGCTATTTATTACTCATTCTTATAGCATGCACCTTGTGACGCCTCCGGCTCAATCGTGCACTAATCATACACGTAAATGCACACGATCAAGCCTAAGGACTCACGGGAAGATATCACAACACAACTCTAAAACATAAATAAAGTCATACACTACTAGGAAAAGGGTTATAGCTGATATGGACATTAATAACGCACCATGTATGTGGTGCGCCACTGCCAAATAGCAGTGGCGCACCAGATACAGGTGCGCCATTAGTGTCCTCATTACTAATGGCGCACCAGACACACGGTGCGCCATTACTAGCAAATTTTATTATTTTTATTTTTCTAAAACTATTAATGGCGCACCAGGGCACAGTGCGCCATTATTATTTTTAACTATTAATGGCGCACCACACGCTCCGTGCGCCACTACTAACAATTTTTTTTTTACTTTTTTTTCAAAACTAGTAATGGCGCACCTGGGTACAGTGCGCCATTACTAGTTCAAACTAGTAATGGCGCACCACAACCACGGTGCGCCACTACTAACAATTATATTTTTTTTGCGAAACTAGTAATGGTACACCACGTAACAGGTGCCCCATTAGTAACCAGGGTGGACCGCCTTTTCAGTTTAAAAAAAAAAGAAAATGATAAAAATGTCAAAAAAATAAAAGAAAATAAGATTCCCATGTGATATGTGGTCTAGTTGTTAGCAAAATTTACAAACATGAATTTTCGACTTTTTTTCAAAATCTCTCGAGAATTTGTAAAATGGGCATAACTTTTGCATACGAACTCCGATGAAAAAGTTTTTTATATGAAAAATCATCTACTCGAAAAGTTACATCCGAATTCAACATGGGGAGAACCCCGTCGAACATTTTCAGAATCCCCAAAAACCTAACAGAACAAAAGATACGGGGCTTTTAAGATCTAGAGGGGGGAAAAATGGAAAAAAATTCAAACTTACTAGTGGCGCACCATTTGCTAGGTGCGCCACTAGTAACAGAAAAAAAATTGGTTTCGAATTTTTTTTTTGGAATTTTTTTTCAAAATATGATACGTAATATGACCGGGAAGTTTGAAATATTTTTTCAAAATTTCATCACACTCATGAACATGAACAAAGTCCTAGACATCAACAAGGTTTATTAGGATTGATATGATAGATATATCAACAAGTGCTTGTTAAGTGAGGTGGTGCTGGGGTTGGATAGAATTGCAAAGTTAAGCGTGCTTAGGCTGGAGTAGTGTGAGGATGGGTGACCTTTCAGAAAGTTTGACCACTTAGTGCGATTTGACTTGAGATTAAGCATATTGACCCTAGATTAAGAAAAAAACGAAAAAAAATTGAATTTTTTTATGACGCACCGTTACTAAGTCAGATAGTAATGACGCACCGTTTGACATATTAATGGCGCACTGCCAGGTGCGCCACTATTGTCTTGTATACTAATGGCGCACCAGGGGTGCGCCATTAGTATTTGTTACTAGTGGCGTGATGATAGTGGCGCACCTGTAGTGCGCCATTAATGGCCAAAACAGGTGCGCCACTAATTAGCCTTTTCCTAGTAGTGATACAAGCTTTATATTACAAGCTAGGGGCCTCGAGGGCTCGAATACATAAGCTTGCGTACAAGCGTCAGCGAAAGCATCAGATATCTGAGTACAGATATAAAAGAAAACGCAGAAAACCCCTTAGAAGGTGGGGCAAAAGAAAACACTACGATCGAAAGGCGTAGGCCTCCTGCCTGGGACCCTCCGATCCTACTCTTGGTCCACGGCAAGCTCAAAGTAATATCCACCCTCGGGGTAGTAGTAGCGATCGTCGGCGGGGGCAGCTGTATCCGGGGCTCCGTCATCTGGTCGCATCAAAAGGATATGGGGGAATAAGAAAGCAAAGCAACCGTGAGTACTCATCCGAAGTACTCAGCAAGCAAGGATCTACACTACATATGCAACATTTTCAAAGGGAGGCTGTATATGTGGACTGGGCTGCAGAAATGCTAGAATAGAGAGAAAGGCCTAGTCCTATCGGAGACTAGCATCTTCAGAGGTCTTGCAGCATTAGAAGAGTGTAGATTAGTACCGTATAAAGTAGTAGTATCAATAAGTCTCAACCTCACCCAGAGATCCTTTCTCGACTCCCTGCGAGAAAGCAATCCCAGAGCCCTACAGTCATCAACCTCGTCCGGAGATCCCTTCTCGACTCCCTGCGAGAAGCAATCCCAGAGCCATAGTATCCAATGCTAGTTGTATCGATCGGGATACAACTCCGAGTGTCCGTTACCGAGGATTCGGCTATGCATAGATTAGTTCTTCCCTGCAGGGGTGCACCTACTTACCCACCACGCTCGCTTAATTCCGGCCGGACACACTTTTCCGGGTCAGCAGAGAGGTCCCCGTCGGTCTACATCCGAAGCGCTCAGATGTCTTGGGCCATCGCCCTATGCACTCCGAGTCGTTGCCTGCAGGGGGAAGCCAGGCACCAGGGGGCGCCGGTCCGTCCCGGCCGCAATGCTGAACTGGATGTCTAGCAAAGCTTTCGGCTGATGCATACGATGCAGAGTGCCCATAACTTTTCCCGCATGATGGTTAGTGCTATCGGGCCAGAGGCCCACTCGAATCAAATATCCAAATCGTTAGTACCTTGGGGTTGCGGTAATGAGCAGAGACTCACGAAAGATGTGACCCCGTCACCCCGTCTCGAGGACTTGCCGCAAGGGTTAAGAATGCCCAGCCACGCCTCGTATTCACCACTCGGGCACCATCCAGGCAACCCGTCTTCACATCACACGCGGGTACCCCTCAGGGTCGACCCGCCTTTCCAAGTAACAGTGTAAAGCCCAAGTATCCGTGTGTCCATAACATCAAGGGAATCCGAGGTATCACCCTCAATGGATACCCACTCGATGTAACTGTCAAGGTGAACGTAGGAGGAATCACCCTCGATGGGTTCACACTTGATGTGTTGCACGACAGGGTCGTATCGGAAGTGGAGATGGAGGAATCACCCTTGATGACCACGACCAAATAGCTACTCTACAGAGTTAACATCAGAAGTGCTACAAGAGGTTTCACCCTCGGCACTCGATAGTAACACTGCAGTGTCGTTACAACTAAGGGGGGTGATGTGCGGTGCCGGGGCCTGGTCTTCAATCCCGTTGATCGGGTCTTCTGATAATCCAGCGGGGCAGTCGGGACTAGTGGGGTCACTGATAGGTCTCTACCCAGCCTATACTAGACAGTTTAGGATAAACAAGTAAGGTTTCAATAGCAGGTTACAATAAACAGGCTATGCATCAGAATAGGTAAAGCAGTAGTAGCAGCAATTCTAATGCAAGCATGAGAGAGAAAGAATAGGCGATATCGGTATGCTCAAGGGGGGGGGGTGCTTGCCTGGTTGCTCGGCGGCAAGGAAAGGTTGTCAATGGTGTCTTCGGCCTTCGGAGCTGCGGCGGTACCGGGAACTGCGTCGGGGTCTAACGAGAGAGAAGAGGGGGAGGAAATAGTATAAATACACAGCAAACAAGAGCAACACAATGTACGACATGACAATACGCAGCACCGGTTGTGTCCTAACGTATGGTTGCACGGCACCGAGGAAGGGGGAATCCATCTGGGAATGTTTTCCCGGTTCCGGACATTTGTCAAACAGATGACCGGAGGGGAACGGTTCCATGTTCGGGTAGCTAGGGACGTGTGACGGACGAACGGACTGCGTATTCGTATTCGTCTCGTCGTTCTGAGCAACTTTCATGTACAAAGTATTTTCATTGGGGTTACGGATTATTTTATATGATTTTTCAAAGTTTTATTGATTTTTTGGAATTAATTAAATTATTAAATCCAACATTATCCAGAATAGTAATTAATGATGTCAGCACGACATCATGCTGACATCGGCAATCAACAGTGCAGTTGACCTAGTCAACTTACGTGTGGGGCCCACATGTCAGCCTCTGTTAATTAATTAACAGTAGTTAATTAGCTTAATTAAACATTAAGTTAATTAAACTTAATTAGGCTTAATTAATCAGAGTTAATTAGGTTAATTAGTAATTAATTATTTAATTAATAATTTTTTTTAGAATTCTGGGGCATGGGCCCCGGCTGTCATCTGCCCAGGCCACACGGGCGGGCGTACGGGCTACGGGCGCTGGGCGCCAGCCCGCTCGGGCACACGCCCAGGGGTGCAGCAGCAGCCACAACAGAGGCGGGCGGCGCTGGCCGGCGGGCAGGGGCCGGCGAGGACGGCCGTCGGCGGGGGGCAAATGGCGGACGGGCGTGGCCGGTGATGAGCACGCGCGCGGCGGGGCTCGCCAGGCGTGGCGAGCGTTCAAGCGGAGCGGCCCGAGGCAGGCGGGGCGCTGTGCGGGGTGCGGCCCGGCGCAGGGTGACCGAGGCCCGCGGGGAGCGTGGCGCGGTGCGGCGGACACGCGTGGTGAGGCGGGAGCGCTCGGGCGAGGGGGGTAAGCAGGGGACGGAGTGGACGACGCGACGACCGTCGAGGGGCCGCGCGGGCGGGCGGCTGGTGGCTGCGGTGACCGGATGCGAAGGGAAAGGAAGGCGGAGCGGGTCGGGGTCCTCACCCCTCGTTGCAGGGGATCGGCGGCGAGGCTCGGGGTAGTCCGTCGGAGTTGGGCGACGGCGGTGAGGTCCTGCGGTGACTGGCGGCGTGGGGTAGCCGAGGTGCAGGGGAGGCGCTGGTCAACGCCGGCGCGAGGCAGCAGCCTGCTGGTGGTCGCTGGTGACGGCGGGCGGCGGGGTGCCAGTGCTGGCAAAGGGGCGACGGGGAGGGCGGCGCCGGCGTCGGGGCCAACTGCCCCGATCTAGATTTGATCGGGGGGGGAGAGAGAGGAGCGAGGGGGAGGGGGGAGTGGTAGCGGCTTAGGTTTGGGATGGGGGGGGTTATAGCGGGGGTGGCCGACCGGGCCGGCCTGGTGGGCCGCTTGGCCTGCAGGGTCGAGGCCAAGTCGGGGGGGGAGGGAGGGGTTTCCTTTTCCCTTTTTTTTGTTTTTGTTTTTGTCTTTTGTTTTATTTTTCCTTTTTGTTCCTGCTTTGTTTTAGTTACATTTTATATTAGTTTTAGTAAAACACATACTTAGCATCTAATTTAGTATTTCAATATAGTCCACTGTCACAAAAAGTCTAGTCCCCAAATAATTTAGTTTGATATTTTATTAATTGAAAAAGGCATTTAATTAATTGTTTTTGCTACTGTTTTATTTATTTTAGGACATTCAAACATTTTTAAAGATGTTGGTTTCTCCACCATTATTATCTAGGGATTATTTGTCACACCTGGAACATTTTAGTTTTAATGTTTGAAAAGTTTTTCTGTTTGACTTTAATTCAAATTGAATTCCGAATCGGTTTTGAACTAACGCGAGATTAACAACAGTAACTGTGGTGATGTGGCATCATTAACGTGGGATTACTGTAGCCTAACTACCGGGGTGTTACAAATCTCCTCCACTACAAGAAATCTTGTCCCGAGATTTTAAGAGGTAGAGTAAGGGGGAAAGTTCTGGTTACGAAATTCTATCGAGTCTTCTCCGTCTTGGTTGCTCTTCTCGAAGGAATCGATCCATTACATTGACACCTTCATTTCTCTGCATCAATGCCTCATGATGAATTTGTCGTCCTTTCTTCCGGATCGCCATCATACTTACGAAAGAATAAAGGGTGGGTATTCTGGGAGAACGGACCTCTGCATGGTTGCCTATCTGGTCGATAAAAACAGGGAAGGTGGCGGAAAGTAACTCTCGAATTGAAACCTTAGAAAATATCGAGAGCAAAGTAAGGAGGTATCATGAGAAGTTTCGAGCGGGCAGGCAATCGTTCGGTGCCTGAAACAGGGCGTGAAAGGGGTTCATAGCAACGGGAATAAGTACTGTCTCTGATACCATAATTGATGTTTCCTCGGAAGGTGGCTCGTGAATTGTGTACAAGGCCACGCGCGAGGAATAACTTTGACAACAGGGTGTACAGGAAGAGAACCATCTTCCTGCTCGTTAAACGAGGCAGACCAATAGGCAAAGTTCTCGTCCATTGGTGGTTACCGGAACGTCATCAACAATAGTAGCAGGGTCTTACTGACAAAGTGGTACAACGAGGTGCTTACCTAAGCAGGGAATTATTACTGTTCAGTTAAGTCAGATTACAAAGAAAGGTTAAACAAAACAATGGGAAGGAAAATATGTTTAAACACATATCTCAGGAGTATATCCTTCCCAAGGACAAGCCGAGCATGATGTCAATGACAGGATATAAGGTAGAAAACCCTTGTGGTGAGGGGAGAAAAATTTCATGGAATTACCCGTACAACGGTGTTTGGATAATTTTAAAAGAATTTTTTTTGGCATTATGCTTCAAATGTTCTTATTGAAGATCGGAGTACCACAGTCATGCTTTGAAATAACATTGACTTGGTCTTCCAGTAAGGGTCAGACTTTGGATACACAAAGGATCCATCAAGAGGCAATAGGGTTGCTAGAAGTTTCGAATTCACATATCATAGTTCATTTGTCGGCATTACGGTTATAAACAACACGGGGACCAAGAAGGAATGGTGATGGTGAGAAGTAACACTTGTATCAAGAATTCTCAAGAGGAGGTGAAATTCCCACGACATTCTTGACATAAAAGGTGGTAATTTTCCAAGGTAAAGAAGAACAAATGATGGATAGCAAGGAACTCAAGGTATAACACAAAACATGAAAAAGTTTGTGTTAGGGGGGGGGGAGGGCAATAAAGTGGCCGATGATATCACAAATCATCGAGGCAAGGATGGTATTCCTCATCATGAATTCAATTGATATCCTGGAAGAGCTCAGAATGCTGATGATGATCACGACACATTTGTAGAGAGATTCCATGAAGATGTAATCGATCGGCGATGACATCAAGTCAAAGAAATGATGAAGCAAAAGGTTATTGGAACCATGGGTACGACACAAACTCGAAATCAAGTTTGTTGTTCAAGCAGAAATGATATGACGAGGAAATTCAACGTAAGATTAGCTCACTGTCGAAATTTGTGCTCTGGGAAGAAGGGCCAGGTAGCACAGTTAGTATTTAGCACGACAAGCATATAGCTAATCAGGCTAGGAATGATGTGATGGAGTATCCAACTCACCAGCAACAAAGTACTAGGAGTGCTGAATCACCGAGCGGAATCGTTTCATTGTTCGGTGGTCTCGGTTGAAGACAACCCAGAACCCATGGAGTGACTATGACAGGGAATGGTATCACTCCATCGGAAAAATTCATAGGACGTAGTACAATAGGATGATATCCTCGAGATAGTAGGGGGTTAATGTTCGAGGTAGTTCAGTATAGAGGCTGGACAGGTATATCGATTCGCAAAAGACAAGTGCTTTAGCTTGTCCGCGAAATGGGATCAAAGAAGAACAATCATGGTCGAGGCCATGATTGTATGGGATCAAAGCAAAGTACAAGATGAATTTATAACAAGGGATTATCATTTTTACGAGCAGCTTCCATGATAAGTTCTACTTCGGGTCCATGGGCATGAACACAAAGTTCAAGGTCGACTCCCACTTCTTCAATGCATAACCTTTCATTCACTTCTCGTCTTTGAAGAAGTTGTAGAGTTGAAAATTTATCTGACGGAACGCGAGTAGATATATTTTGCATAACTTTCGATTCACATAGATTAGGGAAGGTGTATGTTCAACCCATCAAGCTCGGAAGCAGAGCAAGGTTGCCAAAGCAGAGGATTACATTTAGCAAAGGCGTTATGTATCCGAGAAAAGGACTCACAAGATTTTGAATATGAAAGACTCTGTCAGATAATAACCCAACAAAGGATTCAGCGATCCTCAATGGATCTGATGTGAGTATCAGTACTCAATCAGAAGAAAGAAAGAGTGCAAAGGCATCAGATTATAGAAACAGCTGGATAATTCGGCGTTCAAGTTGAAGGGAACTAGATGGACAATCCATTGCAACATGATTGGCCGAGACCCAACTCATGTCCGAAATGACGTCTGAGCCGGTAGGTCGAATTCTGGGAAAAAACTGATGATTGTGAGTATTCGCAACATGATGAATCAATAGACAAGGATGTTAATGAATATTGCCGGACATATGGATTTAACCATAATGCAGGCAGACAAGACTTTTGGGAGCACTAGGATGCATAGGATCTTCGAGAGATCGGATAGGAATACGAAGTATTTCGTGAAACACAAGAACAACTGGGGATGAATGGATCCCCGGAAATGTGAGGAATTATTCATAAGTATGTTTAGGTGGAAAGGAACTGCAAGGCAGTAGGTTCAGAGAATTATCGAAATGTCGGATGGAACAAAAGAGTAACTGGAATGAATATATGTACAACAGGTGTAAGTAGTTATCCATCAGGATTTATCGGTGGTCAAGAACAGCAAAGCAGTGGGCACAGAGTCTCGGGAAACATCGAGGAGTATCTGCAGAATCTTCTGGCGAAGCAAGCGATCATCTGTAGTGAAGGGGCTCTCCGGGATGAAGTGGTTACGAGATCCTCATTTTAGAGTTAGTAAAATCTTTAACCCGAGTAGAAAAGAGATCAGAATCCCAGAGTAAGGAAGAGGAATAAAAGATCCTAATACCACCCATTTGGCGACGTGGGCCCGTAAGCCACACAGCCATGTTAGTAAAACGGTTTTCAAGTACTAGACTCAACTTCGGCCAAGGAGTTGGAAAGGGGGTTCGTACAGTCAGTCGGCTCTGATACCAACTTGTGACGCCCCCGGCTCAATCGTGCAGTAATCATACACGTAAATGCACACGATCAAGCCTAAGGACTCACGGGAAGATATCACAACACAACTCTAAAACATAAATAAAGTCATACAAGCTTTATATTACAAGCGAGGGGCCTCGAGGGCTCGAATATATAAGCTTGCGTACAAGCGTCAGCAGAAGCATCAGATATCTGAGTACAGATATAAAAGAAAACGCAGAAAAGCCCTTAGAAGGCGGGGCAAAAGAAAACAGTACGATCGAAAGGCATAGGCCTCCTGCCTGGGACCCTCCGATCCTACTCCTGGTCGACGGCAAGCTCGAAGTAATATCCACTCTCGGGGTAGTAGTAGCGATCGTCGGCGGGCGCAGCTGTATCTGGGGCTCCGTCATCTGGTCGTGTCAAAAGGATATGGGGGAAAAAGAAAGCAAAGCAACCGTGAGTACTCATCCGAAGTACTCAGCAAGCAAGGATCTACACTACATGTGCAACATTTTCAAAGGGAGGCTGTATATATGGACTGGGCTGCAGAAATGCCAGAATAGAGAGAAAGGCCTAGTCCTATCGGAGACTAGCATCTTCAGAGGTCTTGCAGCATTAGAAGAGTGTAGATTACTACCGTATAAAGTAGTAGTATCATTAAGTCTCAACCTCACCCAGAGATCCTTTCTCGACTCCTTGCGAGAAAGCAATCCCAGAGCCATACAGTCATCAACCTCATCCGGAGATCCCTTCTCGACTCCCTGCGAGAAGCAATCCCAGAGCCATAGTATCCAATGCTAGTTGTATCGATCAGGATACAACTCCGAGTGTCCGTTACCGAGGATCCGGCTATGCATAGATTAGTTCTTCCCTGCAGGGGTGCACCAACTTACCCACCACGCTCGCTTAACTCCGGCCGAACACACTTTTCCGGGTCATGCCCAACCTCGGCCAAACGACACACCGCAACCCTACCTAGAGCTCAGCAGAGAGGTCCCCGTCGGTCTACATCCTAAGCGCTCAGAGTTCTTGGGCCATCGCCCTGTGCACTCCGAGTCGTTGCGTGCAGGGGGAAGCCAGGCACCAGGGGGGCGCTGGTCTGTCCCGGCCGCAATGCTGAACTAGACGTCTGACAAAGCTTTCGGCTGATGCATACGATGCAGAGTGCCCATAACTTTTCCCGCGTGATGGTTAGTGCTATCGGGCCAGAGGCCCACTCGAATCAAATATCCAAATCGTTAGTACCTTGGGGTTGCGGTAACGAGCAGAGACTCACGAAAGATGTGACCCCGTCGCCCCATCTCAAGGACTTGCGGCAAGGGTCAAGAATGCCCGGCCACGCCTCATATTCACCACTCGGGCACCATCCAGGCAACCCGTCTTCACATCACACGCGGGTACCCCTGAGGGTCGACCCGCCTTTCCAAGTAACAGTGTAAAGCCCAAGTATCCGTGTGTCCATAACATCAAGGGAATCCGAGGTATCACCCTCAATGGATACCCACTCGATGTAACTGTCAAGGTGAACGTAGGAGGAATCACCCTCGATGGGTTCACACTTGATGTGTTGCACGATAGGGTCGTATCAGAAGTGGAGATGGAGGAATCACCCTCGATGACCACAACCAAATAGCTACTCTACAGAGATAACATCAGAAGTACTACAAGAGGTTTCACTCTCGGCACTCGATAGTAATGCTGCAGTGTCGTCACAACTAAGGGGGGTGATGTGCGGTGCCAGGGCCTGGTCTTCAATCCCGTTGATCGGGTCTTCTGATAATCCAGCGGGGTAGTCGGGACTAGTGGGGTCACTGATAGGTCTCTACCTAGCGTATACTAGACAGTTTAGGATAAGCAGGTAAGGTTTCAATAGCAGGTTACAATAAATAGGCTATGCATCAGAATAGGTAAAGTAGTAGTAGCAGCAATTCTAATGCAAGCATGAGAGAGAAATAATAGGCGATATCGGTATGCTCAAGGGGGGGGGGGTACTTGCCTGGTTGCTCGGCGGCAAGGCTTGGTTGTCAATGGTGTCTTCGGCCCCCGGAGCTGCGGCAGTACCGGGAACTGCGTCGGGGTCTAACGAGAGAGAAGAGGGGGAGGAAACAGTATAAATACACAGCAAACAAGAGCAACACAATGTACGACATGACAATACGCAGCGCCGGGTGTGTCCTAACGTATGGTTGCACGTCACCGAGGAAGGGGGAATCCATCCGGGAATATTTTCCCGGTTCCGGACATTTGTCAAACAGATGACCGGACATGTGATGGACGAACGGACTGCGTATTCGTATTCGTCTCGTCGTTCCGAGCAACTTTCATGTACAAAGTATTTCATCGGGGTTACGGATTATTTTATATGATTTTTCAAAATTTTATTTATTTTCTGGAATTAATTAAATTATTAAATCCAACATTATCCAGAATAGTAATTAATGACGTCAGCAAGACATCATGCTGATGTCAGCAATCAATAGTGCAGTTGACCTAGTCAACTGACGTGTGGGGCCCACATGTCAGCCTCTGTTAATTAATTAACAGTAGTTAATTAGCTTAATTAAACATTAAGTTAATTAAACTTAATTAGGTTTAATTAATCAGAGTTAATTAGGTTAATTAGTAATTAACTATTTAATTAATATTTATTTATTTATTTTTTTAGAATTCTGGAGCGTGGGCACCGGCTGTCATCTGCCCAGGCCACACGGGCGGGCGTACGGGCGCTGGGCGCCAGCCCACTCGGGCACACGCGCACGGCGCGGGGCAAATGGCGGACGGGCGCGGCCGGTGATGAGCACGCGCACAGCGGGGCTCGCCAGGCGCGGCGAGTGTTCGAGCAGTGCGGCGCAAGGCAGGCGGGGCGCTGTGCGGGGTGCGGCCCGGCGCAGGGTGACCGCGCCGCGCGGGGAGCGTGGCGCGGTGCGGCGGACGTGCGTGGTGAGGCGGGAGCGCTCGGGGCGAGGGAGGTAAGCAGGGGACGGAGTGGACGACGCGACGACCGGCGAGGGGCCGCGCGGGCGGGCCGTAGGTGGCTGCGGTGACCGGACTGGAAGGGAAAGGAAGGCGGAGCGGGTCGGGGTCCTCACCCCTCGTTGCAGGGGATCGGGCGGCGAGGCTCAGGGTAGTCCGTCGGAGTAGGGGCGACGGCGGTGACGTCCTGCGGTGATGGGCGGCGTGGGGTAGCCGAGGTGCAGGGGAGGCGCTGGTCAACGCCGACGCGAGGCGGCGGCCTTCTGGTGGTCGCCGGTGACGGCAGGCGGTGGGGCGCTAGTGCTGGCAAAGGGGCGACTGGGAGGGCGGCGCCGGCGTCGGGGCCAACTGCCCCGATCTAGATTTGATCGGTGGGGGGGGGGGGGGAAAGAGGAGCGAGGGGGAGGGGGGAGTGGTAGCGGCTAGGGTTTGGGTGGGGGTTATAGCGGGGGTGGCCGACCGGGCCGGCCTGGTTGGCCGCTTGGCCTGCTGGGTTGATGCCCAGTCAGGGGGGGGGCAGGGGGTTTCCTTTTCCCATTTTTTGTTTTTGTTTTTGTCTTTTGTTTTACTTTTCCTTTTAGTTCCTGTTTTGTTTTAGTTACATTTTATTTTAGTTTTAGTAAAGCACATACTTAGCATCTAATTTAGTATTTCAATATAGTCCACTGTCACAAAAAGTCTAGTCCCCAAATAATTTAGTTTGATATTTTATTAATTGAAAAAGGCATTTAATTAATTGTTTTTGCTACTGTTTTATTTATTTTAGGACATTCAAACATTTTTAAAGATGTTGGTTTCTCCACCATTGTTATCTAGGGATTTTTTGTCACACCTGGAACATTTTAGTTTTAATGTTTGAAAAGTTTTTCTGGTTGACTTTAATTCAAATTGAATTCCGAATCGGTTTTGAACTAACGCGAGATGAACAACAGTAACTGTGGTGATGTGGCATCATTAACATGGGATTACTGTAGCCTAACTACCGGGGTGTTACACACCTACAGGGATTTTATTGGTACTGGTTACTGAATGGATGATGTGCATCTTTCTTCAGTTTGATTGAAAAATGTCCCCCTTTTTGTGCATGCATACATCTGCCCACTAATTAAGCAACCATAATCTTTTAGTTAGGGCTTAATAATAATATATGTCAATGGTGTGACTCTCTGTTTACATTGTCTCCTATAGTAGAATTATTATGGATGGCTCTCTACTCTACTAGTGCTGTAGCCTGTAGAGGCGAGTCTGTATTTTGTTCTACACATGATGATGCAAGTATGGACTGCTGTTTGTTTCCTAGCTATGAACTGCCACCATATAAATGCCTGCCATGTTCTAGATTAGCCAACCATTGGTGGCTTGTTTCAGTTTAATTCAAATGCCCATGGGTGCATGCAAAGGGTGAACACAAAACACACTAGTTAGTAAGTGCACAACTCTGTCTGTATACTTACCAATTGCTGTGGTAAATATGCACCTACAAGGATTGCTACTGGTTACTGAATGGTATGCATCTTCGACTAGGCCACCTACGACAAGCTGCTCACCGAGGTGCCCAAGTACAAGCAAACCACGCCGTAGGTGATCTGTTCTTCTTGCTTGCTTTTTACCTGTGAGAATTGAGATCTCGGGATGGTGGGTTATGTGGATGGATGGCCCCTGGTGAAGTCTTTTGCTGTGATGCTCTGTTTTGGGGTCAGTCAGTAGTACTCTGTGATGCTCTGGTTCTCCTAGCATGGGGCATATATGATTGTGCTATGAATTGTTTGCATGCCCTTTTGGATGCCGGTTTCGGCTGCTGCATCAGTTTTTATTACATCAGTAGCTAGTGGTGAACAATAATAACTCCACTTGTTAATGTTTTTATTACATCAGTAGCTAGTGGTGAACAATAATAACTTATGGTTTATGTTGTGGCTTGGTGCAATGTAATCTTGTGGTACTTCCATGATTCTGCTGGCTGATTTTATATCTTATTGTATTCTTTATATTATAGCTGGCTCCCATGATTCTGCTCGTATCCAACCATTGTGTTTGCTTTGTTTCAGTTTCATTTTCCCTGACTTTGTTGTTTAATGTATCTGCCTGCAGATAGACTGGGATGATTCTGCACCAAGTCGGCCTTGTTGGGCATGCTCCTGTTATGGAGAAGTTTAAGATTTCTGGCACCATTGCTCCTATGTTCTCTGGAGATGTTGGCATGGCTGACCTGTTGGTGGGACCAGATTGTGTCTGCTTCTGCCGGTGCAGGAGCAGCTTCCCCTGCGCCTCTGTTGTCCGCATGTCTAGTTGATTGATTCCGCTCGCTTCTTGCTAAATCGTTCAGACTTTGTAGCACTCATGAGCCTTTTATGTTGCACCTATGCTTGATCTATGAAGGGATACACCTGCAATTTCCTACATATCTTAGTTGTTGGGCCTATTAGTTGCGAGTCCGTTCTTGTGCATTGGTTCTGCTCTGAGAGTCAGTTTGTTGCTTGCAATACTACTATCGATTTAACTAGATTTTGTAGCTTGTTGTCAAAACTTCAAATGATATGAACTTGCGCAACGGTTCTAGTCTGAAAATCATCTGTATTCACAAGGATCTGTTAGCTTGTAGTCAAACTTGATCATGAGTTTGTTAGCATGTAGTCAAACTTGAATATGAATCTGTATAGCTCTTTATTGTTCTCAACAGACTGTATAGCTCTTTATTGTTCTCCACTTATTTGTATAGCCAAGGATGCTTACTTAACTGTATAGCTCTTTATTGTTCTTTTCCAAGTTTTCTATTTGTGTCCACCCGAAATCTATTTTGCACTGCCAAGTCCATGAGGAGAAGCGCTCACTGCTCGACCATTTCTTTACTGAACTAGGAGCAACAGAGGCAAGATATTTGAAACAAGCTGAAGTCCTTTTGATTCTTGATTCCTAGCATACACATGCAACCTGATTGGTGTAGATATGATGTACGTTCAGTGCTTACTATTTTTTGATGTGATGCATGTTACCTTCGTTTCTGTCTATGCCTTCTTTAGTGTTTTGCTAGCTAACTAGTCTATTGGGCGTTTTGAAATATGAAGATGCATGTAAGCACTGTTGCTGGCACTCTGGCACATCATATTAGTCTTATCACTTGTTCTGTCACTAGCATACACTACAATGCCTTGTTCTGTCACTAGCATACACTACAGTTTTAGATAAAAGGGGGGCATATCATTTTCTCTATATAACAGTGCTGATTTTGCGCTAATATGAACTTAGAACAGTATTTTCTGCATATTGTCGTATCACTAGTTTCATGCTGCCTTCACATTTGAACCTATTACTTGTTTTTGTCTTTACCCTTGATTAGTATCAATTGTTGTATTGTAGACATAAAATTGTGGTGGTTCCTCTTTTACAGAAGCTCAAGTGTGAAGTGTGAAGTCGTGAAGTGCGAAGCAAGTGTCAAGCCGTGAAGTCCTACTTAGTGAACAACAGCATACTGTAGCATATCTGTGTTGTAAATATTGTAATAGATTTATTTAGTGGTATATTTGATGAATTTTATGTGTTCTTTGTTCTTTTTGAAATATTGATTATGTATGTGATTTGAAAACTTGTGAAATGGAAACTTACCAGTGGGGCCACGTACGAAAATAATCTATCTAATTTGTACATTTCTGACATGTGGGACCAATTTAATAGATGAAATTGACAAGTGGGACCCATCTGACTAGTGGGACCAGCTTGAATATATAATGGCTGAAACTGGAAAATAAATAGACTATAAAAGGCCATGGCCCAGAAAATAAAAAGGCCGAATTGTTGGGCCAGGTCCATGGGGCTAACCAGAATTAATAGAAAAATAATATATTAAATGGGCTGAATTAATGGGCTTGGCCCATATAAACATCGAATTTGACCGGGCTAATTCTTATCAACGACCTTTTCATTTGGTCGCAATTTTGCCACATCAGCTAGCCATGTCGGATCCGACGTGGCCTGGGCAGACAGCTAGCGACCAAAACAGAAGGTCGTTGGATCAACGACCTTTTGTTTTGGTCATTGCTTTCAACAACCTTATCACAGAGAAGGTCGTTAATTTCCATTAAAGACGGTCAGCTTTTGACCATCTGTTTTTGGTCACAAAAAGGTCGCAAATGAAAAACAATGACCATTCATCGACCAATAGTGATGGTCGCAAGTTGACATATTTCTTGTAGTGAGAAAGAACACCACATAGAACTCCACACACAACACCACACACAACAACACAGAAGAAGCACCACAGACAAAGCACTCAAGCCGGAGAAGCAGAGAAGCACTCGTTTGCGCAGAAGCATATGAAGGAGAGAGTACTAGCTCCCTTAGTTTAGCCACCACCTAATCAATAGAATCGCATATCGAAGGCTCTGTGATCGCTAGGAGGAATAAGGTAATTTCCTAGTTTGTGTGTAATCCCTTCGGGGTTTTCGCGAAAGGGAAAACCATATGTAAATTATGTAGTTGAAATGATGTAGTTTCTTGGTTTCACTTGGTGTTTTTACTTATGAATTTATGGGAAGAGGTCTTATGCTATGGATCCTATAGGAGAAACCTCTGCAAGTGTAGTTCTCTGTGTAGCCCAGAGTGGCGTTGAATGAGAATCTTGTGGCCGTAGAGAAGTGTTCCCTTCGGGTGGAACTGCCTGGGAAGACGATAATAATTTAACCCATAAATTTGAAACTAAAATCATTCAAGTGAACGTAACTAGCTACATATTATGCAACATAATGATAACTATGGTGAGTACCGAGTAGGAATATTACACCACTGCGTGCACAGACGGACGAACTGACTAAGCCTCGTCAGCTCTAATTAGATCCTGCATTAAGATTGAGATAACCACATTGATTAGGCAGACAAGCGCATATAATTGATATGGTAGCAAAGAATTAAATATTGCTGCAAATAGTAAAATACTATTCGAAATAGTAACGCACCAATTATTTGAAACAGTACCAAATAGTAAGCAAATACTAATCTGATATTTAAGCATAAGATTCCTGAAGATTGAAGATTGTCGGGTACTCTCTCTCGCATTTATCTATACCCTAGAAGGACACGCATGTGCCATAGTAGGACACGCGTGCATGCTACTGAATGTAAAATAAATAAGTGAGGGCCTCGCTGGCAGTCAAGCAAAGGCTCCCGAAGGCATCGCTGGCAGCCGTCTCGTAGCTATAAAAGGAGGAGGAGACGATGGGAAGAGAAAGAACAACACCACACAGAACAACACAGAACACCACAGATAGAGCACTCGAGCCGAAGAAGCAGAGCAGCACTCGAAACAAGAGAACCAACTTCCTTAGTAGTTTAGCCACCACCACCACCTAGTAGTATAGCCAAGAAGGCGCTGAGATCGCCCAGAATATTAAGGTAATTTCCTAGTTTGTGTGTAATCCCTTCGGGGTTTCCCGAAAGGGAAAACCATATGTAAATTATGTTGTTGAAATGATGCAGTTTCTTTGGTTTCACTTGGTGTTTTTACTTATGAATTTACGGGAAGAGTTCTTATGCTAGGTATCCTATAGGAGAAACCTCTGCGTGTGTAGTTCTCTGTGTAGCCCAGAGTGGCGTTGAATGAGAACCTTGTGGCCGTAGAGAAGTGTTCCCTTCGGGTGGAACTGCCTAGGAAGACGATAAGAATTTAACCCATAAATGTGCAACTAAAACCATTCAAGTGAATGTAACTAGCTACATATGATGCAACATAATGATAAATATGGTGAGTACCGAGTAGGAATATTACACCACTGCGCGCACCGACGGACGAACTGACTAAGCCTCGTCAGCTCTAATTAGATCCTGCATTAAGATTAAGATAACCGCATTGATTAGGCAGACAAGCGCATATAATTAAAATAGTAGCAAAGAATTAAATATTGCTGCAAATAGTAAAATACTATTGCAAATAGTAACGCACCAATTATTTGAAATAGTAACAAATAGTAAGCAAATACTAATCTGATATTTAAGTGTATAGTTGGTATCAGGCCAGAATATAATCATTGAAAGATTAAGGTATTTAAATTTAGAAGTTAGTACTGGTAAGGTAATAAATACTAAAGATAATATTAATATAAGGTGCAGAATAAATCCATCTGTGGAGCATGTTTGGCATACTTCTCATAGTCAGCTAAATACAGTGGTCGATTTGATATATAATTTTTATATATCTTGGGGAAAAAGGCAAGACAATTTAGAACAAAAATTTGAAATCATATTCAAAGAATATCAAAAACTCGCAGACAAGTGCTCTGGGTTAAATCGCAAAATAGATATCATTCTTCATAAACTTGAAGAAGCGAAAGCAAGACAGAATATAAGTTGCAAGAATAACGACTATATTAAAGAAGAAGTGTTGACAATAGGCCGTTGCTTAAGTAAAGGCAAAGACTTGGCGTCACGCACTGAATCAAGTCAAGATATTCCTGAAATAAAAGGGTTAGTTCAAGAGGTAAAGACTCTTATCCTCTCATAGTTATATGAACGAATATAGCAAAGCATTAAACAAAGTTCCTAAATATTTGTCACCCCCTGTCGGATGTTCTGATCACGACTCACCAAAAGAAGACTCTAAAATTATTATAAGACAAGAAATAGTTGAAGAAATAGACACATAATCTTTTATGACAGAAAGAGAAATTAGCAATATTAAGAATAAAGGTGTAATTGAATATGTAGAAAAGGCGAATTTAGATAATGAAATAATTTATTGGGAAAATAAGCTAAAGCATATCGAATGGGAATATAGTCATTCATGGACAATAGATTGGCCTAAGATAAGAGAAAGAGAATTATTTTTCATTAGAGAAATTGCTAGATTAAAAACAAGAAAGAGTCAGCCATTAATTGTTCTCATGTGATAAATAAAACTATATCATCAGAAGAGAAGTTAGATTTAAAAATAGAAATGATGAACCAAGTCGACTGCGAGCATGATTGGATTCAAGAAAAAGGTGATTATAATATCAAATGTGCTTTCTGAATATATTATCCAAGCCAAGATAATAGGTCTACATGCAGCATATGCCTAAGACAAGCTTGTGCCTCCTGTCTTAAAGCCAAAAATCCAATATGGAGATAGGAAATAGAATTTGAACTAGAAGATAGAATATTATCTAGCAGGGTTAGAAATCTAGAAAATAGAATAAATAAATTAGAAGCAGAACAAGAAATGCTAAAACATAAGATAGAAGATAATAAAGAACAAGAAAATGTTGTAGCTGGAAGCACAGAAATGAAAGAACAAATGGTATCAGTTAGAGATAAAAAAGGAGATAAGC
Source organism: Thinopyrum elongatum (assembly GCA_011799875.1). Lineage (NCBI taxonomy): Eukaryota > Viridiplantae > Streptophyta > Magnoliopsida > Poales > Poaceae > Thinopyrum > Thinopyrum elongatum. The sequence goes on along the minus strand of CM022298.1, from coordinate 42,928,901 downwards.
TAATACAATTAAAAGATGCTATAACTAGTTTTGGAAACAAATATATAGTACGATTACCATTTAAAGAAGTGCTGGGAATAAGAATTCCAGTTAGAATACATTTAACAACAAATATTTCCTATAAAATATTGGCACTATTAGATACTGCTTGCACAAAGAACATTATCCATGACAAATTCTTTATGAGATGTCCAGAAATAGTCAAAACTATAGATGATAATAAAGCACAAGTATCTACAGATATGTCGGGAATAAAGAAAATCCATAACCAGTTGGCATATAATATAGAAGCATACATAAATGGCACAAAATATATAATAGATGAAATACCGATAAGAGATTTGTCAGTTATAAATGATGATATGATAATAGGATTAAGATTTTTACAACAATCTTTACATACCATAATTATACATGAAGATGGGGTTACATTTATCCCACATCAAGATAATGTTCCATACTTATCTGAAGTACGAAAACAAAGAAAGGATTTACAAAATATAGAAATATCCAATGTAGATGTTGAATATAGCGCAAGTGCAGATTCCCTTGAATTCTGCAAAGATGAAGAACTCAGTGAGGCAATAGAAAAATATCATATAGAAAATACATGTACAGAATGAATAGGGTTAAAATCTTTCTCTCCAAATTGGTATAGAGATATAAAATCCAAAGAAGATATAGACAATATTGTGCAAAGATTAGAGAATATACAAATTATTGGGGAAATACCAATGAAACATTGGGATAAGAACTCTATAGTTTGCAAAATAAATATTATAAACACAGATTATATAATTAAGTCAGGAGCAATAGAAGCTACTCCCAAAGATATTGAAGAATTCCAAATTCACATTAAAGAATTATTAAAACTAAAAGCAATTAGAGAAAGCAGAAGTCCTCATCGATCTGCTGCTTTTATAGTTAGAAATCATGCTGAAGAAGTAAGAGGTAAATCCAGAATGGTAATTAATTTTAAAAGGCTCAATGATAATACGATAGATGATGCATATAATATACCTAATAAGCAGGAATGGATCAATAGAATACAGGGAAGCAAATATTTCTCTAAATTCGATTTAAAGGCAGGATTTTGGCAAGTAAAAATGGCAGAGGAATCTATTCCTTGGACAGCCTTTACATGTCCACAAGGCCATTATGAATGGCTAGTTATGCCATTGGGTCTAAAGAATGCACCCGCATTATTTCAAAGGAAAATGCAAAATATATTTAATGAGAATCAAGCATTTATATTGGTCTACGTTGATGACCTATTAATATTTTCCAAATCATATAAAGAGCATATTGCCCACCTTGAAGTGTTCTTCCGAAAGGTAGAGCAAAATGGGCTCATATTATCAAAAAAGAAGATGGAAATATGCAAAGAAAGAATAAATTTCCTTGGTCATGAAATAGGAGAAGGAAAAATATATTTACAAGATCATATTGCAAAGAAAATATTAGAATTTCCTGACAATATGAGTGATAAAAAGGTTCTGAAAAAATTCCTAGGAATTGTAAATTATGCTAGGAATTATATAGACAATTTAGCAAAGTTAGCTGGTCCATTATATGCAAAGTTAAGAAAGAATGGACAAAAATACTTCAATTCTGAAGATATAAGATTAATAAAAGCCATAAAGGAGAGGGTCAAAAATTTAGAACCCCTAGAGTTGCCTTTAGAGGATAAATATTTTATAATTGAAACAGATGCATCTAAGATAGGCTGGGGTGCTATATTAAAACAAAAACCTACTAAATATTCCCCGAAAATAGATGAGAAAATATGCAGATATGCTTCAGGAAGTTACAAATTAAAGACGGTAAATAATATTGATAGGGAAATCCTTGCAGTCGTAAATGCAATAAATGCATTCATATTATATTTAGGATTTAAAGAATTTACTGTTCGAACAGATTGTGAAGCCATATGCTGATATTACAATAAAATTATTAGTAAGAAAAGCTCAACGAGAAGATGGGTCTTATTTGAAGACACAATAGCTGGGAATGGTTATAAAGTAATATTTGAGCATATCAAGGGAAAGGATAATAGTTTGCCTGACATATTTTCCCACTCATCAATTTTACAGAAATGAAGGGAATAGCAATAGGAACTCTCCCAAGTGGAAATGAATGATTCATATTTGGAGATGACAATAAATTAAAAATATTCTCTCCAAATACATTCAATTTCAAGCCAAAGAGCCATATTCATCTTGATGAAATTCAAAGATGCATATTGGATAATATGTGGTTTCAATATGCGGTAAAAAGGGAAGAAAGAGGTTATATGCTATCTAATCTGAATAGTCTTGCATAATATTTCCATATGTTCAACACGTTGAACAAAAATAGCCCAAGTCCATAAAAAATTAATGTAGAAAAAGAAGAACCTCTATATATATTGTTTAATGGAAATAAACCAGGTATATATATGCATTGAAAGATATTAAAATAGAGAAGCTTGCAGTAAAGAGCAAATGCATAGATTTATCATATAAAAGATATGATAATATCGATGATGCCTTGAAATGGGCACGGAAAGTAATAAGACCAGAATTTTATATAGATCCCGAAGCCAGAGAATATATTGAGAAAAGAGGGGGCATAATTAAAAATATACCCGCTTCTGCAGTTCCCTTAAAGGGAGAAGCTTCAAGCTCAAAAACACCAATAAGAGAAGGATCACCAAAATATCAGTCATATCAAGAATGCCTTCTAAAGGGACTTGACCCTTTAGATAGTGAATATATAGACCAAGAAATGAATAAAAGATTTGAAGAATGGTAAAAAATAATAAAGAAAGAGTTGAGAGAAGAAATATTAAAAGAAGTAAGAGAAGAAATGGATGAGAAATATGAAGATATAAAGAAAGAATGTGATAATAAATATAATTTCAATTTGTCTGTCGATGATCCTATGCTAGACATCGCTGGATATGGGCAGCAGCCTGAATAAATCAATAGGCCATATACTTGAATTGATATTGCTATCAATTTTTCGGGCGCGGAGGACCTCCCCGAATATTGATGCAGCCCGAATATTGATATGGTAAATAAATTATATTGGCGGGGAAGACCCCCACATATATATATATATATATATATATATATATATATATATATATATATATATAAAGTTTGGCATGCATCGGATGCCAGAATATCACATCAAAGAAGTAGGCGGAGTTCAAGACCAAGCCGACAGTGTGAGCAATGTGAATAATCCGCGCATATTGCTCATATGTTAGAAGACACTGGAGGCAAGCCAATTATCCACCGAGAGACAATGCCCACGTGAAGAAAGGCAAAGATTCCTAAAGATTGAAGATTGTCGGGCACTCTCTCTCTCCCATTTATCTATACCCTAGAAGGACACACATGTGCCATACTAGGACACGCGTGCATGCTACTGAATATAAAATAAATAAGTGAGGGCCTCACTAGCAGTCAAGCGAGGCTCCCGAAGGCATCACTGGCAGCCGTCTCACAGCTATAAAAGGAGGAGGAGACGAGGGGAAGAAAAAAAAACACCACACACAACATCACACAAAAGAAACACCTAAGACAGAGCACTCGAGCTGGAGAAGCAGAGTAGCACTCGAAGCAAGCGAGAGCCAGAGCACCAGCTCCTTTAATAGCTTAGCCACCATCACCACCTAGTAGTATAGTCAAGAAGGCGCTGAGATCGCTAAGAATATTAAGGCAATCTCCTAGTTTGTGTGTAATCCCTTCGGGGTTTCCCGAAAGGGAAAACCATATGTAAATTATGTTGTTGAAATGATGTAGTTTCTTTGGTTTCACTTGGTGTTTTTACTTATGAATTTACGGGAAGAGTTCTTATGCTAGGGATCCTATAGGAGAAACCTCTGCGTGTGTAGTTCTCTGTGTAGCCCAGAGTTGGCATTGAATGAGAACCTTGTGGCCGTAGAGAAGTGTTCCCTTCGGGTGGAATTGCCTTGGAAGACGATAAGAACTTAGCCTTTAAATTTACAATTAAAACTATCAAGTGAACGTAACTAGCTACATCTGATGCAATATAATGATAGATATGGTGAGTACCGAATAGGAATATTACACCACTGCGCGCACCGACGGACGAACTGACTAAGCCTCGTCAGCTCTAATTAGATCCTGCATTAAGATTAAGATAACCGCATTGATTAGGCAGACAAGCGCATATAATTGATATAGTAGCAAAGAATTGAATATTGCTGCAAATAGTAAAATACTATTCCAAATAGTAACACACCAATTATTTGAAATAGTACCAAATAGTAAGCAAATACTAATCTGATATTTAAGCATATATTGTCCGCGTGCATTGATTGTGTTCGGCGAAATATCCTATAAAAATATTTTATAAAATATATTTATCGCATATAGTATTTGCTTACTATTCAGTACTATTTCAAATAATTGGTGCGTTACTATTTGGAATAGTATTTTACTATTTTCAGCAATATTCAATTCATTGCTACTATTTTAATTATATGCGTTTGTCTGCATAATCAATGCGGTTATCTTAATATTAATGCCGGATCTAATTAGAGCTAACGAGGCTTAGTCAGTTCGTCCGTCGGTGCGCGCAGTGGTGTAATACTCCAACTCGATACTCACCATATTTATCATTATGTTGCATCATAGGTAGCTAGTTATGTTCACTTGAATGGTTTTAGTTGCAAATTTATGGGTTAAATTCTTATAGTCTTCCCAGGAAGTTCCACCCGAAGGTAACACTTGTCTACGGCCACAAGGTTCTCATTCAACGCCACTCTGGGCTGCACAGAGAACTACACACGCAGAGGTTTCTCCTATAGGATCCCTAGCATAAGAACTCTTCCCGTAAATTCATAGGTAAAAACACCAAGTGAAACCAAAGAAACTACATCATTTCAACAACATAATTTACAGATGGTTTTCCCTTTCGGGAAACTCCAAAGGGATTACACACAAACTAAGAAATTACCTTAATATTCTTGGCGATCTCAGCGCCTTCTTGGCTATACTACTAGGTGGTGGTGGTGGCTAAGCTACTAAGGAAGCTGGTGCTCTTGCTTCGAGTGCTGCCCTGCTTCTCCCGCTCGAGTGCTTTGTCTGTGGTGTTGTGTGTGATGTTCTTCGTCTCCTCCTCCTCTCCTCCTCCTTTTGTAGCTGTGAGACGGCTGCCAGCGATGCCTTTGGGAGCCTTCGCTTGACTGCCAGCGAGGCCCTCACTTATTTATTTTACATACAGTAGCATGCACGCGTGTCCTACTATGGTACATGTGTGTCCATCTAGGGTATAGATAAATGTGAGAGAGAGTGCCTGACAAACTTCAATCATCAGGAATCTTCACCTTTCTTCATGTGGGCAGTGTCTCTCGGTGGATAATTGGCTTGCCTCCAGTGTCTTCTAACATTTGAGCAACATGCGTAGATTATTCACACTGCTCACACTGTCAGCTTGGTCTTGAACTCCACCTTCTTCTTTGATGTGATATTCTGGCATCCGATGCATGCCAAACTTTTTTTATTATATGTGGCGGTCTTCCCCGCCAATATAATTGATAACACCTTATCAATATTCGGGCTGCATCAATATTTCGGGGGGTCCTCTACGCCCGAAAAATTGGTAGCAATATCAATTCAAGTATATGGCCTCTTGATTAATACCCATATTCATGTATCATTAATTGCTAATCAATATGCTGTTCATGTCCTGCGATGTCCATATGATCATCGTCAGACAAATAAGAAACATATTTTCGGTCACATTCTTTCTTTATTTCTTGAACTATTTCTTGTCTTAATTCTTTTAATATTTCTTCTTTCAATTCTATTTTCAATTCTTGTTTCCACATTTTTGACATATCTTCCCATTTTTCATCTATTTTCATATCTATATATTACCCATCCAAAGGATCTACTCCTTTGACAAGGCATTCTTTATATGTTTTATATTTTGGAGAAATATCTTCTTTTTCAAATTCGAAGCTTGATTCATCTATTTTCAATTTACTGAGAACTGCTGTTGCCAGATTGGCATTATTTATTTTATTGACCTTCTAGATATATTCTTTGGCTGATGGCTGTATATAATATTTGGGTCCTATGACAGCCTTTGCATGTTTTTGAGCTTCTTCTACACAGGCATGACCTTTCCAGCTTATGCTATCTCCATTATTCTTTGCTATTAGATTTTCTATGCTTATTTCTTCATATGAAGTATATATTCCTGGCTTTTTCCCATTAAACAAGACATATAACTTCTTATGTTCTGGGTATTCCATATTTTCTGCGGATGTTTGTCCTTTATTCATCATCTTTCCTTTATTTAACATATTGAAATATTCTGCTAAACTATTCAGGATTGATAGCATATATCCTTTATCATCTCTTTTGTTATTATATTGATTTCAGAAATTATCAAGTATGCATCCTTGAATTTCATCTAGAATAATATGCTTCTTAGGCCTGAAATTAAAAGTATTTTGCTCAAATATTTTCAGACTATTCTCAGCTCCAAAGCTGATTGTTTCAAACCTGTGGGGGTGTAATCCTTGCTTCACATCTGTAAAATTAATGATCAATAGGATACGTCAGATAGAATATTATTCTTTAATATGCTCACATATTATTTCATAACCATTCCTTCTTTTAATTCTTTCTTTATTATTTTTGAATATTCTTCCAATCTTTTATTCTTGATCTATGTATTCACTATCTAAAGGGTCAACCCCCTTTAGAAGGCATCTTTGATATGCTTAATATTTTGAAAAATTTACTTTATATTCTATTTCTCGAAACTTGAAATAACAACTATTCATTATCTTCGCCCAATTTGAGGCATAATTAATTTTATCACACCTTATTTGTATTTCTTCCCATGTCATAGGTATTCCATCGAACATAATATATGCTGGTCTTGGTGTAAAATATACTGCAGGGGTATTGATATTAGATCGCATATAAACTTTCTCCTGTCTTTTGATTATGTCATTAATTTCTAATAAGCATCTTTCGATATCATCAACATGGATATGATCTTTTGGTTTGAAATTGAATATGTTTCGAGGCAATATCCTTAATCTGGTGTTATTTCCAGATATGTAGCCTTCCCTTCCTCCTGTGAGTGTACTTCTCTTCATTCCTATAGAAATGGTGATCAGACAAATATGTTTGGTAAACTATTTAATTTGCCTTTAATATGTTGATATATAATTTTATATCTATTCTCTGCTATGGTGTCTTCCATGTTCTGGTAGAACCTTTCTTGCTATTGATGTGGTTCTAATATTTTATCTATTTCTGTTACCATTTGTTCCTCTATTTCCGTGTTTCTATTAACCTCTTTTTCTTCTAACTTATTCATTAGTTTTTCTAACTCTGCTTCTTGTATATTTATCCTATTTTCTAGATTTCTGACTCTACTAGAAAATACTCTTTCTTCTGGCTCAAATTCGATTTCCTGTCTCCATATTTGATTTTTGGCTTTTACACAGGAGGCACAAGCTTGCCTTAGGCATTTGCTGCATGTGGACCTATTATCTTGGCTTGGATAATATATACAGAAAGCACATTTGATATTATAATCACCTTTTCCTCTAATCCAATCATGTTCGCAATCTACATGGTTCATCATTTCTATTTTTAAACCTGATAACTCATCTATTAAATCTATCACATCTTCACTTGAATCATATTCTTGAGTCTCATTTTCTACTTCATCTGTTTCTATGATTGAATATATTGACTCATCATCTTTTATTTCATCATCACATACTAGTATATTTTCATTAACACTATCTATAATTAGAACTCTTTCTTGCTCTTCATATTTGCTAGAGTATCTTTTTTGGTCTTTATTAGGGCAAGTTCTACTTAGGTGATCTGGAGAGTTACATATAAAACACCTACATGTTTTATCATAAGTTTTTCTAGGATCGTATCTTCTTACATTTCTTTTATGTAGAAATGGGGCTCTATTATCTTACCTTCTTAAGAAAAACCTTCTCTTAGTTCTAAAATTTCTATTATCTCTCCCTTGGGATTTATAATATTTTTTATTCTTATACCTTTCTTCTCCATATGTTAATGGTATTTGAACAATGTTATTGCAGAAATTATAATCTGTTTTCTTCATAGATCTTTGAGCTTGTATACCTGTACATATCTTTCTTAGCTGTTTAAAGACAAATGTTATGGCTTGAGATATGTTTACAATATTTCCTTCTGATTCCTTTTTATATTCCTCAAATATTATAGACCCTATAGGGTTAGGCAACTTATTAAAATATCTTTCTACTACTCCTATATTAAAGCCTTTCTTAGCAGTGGTAGCATTATATAAGTAATGCTGAGAGAATTCCTTTATGCCTTTCCAGTTTGTCAGCGTTAATTTTTCTATTTCTCTCAATATTTCATTTTGTAATGCGGTATGTCCTAATTCTGGATCTTCTGCTATGATCATGTTTGAAATAACATTTGCAAAATTATTCGGATTGTTTCCAGCTCTTTTTAATTCTTGATATTGATCAGGGCATGCTTCTACCCATTGTTCCCATAAGACTTTTACAGATTCTCCTAAAAATGTTTCAAGATATGTTAACATATCTTCAACCTTACGGCCAATATTATGCTGGTTTTGTATATTTTTTTGAACTATTAAACTTTTCCATATGCTAATTATATTCGGCCAATTTATCGGGTCATGGGCTGCTAAATTTAATATAGCACCATCATTTTTATAATTTTGAAATTGCACTGGCCTTTCAAAATCTCTTATCTTGGTACCCATATATCTATATTGTCCAGGGATATATGTGGGTTGGTAGTCATCTTTTTCTGGGGGCCATTGTCTAGCTGATCTAGTAGGTCTCTCCCATTCTTCATCTCTTCTTACTGAAGATTCCCCATATCCCCTTCTTCTTTTTCCACTACTTTCTACTTCCATGGCTTCCATTGCATTATCTAAATTATGCAATTCCACATCATCTAGTGAGTTATAAAAATCATTATTTTGTTCTGAATCATCATAATTTTTATATTCTGACTCTTCTTCTTCTTCATAACTCTCTAGTAATAGCTTATTATTTATAACCCATTGCTCTTCTTCATCCACAACTTCATCTTTGTGGCTCTGAGCAATTTTATCATTATTTTCAGTGGTAGCATTATTATTACTATTAATATTATCTTTATTTACATCTGCTGCTATTGTGTTATCTATCACGCGAGAACAACTAATTGCTGGCTTTTTCTCACTTTTTAATCTTTTTAATCTAGCAATTTCTCTAATGGAATATAATTCTCTTTCTCTTATCTTAGGCCAATCTGCTGTCCATGAATGACTATATTCCCATTCTATATTCTTTAGTTTATTTTCCCAATGAATGATTTCATCATCTATATTAGTTTTTTTCATGCATTCGGTTACACCTTTATTCTTATTATCGCTAATTTTTGTTTCTGACATAAAAAATTCTGTGTCTTCTATGGATGCAGATCTATAATTCATGAATCTGATACTACTACCTCCTTCGCAATTTTGATAACTTATGTAATTTTCAGGTAGCGTTAATTCCTTCTTTTCTATTAATTCACCTATCTTCCATTCTTCTCCTGCTCTTTCTTCAGAACTAATTGTGAGAGGATTCATAAACTGTATGCCTTTTGATTGCATGCTATCAATTACGTTATTTATGTTTACTCTATATCTGGAGTTACTTCTGTTAGTGAGCCTACCTATAAATTCTATGCTTACTAACAAATTTGTTCCTTTAAAATCTTCATATCCTTTAGTTTGGAAACCAAAACTCATTTTTTCAATAAATTCTTTAACAGGCATTATTAGGTCTGGAGCTATGTTTGTTATTAGCCTATTTTCATTCATATCTCCTTCCATAAAGCCTAATGCCGCTTTATCAATTGATTCCCATCTTCGGTCTAATAATGTTATTAGTACCTTTGCTCCTAATTTCTTTCTTGTCATGCCTTTAACTCCTATGATATACATGCCTTGATGAATATATTTATAACCACAATATTTTAATTCATTTTCAATATTATTGCTTACAATTCGTAAATCTACTGGATGCGTTAATACACTTAACTCTACTTTCCTAGATATTCTATATAAACTACTCTTGCTTTCAAACAAACCCATATGATATACTTGTTGTGGTTTTATTTTTCCTAGGGTATCTTTTTGATACCTTTCTAAGTCTTTTTGCAAATCTATAACTTCTTCTATACTATCAGCATCATCAACTTTGCATGATAATCTATGCCTCATTGCAAGAGGCTTAGAGTCTTGCCTTACTACCTGGAGGAGTTTGTCTCTTCTAGAGATGCTGTTAGGTACATCCATTTTTCTGAATTAATATTTCTTGATGAAGATACTATTCTAGATGAGGATAACACAATATCTTTGTTGCTTTGAACACTATTTAGCTTTTCAAAAACTTGAACTAAAAGCTGGAATATTGTTATTCTGTCTTATAATAATTTTAGAGTCTTCTTTTGCTGAGTTGTGATAAGAAAATCCGACAGGGGTGACAAATATTTAGCAACTTCGTTTAATGCTTTGCTACATTCGTTCATATAACTATGAGAGGATAAGAGTTTTTACCTCTTGTACTAACCTTTTTACTTTAGGAATATCTGGACTTGTTTTAGTGCGTGACACCAAGCCTTTGCCTTTACTTAAACAACGGCCTATTGTCAACACTTTTTCTTTAATATAGTCATTATTCTTGCAAATAATATTCTGTCTTACTTTTGCTTCTTCAAGTTTATGAAGAATGATTTCTATTTTGCTATTTAACCCGGAGCACTTGTCTGCAAGTTTTTGATATTCTTTGAATATGCTTTCAAATTTTTGGTCAAGTATATCTTACCTTTTTCACCAAGATATATAAAAATTATATATCAAATCGACCACAATATTTAGCTGACTATGAGATGTATGCCAAATATGCTCCTCAGAGGGATTTATTCTGCACCTTATATTAATATTCTCTTTAGTATTTATTACCTTACCTGTACTAACTTCTAAATTTAAATACCTTAATATTTCAATGATTATATTCTGGCCTGATACCAACTATACGCGATAATATCTTTTATAAAATATTTTTATAGGATATTTCGCCGAACACAATCAATGCACGCGGACAATATATGCTTAAATATCATATTAGTATTTGCTTACTATTTGGTACTATTTCAAATAATTGGTGCGTTACTATTTGGAATAGTATTTTACTATTTGCAGCAATATTCAATTCTTTGCTACTATTTCAATAATATGCGCTTGTCTGCCTAATCAATGCGTTATCTTAATCTTAATGCAAGATATAATTAGAGCTGACGAGGCTTAGTCAGTTCGTCCGTCGGTGCATGCAGTGGTGTAATATTCCTACTCGGTACTCACCATATTTATCATTATGTTGCATCATATGTAGCTAGTTACGTTCACTTGAATGGTTTTAGTTGCAAATTTATGGGTTAAATTCTTATCGTCTTCCTAGGCAGTTCCACCCGAATGGAACACTTCTCTACGGCCACAAGGTTCTCATTCAACGCCACTCTGGGCTACACAGAGAACTACACACGCAGAGGTTTCTCCTCGTAAATTCATAAGTAAAAAAAAACAAGTGAAACTAAAGAAACTACATCATTTAAACAACATAATTTACATATGGTTTTCCCTTTCGGGAAACTCCAAAAGAATTACACACAAACTAGGAAATTACCTTAATATTCTTGGCGATCTCAGCGCCTTCTTCGCTATACTACTAGGTGGTGGTGGTGGCTAAACTACTAAGGAAGCTGGTTCTCTTGCTTCAAGTGCTGCTCGATAAATCTCTTTTATAAAATATTTTTATAGGATATTTCGCCGAACACAATCAATGCACGCGGACAATATATGCTTAAATATCATATTAGTATTTGCTTACTATTTGGTACTATTTCAAATAAGTGGTGCATTACTATTTGGAATAGTATTTTACTATTTGAAGCAATATTCAATTCTTTGCTACTATTTCAATTATATGCGCTTGTCTGCCTAATCAATGCGGTTATCTTAATCTTAATGCAGGATCTAATTAGAGCTGACGAGGCTTAGTCAGTTCGTCCATCGGTGCGCGAAGTGGTGTAAAATTCCAACTCGGTACTCACCATATTTATCATTATGTTGCATCATATGTAGCTAGTTACGTTCACTTGAATGGTTTTAGTTGCAAATTTATGGGTTAAATTCTTATCGTCTTCCCAGGCAGTTCCACCCGAAGGGAACACTTCTCTACAGCCACAAGGTTCTCATTCAACGCCACTCTAGGCTACACAGAGAACTACACACGCAAAGGTTTCTCCTATAGGATCCCTAGCATAAGAACTCTTCCCGTAAATTCATAAGTAAAAACACCAAGTGAAACCCAAGAAACAACATCATTTCAACAACATAATTTACATATGGTTTTCCCTTTCGGGAAATCCCGAAGGGATTACACACAAACTAGGAAATTACCTTAATATTCTTGGCGATCTCAGCGTCTTCTTGGCTATACTACTAGGTGGTGGTGGTGGCTAAACTACTAAGGAAGCTGGTGCTCTTGTTTCGAGTGCTGCTCTACTTCTCCGGCTCGAGTGCTTTGTCTGTGGTCTTCTGTGTTATTGTGTGTGGTGTTCTTCATCTCCTCCTCTGCTTCTCCTTTTATAGCTGTGAGATGGCTGCCAGTGATGCCTTCGGGAGCCTTCGCTTGACTGCCAGCGAGGCCCTTATTTATTTTACATACAGTAACATGCATACTAGGGTACAGATAAGTGCGAGAGAAAGTGCTCGACAATCTTCAATCTTCAGGAATCTTCGCCTTCCTTCACGTGGGCCTTATCTCTCGGTGGATAATTGGCATGCCTCCAGTGTCTTCTAACATATGAGCAACATGTGCGGATTATTCACATTGCTCACACTGTCGGCTTGGTCTTGAACTCCGCCTTCTTCTTTGATGTGATATTCTGGCATCCGATGCATGCCAAACTTTTTTTATATATGTGGGGGTCTTCCCCGCCAATATAATTGATATACCATATCAATATTCGGACTGCATCAATATTCGGGGAGGTCCTCTGACTATACGCGATAATATCTTTTATAAAATATTTTTATAGGATATTTCGCCGAACACAATCAATGCATGCGGACAATATATGCTTAAATATCATATTAGTATTTGCTTACTATTTCAAATAATTGGTGCTTTACTATTTGGAATAGTATTTTACTATTTGCAGCAATATTCAATTCTTTGCTACTATTTCAATTATATGCGCCTGTCTGCCTAATCAATGCGGTTATCTTAAGCTTAATGCAGGATCTAATTAGAGCTGACGAGGCTTAGTCAGTTCGTCCGTCGGTGCATGCAGTGGTGTAATATTCCTACTCGGTACTCACCATATTTATCATTATGTTGCATCATATGTAGCTAGTTACGTTCACTTGAATGGTTTTAGTTGCAAATTTATGGGTTAAATTCTTATCGTCTTCCCAGGCAGTTCCACCCGAAGGGAACACTTTCTACGGCCACAAGGTTCTCATTCAACGCCACTCTGGGCTACACAGAGAACTACACACGCAGAGGTTTCTCCTATAGGATCCCTACCATAAGAACTCTTCCCGTAAATTCATAAGTAAAAACACCAAGTGAAACCAAAGAAACTACATCATTTCAACAACATAATTTACATATGGTTTTCCTTTTGGGGAAACCCCGAATGGATTACACACAAACTAGGAAATTACCTTAATATTCTTGGAGATCACAGCGCCTTCTCGGCTATTCTACTAAGTGGTGGTGGCTAATCTCCTACTAAGCAAGGAGTGCTCTGGCTCAAGCTCGCTCGAGTGCTTCTTCCAACTAAGAGCTCTGTTTGAGGTGTTGTTTCTCTTCCTTTTATAGCTACGAGACGGCTGCCAGCGATGCCTTCGGGAGCCTTCGCTTGACTGCCAGCGAGGCCCTCACTTATTTATTTTACATTCAGTAGCATGCACGCGTGTCCTACTATGGCACATGCGTGTCCTTCTAGGGTATAGATAAATGCGAGAGAGAGTGCCCGACAATCTTCAATCTTCAGGAATCTTTGCCTTTCTTCACCTGGGCATTGTCTCTTGGTGGATAATTGGCTTGCCTCGCGTGTCTTCTAACATATGTGCAACATGAGCGGATTATTCACATTGCTCACACTGTCGGCTTGTTCTTGAACTCCGCCTTCTTCTTTGATGTGATATTCTGGCATCCGATGCACGCCAAACTTTTTTTAATGTATATATATATATATATATGTGGGGGTCTTACCCGCCAATATAATTGATATACCATATCAATATTCAGGCTGCATCAATATTCGGGAAGGCCCTCCGCGCCCGAAAAATTGATAGCAATATCAATTCAAGTATATGGCCTATTGATTTATTCAGGCTGCTGCCCATTTCCAGCGATGTCTAGCATAGGATCATCATCAGACAAATTTAAATTATATTTATTGTCACATTCTTTCTTTATATCTTTAAATTTCTCATCCATTTCTTCTCTTATCTCTTTTAATATTTCTTCTCTCAACTCTTTCTTTATTATTTTTGACCATTCTTCAAATCTTTTATTCATTTCTTGGTCTATATATTCACTATCTAAAGGGTCAAGTCACTTTAGAAGGCATTCTTGATATGACTGATATTTTGGTGATCCTTCTTTTATTGGAGTTTTTGAGCTTGAAGCTTCTCCCTTTGAGGGAACTGCTGAAGCGGGTATATTTTTAGTTATGCCCTCTCTTTTCTCAATATATTCTCTAGCTTCGGGATCTATATAAAATTCTGGTCTTATTACTTTTTGTGCCCATTTTAAGGCATCATCGATATTATCTTATCTTTTACATGATAAATCTATGCCTTTGCTCTTTGCTGCAAGCTTCTCTATTTGAATATCTTCCCAATGCATATATATACCTGGTTTATTTCCATTAAACAATATATATAGAGGTTCTTCTTTTTCTACCTTAATTTTTGATGGTCTTGCACTATTTTTGTTCAACGTGTTGAACATATGGAAATATTCTACAAGACAATTCAGATTAGATAGCATATAACCTCTTTCTTCCCTTTTTACCGCATATTGAAACCACATATTATCCAATATGCATCTTTGAATTTCATCAAGACGAATATGGCTCTTTGGCTTGAAATTGAATGTATTTGGAGAGAATATTTTTAATTTATTGTCATCTCCAAATATGAAACATTCATTTCCGCTTGGGAGAGTTCCTTTTGCTATTCCCTTCATTTCTGTAAAATTGATGAGCGGGAAAATATGTTAGGCAAACTATTATCCTTTCCCTTGATATGCTCAAATATTACTTTATAACCATTCCCAGCTATTGTGTCTTCAAATAAGACCCATCTTCTCGTTGAGCTTTTTTTACTATTAATTTTATTGTAATTTTATTGATATGCTCAAATTTTACTATTAGTTTTCAGGTTTGGACAACTTTTATTGTCCACTTTAGTTTTAATTTCCATTTGAGTTTGAATTTGAAATGAGATATGTTCCAAATGATGTTTAAGCACTGATGATCATGATGACTTGGCATAATCAAAAGGGTGATTACTGTAGTTAACCACTGGGGGTGTTACACACCCTCGATGGGTTCACACTTGGGGACGACGTCGGTGTCGGGGTCTAACGAGAGAGAAGAGGGGGAGGAAACAAATGAATACATGGCAAAGATAAGCAACATGAGCAGGCTATGCTAACATGCAGTGCAGGGTTGCCTAAAGACATGTCTAAGTCATTTAGTTATTTTGGGAATTTGTTTTGATTTATTTTATAAAAGCCAGGCACTATTCATTAATCAAAAACAGGCAAAAAGTTCCATGTTCATCTAGCTAGGGGCATCTGACAGGAATACGGAGGGTGTATTCAGCTTCATATCGAAATTCTGAGCAACTTTCATGTACAAAGTTTTTCGATCTGAGCTACGGATTATTTTATATGTTTTTTCAAAGTTTAAACAATATTCTGAAATTACAGATTTATTATTAATTCGAATTATCCAAAACATTAAACAGTGACGTCAGCATGATGAAAAGATGATGTCAGCAGTCAAGTCTGGCTGACCAGAGTCAAGCCTGACAGGTGGGTCCAGTGGGACCCACATGTAAGCCTCTGATTAGTTTAAACAAAGTAAATTTAAACTAAATAGGATTAATTAGTGGGTGGGGCCTACTGTCAGTGTCTGTTAACTTAATTAATTAACTAATTAGATTTATTAGCATTTTAATTAGGGTTTTTATTTATTTTAAAAACGTTTTAAGGGGTGGGACCCGCATGTCAGCGACCCGGGCTGCCCAGTCAGTAACGCTGACTGGTCAATGGGGAGCCCCGGGCCCATCAGTCAGTGGCCCTGGCGGTGGGCCAAACGGGCCACGTCGGCGCCAGCCACAGGAGACACGCTGGCGAGCGCCGGACGTGACAGAAAACTCTGGCGAGCCCGGAATTCCTCTGCGGTGCACCATTCGACGCGGGGTTGGGCATGCTGGACCTAGCGGAGCACGCCGTGTCCGATGGCGGGGGTCACGGCGGCTGGGGCGGCCGGAGTTGAGCAGGGCGACGGTGTTGGCGGACGGCGGTTTCGGGTAGCGATCGGGGATGGCGAAAGAGTGCGAGCGCGAGCACACAATCGATGCAGCGAGGCTCAGCGTGACGCGGGGAGCTTGATGGGCACAGCCGCATGACCAAATGGTCACCGGGAGCTCGCCGGCGACGAGTCCCGCGGCTGCGTGTTCGGGCGAGAAGGGAGCGGCGCGTGCATTGCAGAGGAGAGCGTAAGGAGAGGGGGAGGAGGGCGGGGTGCTCATGGCCGTTGCAGAGAAGGCCCGGGGATGGCTCGAGGTGCTCAAGGCGGCGCGAATCGACGGCGAACTCGCGGTGGCCGTAGAGGAAGGAGAAGGTTGACGCGGGCGAGGCAGGGGCGGTGACGGAGCAACCTGGCACAGCGGCGAGGCGCAGAGGCTACGGTGGCCGCGAGGCTACTACGGCGAGGCCATGGCAGCGTCGGGCGAGGTGGAAGCGAGTGGGAGAGAGGGAGGGAGATGGCTAGGGTTAGCCAGAGGGGTCGAGGGGGGGGGGCCTTATCCCCACTGGCGGGCGCGGGACGGCGCGTTGTCGAGCAAGGAGAAGGGGAGGGGGCCGGGGCGCGCCGTGCGGGCGCGGTGACAGCGGCGCGCGGTGAACAGGGGAGGTAGGGGACGAGCGAGGGGAGTGGGCTGGGCCGCGCGGGTGACTTGAGCCCAGCCACAGTGGGCTTTTTCTTTTTCTCTTCTTTTCTGTTTCTGTTTTCTTTTTGGTTTCTGTTTTGCAAAATGTGTGGCATCCAAATGAATTTTGTAAAATATATGAATTGGTCCATAAATCACAGTGCAACATACCCTATCACCAAAAATTAGTTTGGGGTATTTATCATTTCATATTTATATTATGTTAATTAATAGGTTATTAAATAATGTTTTCAGCCACTGTTTGAGGATGTTTAAGTCACTTAACCAATTTCAACAAGGTTGGTTACCATTTTATCATTGCCTCCAAATTATTTGCTATTTAATGAACATTTTAGTTTCTGGGTTTGGACAACTTTTATTTTCACTTTTAGTTTGAATTTCCATTTGAAAAGAGATATGATACTAATGATGATTAAGCACTGTTGATCATGATGACATCGCATAATCAAAAGGGTGATTACTGTAGCTTAATACATGGGGTGTTACAAATCTCCTCCACTAACAAGAATTCTCGTCCCGAGAATTAAGAGGTAGAAGGAAAAAGTTCGGGGTATTCCGCACGAAGATTATCCTCGCGTTCCCAAGTGGCTTCATCTTCAGTATGATTTGACCACTGCACTTTGAGGAACTTGGTAACCTTCTGACGGGTCCGACGTTCAGCTTCATCGAGAATGCGGATCGGATGCTCCTTATAAGATAGATCATCTTGCAATTCAAGCATCTCGTGATCCACTGCGCGGTGCGGAGATTCCTTAAAGCAACGACGAAGTTAAGACACATGGAAGACGTCGTGGATATGAGAGAATTGCGGGGGCAATTCCAATTTATACGCCACTTGACCATGTCTTGCAACAATGCGGAAGGGACCAATGCAGCGTGGAGCTAACTTGCCCTTGATTCCAAAACGGTGAGTGCCCTTCATAGGGGTGACACACAGATAAGCTTGATCACCAGGTTGATAAGTCAAACCCCACCGTTTGCGATCATAGTTGCTCTTCTGGCGGTCCTGAGCCACTTTGAGATTTTCTCGAATGATACGGACTTGCTCTTCTGCGTGTTGAACAATATCTGGACCAACGAGCGGTCGTTCCCTAGTTTCTAACCAATTCAGAGGGGTTCGACACTTACGTCCATATAGTACTTTGAAGGGGGCCATTTTCAAGCTGGCTTGATAGCTGTTGTTATAGGAGAACTCGGCATACGGGAGAGATTCTTCCCACTTCTTGCAGAAAGAAATAACACAAGCTCGTAGCATGTCTTCAAGCACTTGATTGACTTGCTCGACTTGGCCTTGGGATTGAGGGTGATAAGCTGAACTCCAGGTAATATGAGTTCCCATAGCTTCTTGGAAACTTTCCCAAAACTTTGAAGTGAAAAGGCCGCCATGGTCCGAACTGATCTCCTTCGGAAGACCGTGGAGTGAAACAATTCTGGATATATATAATTCTGCTAACTGACTAGCAATGATCGTCTCCTTGACAGGCAGAAAGTGTGCAACTTTGGAAAGTTGGTCGACGACGACAAGAATAGCATCGTGACCCTTCTGTGACCTGGGAAGTCCTGTAATGAAATCCATCTGAACCTTATCCCATTTCCATAAAGGAATAGGTAACGGTTGCAGAATTCCAGCAGGCTTCTGATGTTCTACTTTAACGCGACGGCAAACATCACATTCAGCAACATAGCAAGCAATATCATGCTTCATTTTAGACCACGAGTACCTTTGACGGAGATCACGATACATCTTGGTGCTACCCGGATAAATGGACAGCGGGGTATCATGTGCCTCCTTCATGACCTTGTCAGTCATAAGCTCGAAGCGAGGTACGACAATGCGGTTTCTGAAATACAAGGTTCCATCTTCAGACAGCGAGAAATCCCTGTACTTTTCAAGGTGAAGATTTTTCTTCATCAGATCAATTTCAGCATCTTTAGCTTGTGCATTCTTAACAGCTTTCTCAAGATCTGGTTGTATCACAAGGTTACAAAGAGAACCCTGTGGGACAATACGCAGATTCAGCTTGCACAGTTCTTCAAAAAGACGAGGTTGAGCTCGCCTAACCATGAGGTTGTCGCAATAGGACTTGCGGCTTAAGGCATCAGCCATCACGTTAGCCTTGCTAGGGGTATAGGAAATACCCAAATCATAGTCCGCAATGGCCTCCATCCATCTTTGCTAACGGAGGTTTAGAGATGGCTGAGTTAACAAGTACTTTAAACTTTTATGATCCGTGTATATCTCGCAACGATTACCAAGGAGCTAATGTCGCTACAACTGCAACGCATAGATGACAGTAGCTAGTTCTAGATCATGTACTGGATAATTCTCTTCATGCGGGCGCAACTAACGAGAGCCATAGGCAATCACTTTACGCTCTTGCATTAGGACACATCCTAATCCTTCACGGGATGCGTCACAATAGATCAAAAAATCTTTGCGTGAATCTGGTGGAGCAAGTACTGGGGCAGATGTCAGCTTGTCTTTGAGTGTTTGAAAATCTCCTAACATTTTTCTGTCCATTCAAACTTAACGCCCTTGTGAAGCAGATTAGTCAGAGGCTTAGCAATCTTAGAAAAATTCTCGACAAAACGACGGCAATAGCTTGCAAGGCCGAGAAAACTTCTCACTTGCTTGACGTTCTTCAGAGGAGTCCAGTCAAGAATAGCCTGAACCCGGTCCGGGTTAACAGCAATTCCATCCTTGGAAATCACATGACCAAGGTAGGTTACTTCAGAAAGCCAGAATTCACATTTGGAGTATTTGGCATACAACTGGTGTTCTCGGAGCCTTTCCAGTACAAGACGGAGGTGTTCAGCATGTTCTTCTTTATTCTTTGAATAGACCAGAATATCGTCTAGATATACCACGACGAACTTGTCGAGGTAATCCACGAAGATGTAATTCATCATACGGGAGAAAGCTGCTGGAGCATTGGTTAAGCCGAAGGACATGACAGTGTACTCATAAGAGCCATAGCGAGTAACAAATGCAGTCTTCGGAATATCCTCTTCACGAACACGGATCTGATGATATCCCAACCTCAAGTCGAGTTTAGAAAACACCGATGATCCAGCAAGTTGATCATACAAATCATTGATCCGAGGAAGCAGATATTTGTTCCGGATTGTGGCTTGGTTAATGGGCCGATAATCCTGAACCAATCGGTTAGTTCCATCCTTCTTCTTAACGAAGAGTGAAGGTGCACCCCAAGCAGAGGAACTGGGGCGGATGAAACCCTTCTTAAGTGACTTGTTGATTTCCTCCTTAAGTTCAAGAAGGTGGTGCGGAGGCATTTTATAAGGATGCTTCGCAATAGGAGTTGTGCCTGGTTTCAAGTCGATGACAAACTCGACAGCTCTAGCAGGGGGTATTCCTGGAAGTTCTTTTGGAAAGACATCTTGAAAATCATGAACAACTGGAACGTTCTCGATGCCTTCAAGAGGTGAAGCATTCAATGCATTCAGAGCATATATCTGGCTCTCAGCATCCTGAGCTATTCGGGCTGAGTATTTGACTGTCTGGCCAGAAGGGTGAGTGAGCTGGACTGTCTTAGTAGCGCAATCAATCAAAGCATTATGGGCTGTCAACCAGTCCATACCAAGAATGATGTCTATGTCGGAAGGTCCAAGTACAATGAGAGAAACCGGAAAAAGTAGACCTTCAATCTCGATGTGGTTGTGAGGGCTTAGCATTGTGGTTTGCCTTTTGGATCTCGGGGACTAAACCATTAGAGGAGTGGGTAATTCTTCCAGGTATAACTCATGTGACTTAGCAAATTGTTGTGACACAAAAGCATGCGATGCTCCTGAATCAAAGTGAATAGAGGCTGGTACTGAATTCACAGAGAGTGTTCCCAGCACGATAGTCGGTTCCTTCTGAGCCTTTTCAGCATTGACGTGATTGGTATGGCCAAGTACAACAGTAGATGGTACGATATTACGGTTTCCAAATCAGCGGTTTCGACAATTCTTCTTACGACCAACTGGAGGACAAGATGCATTCTGATCATTATGGGATGGAGCCACAACATTGGACTGTCCACCCTGAATCGTTAGCTGTCTCGGCGGCGGAGACAGACGAGGTGCAACATAAGATGGCTTGGGCGTTGGAGCAGGTCGATGATGTACATTGTGCGGAATCCACACTCGACGTTTCTGAACAGGCTGACCCGAGGATGAGCCCACGTCATGAGTGCGCTTGAGCGACTCCTGGTACTTAGTCAGTGCAGTTTCAACTTGGAAAGATTAGCTGACAAGTGTTGCGAAGTCTATGCAATCATGGACAGCAAGTGCAAGGTTTATATCAGTACGCAGCCCTTCATGGAATTTCTCCTGCTTGCGTGTGTCAGTGCAGATGTCATCTTCAGCATAGCGGGACAATTCAAGAAATTTCCTCTGATATTCATCCACAGTCATTTTACCCTGATAGAGTTTGCGGAACCCCTACTTCTTCTGGTCCATCAGACCTTGAGGAATGTACCGTGCACGAAAGGCTGACTGAAATTCCTGCCAAGTGGTTACTGTTTCAGCAGGCAACATACCCTTGTGGCTTTCCCACCATTGAGCAGCTGAACCCCTCAGGTGATATGTCGCATAGGTGATGTAACTGTCAGAGATAACATTGGCTGACTTCATCTGGAAGGCAATATCACGGAGTCAATCATCATCATCCATTGGATTAGTCGAGCTGCGAAAAGTGGACGGATTGAGGCGCACAAATTCTGGCAGTATTATTGGGGTAGGCTGTTGATGAGCATTCTGGTTTGGAAACTGAGCCAATATCCCGGTCATAACCTGACGGTTCAGTTCAAACTGTTGCATCAATCCGGCAATATAGGGTGGAGGTGGAGGATCATCCGCCATCCTGTCAATTCAACAGGGGCAGTTTAGCAAGTAAAACTGCAGGTGTATGGAGTTATTCATGATGTAACACGGGAAAGAACAGGAAAGGCATTAGATATATGATAGTAGTCGTTAAAGACATACCAATCCAAGCACAGAGTTAGATTCAAATGGATAGTACGAGCTCGGGATCGCTCGCAGCTAGACAAACTAGGCGGCGCGCAGGCACGCGGTGAGGACTACAACAACGTGACATAGCAAAGGCTACATCCATGTCGGAGAAAACTGTTGGGGCGAGGAATCTGCAAGTGACAACACAGGGTGCCCTCGATAAAAGGATCCTGTAAGCAGAACCTGGCCCACAATCTTGAAGTAAGGGGGAATATTTCAGAACACCGGGTGGATGTGATCACGAGAAACTAATGTTGGAGTTAGTAAAATTTTAACCCAAAAAGACGAGAGATCAGAGTCCCAGAGTATAGATGAGGAGTAAAAGATCCTAATACCACCCAATTGGCGACGTGGGCCCATAAGCCACACAGCCATGTTAGTAAAATGGTTTTCAAGTACTAGACTCAACTTCGACCCAGGAGTTGGAAATGGGGGTTCCTAGAGGCAGTTGGCTCTGATACCAACTTGTGACGCCCCGGCTCAATCGTGCACTAATCATACACGCAAATGCACACGATCAAGCCTAAGGACTCACGGGAAGATATCAAAACACAACTCTAAAACATAAATAAAGTCATACAAGCTTTATATTACAAGCCAAGGGCCTCGAGGGCTCGAATACATAAGCTCGCATACAAGCGTCAGCTGAAGCATCAGATATCTGAGTACAGATATGAAACAGAAACAGAAAGCCTCTAGAAAGACGGGGCAAAACAAAAGCTTCGATCGAAAGGCGCAGGCCTCCTGCATAGGACCCTCCGAACCTACTCCTGGTCGTCGGCCAACTCGAAGCAGGATCCACCCGCGAGTTGGTAGTAGCGATCGTCGGCGGGGGCAGCTGTATCCGGAGCTCCATCATCTAGTTGCATCAAAAGGAGTATGGGAGGAAAAAGAAAGCAAAGCAACCGTGAGTACTCATCCGAAGTACTCAGCAAGCAAGGATGTACACTACATACGCAACATTATCAAAGGAAAGGCTGTATATGTGGACTGGGCTGCAGAAATGCCAGACTAGAGAGAAGGCCTAGTCCTATCGAAGGCTAGCATCTTCAGAGGTCTTGCAGCATTAAAAGAGTGTAGATTAGTACAATATAAAGTAGTAGTAATGCTATCAACCTCACCCAGAGATCCTTTCTCGACTTCCTGCGAGAAAGCAATCCCAGAGCCATACAGTCATCAACCTCGTCCTAAGATCCCTTCTCGACTCCCTGCGAGAAGCAATCTCAGAGCCATAGTATCCAATTCTAGTTGTATCGATCGGGATACAACTTCGAGTGTCCATTACCGAGGATCCGGCTATGCATAGATTAGTTCTTCCCTGCAGGGGTGCACCAACTTACCCACCACGCTCGCTTAACTCCAACCGGACACACTTTTCCGGGTCATGCCCAACCTCGGCCAAATGACACACCGCAACCCTACCTAGATTTCAGCAGAAAGGTCCCCGCCGGTCTACATCCTAAGCACTCAGGGGTCTTGGGCCATCGCCCTGTGCACTCCGGGTCGTTGTGTGCAGGGTGGATACCAGCACCGCCTCGGATGGTCGCCACGATCCGACCGTGCCACAATGCTGAACTGGACGTCTGTCAGAACTTTCGGCTGATGCCACGATGCAGAGTACCTATATTTATTCTCGCGTGATGGTTAGTGCAATCAGGCCAGAGGCCCACTCGAATCAAATATCCAAATCGTTAGTACCTTGGTGGTGCGGTAACGAGCAGAGACTCACGATCGATGTGACCCCATCGCCCCGTCTCGAAGACCTGCGGCAAGGGCCAAGAATGCCCGGCCACGCCTCGTATTCTCACTCGGGCACCATCCAGGTCAACCCGTCTTCACATCACACGCGGGTACCCCTCAGGGTCGACCCGCCTTTCCAAGTAACAGTGTAAAGTCCAAGTATCTGTGTCCATAACATCAGGGGAATCCGAGGTATCACCCTCGTTGGATTCCTACTTGATGTAACCGTCAAGGTATACTCGGAGGAATCACCCTCGATGGGTTCACACTTGGGGTGTTGCACGACAGGGTCGTATCAGAAGTGGAGAAGGAGGAATCACCCTCGATGACCACGACCAAATAACTACTCTACAGAGTTAACATCAGAAGTGCTACATGAGGTATCACCCTCGGCACTCGATAGTAACGATGCAGTGTTGTTACAACTAAGGGGGGTGATGTGCGGTGCCGGGGCCTGGTCTTCGATCCCGTTGATCGGATCTTCTGATAATCCACCGGGGCAGTCGGGACTAGTGGGGTCACTGATAGGTCTCTACCCAGCCTATACTAGACAGTTTAGGATAAGCAGGTAAGGTTTCAATAGCAGGTTACCATAACTAGGCTATGCATCAGAATAGGTAAAGCAGTAACAGCATCAATTTTAATGCAAGCATGAGAGAGAAAGAATAGACGATATCGGTATGCTCAAAGAGGGGGTGCTTGCCTGGTTGCTCGGCGGTAAGGGTAAGGTCGTCAATGGTGTCGTCGGGCTCCTGAGCTACGTCGGTCTCAGGGACGACATTGGTGTCGGGGTCTAATGAGACAGAAGAGGGGGAGGAAACAAATGAATACACGGCAAACATAAGCAACACGGAGCAGGATATGCTATCATGCAGTGCAGGGTTGCCTAAAGACATGTCTAAGTCATTTAGTTATTTTAGGAATTTGTTTTGATTTATTTTATAAAAGCCAGGCACTATTCATTTATCGAAAACAGGCAAAAAGTTCCATGTTCATCTAGCTAGGGGCATCTGACAGGAATACGGAGGGCGTATTCAGCTTCGTATCGAAATTCTGAGCAACTTTCATGTACAAAGTTTTTCAATCTGAGCTACGGATTATTTTATATGATTTTTCAAAGTTTAAACAATATTCTGAAATTACAGATTTATTATTAATTCGAATTATCGAAAACAGTAAACGGTGGCATCAGCATGACGAAAAGATGACATCAGCAGTCAACTCTGGCTGACCAGAGTCAAACCTGACAGGTGGGTCCAGTGGGACCCACATGTCAGCCTCTGATTAGTTTAAACAAAGTTAATTTAAACTAAATAGGATTAATTAGGGGGTGGAGCCTACTGTCAGTGACTGTTAACTCAATTAATTAACTAATTAGGTTAATTAGCATTTTAATTAGGGTTTTTATTTATTTTTAAAACGTTTTAAGGGTGGGACCCGCGTGTCAGCGACACGGGCTGCCCAGTCAGCAACGCTGACTGGTCAATGGGGAGCCCCGGGCCCATTTATCTGTGGCCCTGGCAGCGGGCCAGACGGGCCACGTCGGCGCCGGCCGCCAGAGACGCGCCGACGAGCGCCGGACGTGACAGAGAACTCCGGCGAGCCCGGAATTCCTCTGCGGTGCACCATTCGACGCGGGGTTGGGCTTGCTGGAACTAGCGGAGCACGCCGCGTCCGATGGCGGGGGTCACGGCGGCTAGGGCGGCCGGAGTTGAGCAGGGCGACGGCGTTGGCGGATGGCGGTGTCGGGTAGCGATCGGGGATGGCGAAAGAGCGCGAGCGCGAGCACACAATCGACGCAGCGAGGCTCAGCGTGACGTTGGGAGCTTGACGGGCACAGCCGCATGACCAAATGGTCACCGGGAGCTCGCCAGCTACGAGTCCCGCTGCTGCGTGTTCGGGCGAGAAGGGAGCGGCGCGTACGTTGTAGAGGAGAGCGTAAGGAGAGGGGGAGGAGGACGGGGTGCTCACGGCCGTTGCAGAGAAGGCCCAGGGACGGCTCGAGATGCTCGAGGCGGCGCGAATCGTAGGCGAGCTCGCGGTGGCCATAGAGGAAGGAGAAGGTCGACGCGGGCGAGGCAGGGGCTCCCAGCTCCGTCCAGCAGCGCGGGGAGAAGTATATGGCGGTGACGGAGCAACCTCGCACGGCGGCGAGGCGCAGAGGCTACGGTGGCCGCGAGGCTACTACGGCGAGGCCATGGCGGCGTCGGACGAGGTGGAAGCGAGTGGGGGAGAGGGAGGGGGATGGCTAGGGTTAGCCAGAGGGGTCGAGGGGGGGACCTTATCCCCACTGGCGGGCGCGGGACGGCGCAGTGTAGAGCGAGGAGAAGGGGGGGCCGGGGCGCGGCGTGCGAGCGCGGTGACAGCGGCGCGCGGTGAACAGGGGAGGTAGAGGACGAGCGAGGGGAGTGGGCTGGGCCGCGCGGGTGACTTGAGCCCAGCCACAGTGGGCTTTTTCTTTTCTCTTCTTTTCTGTTTCTGTTTTCTTTTTAGTTTCTGTTTGGCAAAATGTGTGGCACCCAAATGAATTTTGTAAAATATATGAATAGGTCCATAAATCACAGTGCAACATACCCCATCACCAAAAATTAGTTTGGGGTCTTTATCATTTCATATTTATATTATATTAATTAATATAGGTTATTAAATAATGTTTTCAGCCACTGTTTGAGGATGTTTAAGTCACTTATCCAATTTCAACAAGGTTGGTTACAATTTTATCATTGCCTCCAAATTATTTGCTATTTAACGAACATTTTAGTTTCTGGGTTTGGACAACTTTCATTTTCACTTTTAGTTTGAATTTCCATTTGAATTTAAATTTGAAAAGAGATACGATACTAATGATGATTAAGCACTGTTGATCATGATGACATGGCATAATCAAAAGGGTGATTACTGTAGCTTAATAAATGGGGTGTTACACAATATCAATTCAAGTATATGGCCTATTGATTTATTCAGGCTGCTGCCCATATCCAGCGATGTCTAGCATAGGATCATCATCAGACAAATTGAAATTATATTTATTGTCACATTCTTTCTTTATATCTTCAAATTTCTCATCCATTTCTTCTCTTACTTCTTTTAATATTTCTTCTCTCAACTCTTTCTTTATTATTTTTGACCATCCTTCAAATCTTTTATTCATTTCATGGTCTATATATTCACTATCTAAAGGGTCAAGTCCCTTTAGAAGGCATTCTTGATATGACTGATATTTTGGTGATCCTTCTTTTATTGGAGTTTTTGAGCTTGAATCTTCTCCCTTTGAGGGAACTGCTGAAGCGGGTATATTTTTAATTATGCCCCCTCTTTTCTCAATATATTCTCTGTCTTCGGGATCTATATAAAATTCTGGTCTTATTACTTTCCGTGCCCATTTCAAGGCATCATCGCTATTATCATATCTTTTATATGATAAATCTATGCCTTTGCTCTTTGCTGCAAGCTTCTCTATTTGAATATCTTCCCAATGCATATATATACGTGATTTATTTTCATTAAACAATATATATAGAGGTTCTTCTTTTTCTACCTCAATTTTTTATGGTCTTGGGCTATTTTTGTTCAATGTGTTGAACATATGGAAATATTCTGCAAGACTATTCAGATTAGATAACATATAACCTCTTTCTTCCCTTTTTACCGCATATTGAATCCACATATTATCCAATATGCATCTTTGAATTTCATCAAGACGAATATGGCTCTTTGGCTTGAATTGAATGTATTTGGAGAGAATATTTTGAATTTATTGTCATCTCCAAATATGAAACATTCATTTCCGCTTGGGAGAGTTCCTTTTGCTATTCCCTTCATTTCTATAAAATTGATGAGCGGGAAAATATGTCAGGCAAACTATTATCCTTTCCCTTGATATGCTCAAATATTACTTTATAACCATTCCCAGCTATTGTGTCTTCAAATAAGACCCATCTTCTTGTTGAGCTTTTCATAATATTAATTTTATTGTAATATCGGCATATGGCTTCACAATCAGTTCGAACAATAAATTCTTTAAATCCTAAATATAATCTGAATTCATTTATTGCATTTACGACTGCAAGGATTTCCCTATCAATATTATTTACCGTCTTTAATTTGTAACTTCCTGAAGCATATCTGCATATTTTCTCATCTGCTTTCAGGAAATATTTAGTAGGTTTTTATTTCATTATAGCACCCCAGCCTATCTTAGATACATCTGTTTCAATTATAAAATAGTTATCCTCTAAAGGCAACTCTAGGGGTTCTAAATTCTTGACTCTCTCCTTTATGGCTTTTACTAATCTTATGTCTTCAGAATTGAAGTATTTTTGTCCATTCTTTCTTAACTTTGCATATAATGGACCAGCTAACTTTGCTAAATTGTCTATATAATTCCTAGCATAATTTACAATTCCTAGGAATTATTGCAGAACCTTTTTATCACTCATATTGTCCGAAAATTCTAATATTTTCTTTGCAATATGATCTTGTAAATATATTTTTCCTTCTCCTATTTCATGACCAAGGAAATTTATTCTTTCTTTGCATATTTCCATCTTCTTTTTGGATAATATGAGCCCATTTTGCTCTACCTTTCGGAAGAACACTTTAATGTGGGCAATATGCTCTTTATATGATTTGAAAAATATTAACAGGTCATCAACATATACCAATATAAATGCTTGATTCTCATTAAATATATTTTGTATTTTCCTTTGAAATAATGCGGGTGCATTCTTTAGACCCAATGGCATAACTAGCCATTCATAATGGCCTTGTGGACATGTAAAGGCTGTCCAAAGAATAGATTCCTCTGCCATTTTTACTTTCCAAAATCCTGCCTTTAAATTGAATTTAGAGAAATATTTGCTTCCTTGTATTCTATTGATCCATTCCTGCTTATTAGGTATATTATATGCATCATCTATCGTATTATCACTGAGCCTTTTAAAATTAATTACCATTCTGGATTTACCCCTTACTTGTTCAGCATGATTTTTAACTATAAAAGCAGCAGATCGATGAGGACTTCTGCTTTGTCTAATTGCTATTAGTTTTAATAATTCTTCAATATGCATTTTGAATTCTTCTATATCTTTCGGAGTAGCTTCTATTGGTCCTGTCTTATTATATAATCTGGGTTTATAATATTTATTTTGCAAACTATAGAGTTCTTATCCCAATGTTTCATTGGTATTTCCCCAATAATTTGTAAATTCTCTAATCTTTGCACAATCTTGTCTATATCTTCTTTGGATTTTATATCTCTATACCAATTTGGACAGAAAGATTGTAACCCTATGCATTCTGTACATGTATTTTCTATATGATATTCTTCTATTGCCTCACTGAGTTCTTCATCTTTGTAGAATTCAAGAGAATCTGCACTTGCGCTATATTCAACATCTACATTAGATATTTCTATATTTTACAAAGCCTTTCTTTGTTTCCGTACTTTAGATAAGTATGGAACATTATCTTGATGTGGGATAAAAGTAACCCCATCTTCATGTATAATTGTGGTCTGTAAAGATTGTTGTAAAAATGTTAATTCTATTATCATATCATCATTTATAACTGAAAAATCTCTTACTGTTATTTCATCTATTATATATTTCGTGCCATTTATGTATGCATCTACGTTATATGCCAACTGGTTATGAATTTTCTTTATTCCTGACATATCGGTAGATACTTTGGCTTTTTTATCATCTATAGTTTTGAATATTTTGGGACATCTAAAAAGTATTTGTCATGGATAATGTTCTTTATGCAACCAGTATCTAATAGTGCCAATATTTTATAGCAAATATTTGTAGTAAGATTTATTCTAACTGGAATTCTTATTCCCAGCACTTCTTTAAATGGTAATCGTACTATATATTTGTTTCCAAAACTAGTTATAGCATCTTTTAATTGTATTAACTTAACTCCTTTTTTATCTCTAACTGTTACCATTTGTTCTTTCATTTCTGTGCTTCCAGCTACAATATTTTCTTGTTCTTTATTACCTTCTATCTTATCTTTTAGCATTTCTAGTTCTGCTTTTAATTTATTTATTATCTTTTCTAGATTTCTAACCCTGCTAGATAATATTCTATCTTCTGGTTCAAATTCTATTTTCTGTCTCCATATTGTATTTTTCGCTTTTAGACAGGAGGCACAAGCTTGCCTTAGGCATTTGCTGCATGTGGACCTATTATCTTGGTTTGGATAATATGTACAGAAAGCACATTTGATATTATAATCACCTTTTCCTTGAATCCAATCATGCTCGCAGTCTACTTGGTTCATCATTTCTATTTTTAAATCTACCTTTTCTTCTGATGATATGTTTTTATTTATCACGCGAGAACAACTAATGGCTGACTCTTTCTTGTTTTCTAATCTTTTCAATCTAGCAATTTCTCTAATAAAAAATAATTCTCTTTCTCTAATTTTAGACCAATCTGATGTCATAGAATGACTATATTCCCATTCGATATGATTTAGCTTATTTACCCAATAAATTATTTCTTTATCTAAATTAGCCTTTTCTGCATATTCAATTACACATTTATTCTTATTATTGCTAATTTCTCTTTCTATCATAAAAGATTCTGTGTCTATTTCTTCAACTATTTCTTGTCTTATAATGATTTTAGAGTCTTATTTTGGTGAGCCGTGATCAGAAAATCCGATAGGGGGTGACAAATATTTATCAACTTCACTTAATGCTTTGTTATATCCGTTCATATAACTACAAGAGGATAAGAGTTTTTACCTCTTGTACTAACCTTTTTATTTCAGGAATATCTGGCCTTGTTTCAGTGCGTGACACCAAGTATTTGCCTTTACTTAAGCAACGGCCTATTGTCAACACTTCTTCTTTAATATAGTCGTTATTCTTGCAAATAATATTCTCTCTTGCTTTTGCTTCTTCAAGTTTACGAAGAATGATATCTATTTTGCTATTTAACCCGGAGCACTTATCTGCGAGTTTTTGATATTCTTTGAATATGCTTATAAATTTTTGGTCAAGTATATCTTGCCTTTTTCCCCAAGATATATAAAAATTATATATCAAATCAACCACAATATTTAACTGACTATGACATGTATGCCAAATATGCTCCTTAGAGAGATTTATTCTTCACCTTATATTAATATTCTCTTTAGTATTTATTACCTTACCTGTGCTAACTTCTAAATTTAAATACCTTAATCTTTCAATGATTATATTCTGGCCTGATACCAACTATACACGATAATATTTTTATAAAATATTTTTATAGTATATTTCGCCGAACACAATCAGTGCACGCGGACAATATATGCTTAAATATCAGATTAGTATTTGCTTACTATTTGGTACTGTTTCAAATAATTTGTGCGTTACTATTTAGAATAGTATTTTACTATTTGCAGCAATATTCAATTCTTTGCTACTATATCAATTATATGCGCTTGTCTGCCTAATGAATGCGGTTATCTTAATCTTAATGCAGGATCTAATTAGACCTGACGAGGCTTAGTCAGATCGTCCGTCGGTGCGCGCAGTGGTGTAATATTCCTACTTGGTACTCATCATATTTATCATTATGTTGCATCATATTTAGCTAGTTACGTTCACTTGAATGGTTTTAGTTGCAAATTTATGGGTTAAATTCTTATCGTCTTCCCAGGCAGTTCCACCCGAAGGGAACACTTCTCTATGGCCACAAGGTTCTCATTCAACGCCATTCTATGCTACACAGAGAACTACACACGTAGAGGTTTCTCCTATAGGATCCCTAGCATAAGAACTCTTCCCATAAATTCAAAAGTAAAAACACCAAGTGAAACCAAGAAACTACATCATTTCAACACCATAATTTACATATGGTTTTCCCTTTCAGGAAAACCCAGAAGGGATTACACACAAACTAAGAAATTACCTTATTCCTCCTGGCGATCACATCACCTTCGATATGATATTCTATTGATTAGGTGGTGGCTAAACTAAGGGAGCTAGTGCTCTCTCCTTCGTATGCTTCTGCGCAAACGAGTGCTTCTCTGCTTCTCCGGCTCGAGTGCTCTGTCTGTGGTGCTTCTTATGTGTTGTTGTGTGTGGTGTTATTCGTCTCCTCCTCTCCTTCTCCTTTTATAGCTGTGAGACGGGCAATGACGGTTGGGCGGGACAGGTACGTACGCTTCCTTGTGTACGTGGAGAACATGAGAGAGTCGTGTATCCCCCTCGTGTACGTATACTTCTGTCGCACTCGTACTCATGACCCGGCCCGAAAGAAAATAAAATCTATGCATGGCGTGGTACTGCTAACACATGGCAATATTTCTCTCTCCTTTCATCTATATATACCTATCTCTACTCCTAAAGGAGGAGTCTACGGTCGTGATGGTTGGTTCGTACGTCGTTTGTTCGTTCGTTCGCCTTCCTCGCTCGTTTCGTCCCACCTCTCTATTCGCGCACGAGAAAGGAAACATCCCTCAACTCCCATTTTTGGTTTCCCCCTACCAAATCAGCGATAAAGCCCTCACCCAAAGAAAAAAATGCCTCATCCCTTTTCAGACTCCCGAGCGAGGGCTAGGTCTCCTCTCGCACGCCGTCGCCGTACCCATCCTGTTCGCACGCCGCCCCCGTCCTCCCGCTCGAAAGCACCGGTTTCCCAAGGAACACGTAGCCGACGACGCCGGATTCCATGGATGGAGGTTTTGAAGTCCATGTCGCATCGGCACCCTCTTCGTCCGGGCTGTCGGGCGCGCGGCAGGGTGAGAGGCAAACCCTAGCCAAGGTGAGGCGCCGGATTCCTCTCCGTTCTTGCCCTAAGGTGTTGTGCTGACTGCGAGATTGAGGACGCGTGCGCATAGACCTACGGTCGGCGCGAAGGACATGATATCTGTCGTGCCGCCGGGGACGCGGGCATACACTGGAGAGCCCGCGGCCTCATGTCTGTTGTTGGGCCATGGGGCGTTCAAGTGAGTATGAAATTCCTGCTCAGCCCCTGATTCTTCAATCAATATATTTCATGTTGTTTTCCTGGGCCTTCCTGCTTGATCTTGGGCGTTCCTGCTCTGTACATCACTCAACCAATCACATCAGCCTATGAATATTTAGTTAGCTCATCAGTATTCAGTAATATGAATGGGCCTGTTATATGGATTGCAATTGCTACAATATGTCTGCAGTTTTTAGAAGTAGATTTGTGGAACGGTACTTGCATTTGTGTTTCCTACCATGTTTGGTGCCATTCACTGATCCCTTTGGTTTACTGAGAAATTACTGGAACACTTCCATCTATGTGAATTAGTTCATCTAGAGGAATTAGGCTCTTTCAGATCTAGGTACTTATGATCATGCATCAAGTGGTCGAATCAAGCATGTTGTCAATAGTAGAGTGGTGCCCGTTCTTTGGTTGATAGGATTGTTATTTCATATAATAAATACTGAAGTTCAATAC
Organism: Thinopyrum elongatum; assembly: GCA_011799875.1. Taxonomy (NCBI): domain Eukaryota; kingdom Viridiplantae; phylum Streptophyta; class Magnoliopsida; order Poales; family Poaceae; genus Thinopyrum; species Thinopyrum elongatum. The sequence goes on along the minus strand of CM022298.1, from coordinate 42,895,404 downwards.
TAGTTCCAAGGTGAGTAGGTGAATTACTGATAATGGAGGTAATTCAATGGTTAGCTAAAACTGTTAAGGATTGATGTATTCACTCCAGACATGTGTCTGATTTCCTAAAAGTTGTTAGTCCGAGGGATGCATATATTTTCCTAGATCAGCCCACTCCTCCATCGCCAGGTTATCCATCTTCTTATCTCGCCATTCCGTGCCAAACATCTCCCTTCCGTCGGATGCTGCCGTTTTGTTCACTGACCTACAAATCCTTGAGAGGCTCACTCTCCAGATTTGAAGCGATAGGGTACAGTTCTGGATATATATAATTCAGCTCTGTATGATCTATCAATCTTATTACTAAGATGGTTTTTATCTTACAGGACATCATAAGTTTAAGTAGGAGTTGGAAGGAAAGTATGTTCCAGCGGAAAAAAATGTTTATGTGCACACAACTTAAGTAGCCAACACTGAATGTGAAGAGCTCGATGAGAAGGTTCGCAAAATCTGGAATATCTTGAGGACATGTGGCATACATCCACTGAAAATTGCATCAAAACCAAATGACCAGGCTTATGCTATAATTTAACTGATGAGTGATGACAGGAATATATTTCTTTGCTATAGAAGCACTTATGTACCTTGCAAATTAGTTATTAGCATAATAAAATTTATCAATGGTGCATACTGATGACAGGAATACTACCATAGATGGTTATTATAAGTGGAAGGAGAAGTAGAGGGGAACTCTATAAAGAAAGAACAAGAAGGTGGCCCTGAAAATGAAGCAGCTGGAGAACATCAAGCTTATTGTGGATTTTCTACAGAAATTGTCGTCAACACCTTAGAAAGTTCATGGTGAAAATGTCGTCTAATAATGAATTGCATGTTAGTTTTCAAAATAGCTGGTATTGACCTTACATGATTCTTTGAAGTCACACTAATTTGGATTTGTTGTGAAATACACTTGAACATGGATAGTAAATATCTTACTTTTTTGGGAAATGATATCAACTAACTATTGGGACTTTCGCAATTGTTCCTTTGCATATGCCAAATTAGTCCTGACTATAGACTAACATTTCTTATAGCACTATTCTAAATGAATGTCGTTACCCGATGTTTCAAAAGAGCCAAAGTCTTTGCCCATGATGTTACACATTAAAGGGTGACACTCATGACACATTCAGATGCACAAATATCAGAGAAGCTCCACCCGTACATACAAGTTGTGTTGCTCATGGGGCCATGCGGTAATTAAATTTGTTTGGTAAAGTTGAGCAAGAATCATAGTGTCAATAACAAGATATTCACAACATTTATTCAAAGTTTATTTGATGGTGTGGCATATTTGTTTGTGGTCAAGTTTTGTGAATATTTCTATTTATTTGTACAAACTGGAAGGTATGTATGAACCACATATACTCTGCCGCCTATGTTTAGTGAGATCAAAGTATGCAATATTTGCATTCATTTGTTGGCCCGTGGCAACAGACGAGCATTAAAATAACTAGTAGAATGCCCGTGCGTTGCTACGGGCTACAATGCATACAAATTTAATTGTTCAACATCATTTTTATGGAATATAATTCTTGTGCACATGAGACGATATCACTATTCTTTTACCGTTAAAACTGTTTCCTTTTTCCTTTATCCACTCTCTCGTCCTCTCTCATCCATGAATAGCTCACAACCCTGCGCATCCATCCTGACTAAACCGACAACCACATACTTCAAATTTGAAACACATAACCGAATATTTGTGTATACATTAGACATATATATTCACTTAAGCAAACAAACAATTTTCATTTCTATGTAGACTTATTAGGAATGGTGACCATATGTTCAGTGTAACCAGGAAGAAATTATACACTGTTGTCCTAAATCCACATTACCCTACAAGCAGTAAGCACATACTGTAATTTGTTGGTTCCTTTCTCATCGGATATATGCAACAGCTTACAACTGAGAATGAAAAAGTTAGGGTAAAGGACAATGAAACAAATTGAAACACAAAGTCAACTTGTAATCCACATTGAAGACCACGCGAGGATTTCTCTGGAAAAAAGGCCACACCAGGATTTGGGTAAAGCAGGACACCATTTTATTTCAGATTGAGCCTAATAATATAGTTTGCAAACTACCATGAAACTTGAAGCATTGTATGCTCTTGTCCACGAAGAGAGACATAGCCTTAGTACCAGCATGCCTAGCTATGTTATTCCTCACGCCAAACTGTAGAACTTTTCTCTGTCGACAACCTGTCCAAAAAGACTATGCCTAATTGCCTCAAGCTAGCACCATTCACCACAAATGTGTAGAGGCATGCATCATCTATGCATGCCTGGTGCGGCCTTCCTCTTTGGTATTCTCATCCGCCTGACTGTCGGCAAAATTGCCCATCATGCCTGCTCGCATCTACCTGCTCATTTTCATGTACAACCACGCTTCCAACTCTCACCTCAGCTCCACGCTCGCTGATGTCTATGCCAAGTCCAGCCTGTTTGTCTGACACATGAACATGCGTCGCCGCGCCCGCCCTTCTCGTATGTTATGCCCCTACTAAACTCGCTGCCACATGCGCCATTATCCTAAGTAAAAATACATACAGAACATTACAAAAATCAAAATATTTAAATGTATTTTTTAGTCAATGCAAGATGTTGTTCCTCACCTTAATTTCATTATTAGAAGATTCAAAAGTTAGGATTTAATATAGCTTTCAACAGGATTAATGTGTAATATAATCAAGCATGGGCTAGATTATTATTGAGAAAGCATACTACAGAAGCAAGCTGAAGCTACCCACTATTAGGTTTATAGTGTATGTTGTATTACCATAGAAGCATAATTCTGAGATCAACACTACAACTTTGTCATGCATCAGGGTATATTTGTTTTGAAAAAAAAACACAACCTGTGTGGGCTGTGGCTGGTAACATGTGCTCATTATTCAGGGGTGTGTCCAGATCAGCAAGTATTAGCAAAAGAAACTCTTTAGTCGTAAGACAGTCTAGCTATGCCTGAAACAAATAGAATTAATGAAATGGTCTGCTCTGCAAATTATTACCCGGAATATATAACTTCACATATTTTGACCAAATAGACTTGACAACTTAGTATTTTTCAAGTAAATAAGATCACATGTGAAAAAAGAAGTGTTCAAGCTTCCCTTATACATCACTAAACAAAACTTAGCTCTCTCACATCTAGAGATGAACCTATGATGAGAAGTTTATTGTGGCGCCCCCAGCCCGATCGTGCACTAATCATACACGCAAATGCACACGATCAAGCCTAAGGACTCACGGGAAGATATCACGACACAACTCTAAAACATAAATAAAGTCATACAAGCTTTATATTACAAGCCAGGGGCCTCGAGGGTTCGAATACATAAGCTTGCGAACAAGCGTCAGCGGAAGCATCAGATATCTGAGTACAGATATGAAATAGAAATAGAAAGGCCTTTAGAAAGGCGGGACAAAAATAAAACACAACGAGCGAAAGGCGTAGGCCTCATGCCTGGGACCCTCCGATCCTACTCCTGGTTGTCAGTCAACTCGTAGAAGAATCCATCCTCTGGGTAGTAGTAGCGATCGTCGGCGAGGACAGCTGTCTCAGGGGCTCCGTCATCTTGTTACGACAAACTGATATGGGGAGAAAAGGTATACAAAGCAACCGTGAGTACTCAGAAGTACTCAGCAAGCAAGGATCTACACTACATATGCAACATTTTCAAAGGGAGGCTGTATATGTGGACTGGGCTGCAGAAATGCCAGAATAGAGAGAAGGCCTAGTCCTATCGAAGAATAACATCTTCAGCGGTCTTGCAGCAATAGAAGAGGGTAGAACAGTACAATATAATGTAGTAGTAACGTTAAGTCTCAACCTCACCCAGAGATCCTTTCTCGACTACCTGCGAGAAAGCAATCCCAGGGCCATACAGTCATCAACCTCGTCCGGAGATCCCTTCTCGACTCCCTGCGAGAAGCAATCCTAGAGCCATACATACAGGTCTCATCACAGGTATCCAGTTCTAGTTGTATCGATCGGGATACAACTCCGAGTGTCCTTTACCGTAGGACCGGCTATCGATATAAATGTTCTTCCCTGCAGGGGTGCACCAACTTACCCAACACGCTCGATTAACTCCGGTCGGACACACTTTCCTGGGTCATGCCCGGCCTCGGCCAAACGACACATCGCAACCCTACCTACAGCTCAGCAGAGAAGTCCCCGTCGGTCTATATCCTAAGCGCTCAGGGGTCATGGGCCATCGCCCTGTGCACTCCGGGTCATTGCGAGCAGAGCGAATCTCGGTACCACCCCTCAGGATGGCGCCGGCCTAGCCCGGCCGCAGTGCTGAACTGGACGTCTGACAGAGCTTCCGGCTGATGCGTACGATACAGAACGCCCATCCTATGCCCACGTGATGTTTAGTGCTATCAGGCCAGAGGCCTGCTCGGATCAAATATCCAAATCGTTAGGACTAGGGGCTTGCGGTAACGAGCAGAGACTCACGAAAGATGTGACCCCGTCGCCCCATCTTGAGGACTTGCTGCAAGGGTTAAGAATGCCCGGCCGCGCCTCGTATTCACCACTCGGGCACCACACTGGCACCCGTCTTCACAACACTCGCCTCTCAGGCGCACGCGGGTACCCCTCAGGGTCGACCCGCCTATCCAAGTAACATTGTAAAGTCCAAGTATCCGTGTGTCCATAACATCAGGGGAATCCGAGGTATCACCCTCGTTGGATTCCTACTCGATGTATCCGTCAAGGTGAACTCGGAGGAATCACCCTCACTGGGTCCACACTTGAGGTGTTGTACGACAGCGTCGTTACCGGAAGAGGTGAAGGAGGAATCACCCTCGATGACCATGACCGAATAGCTACTCTACAGAGTTAACATCAGAAGTGCTACACAAGGTATCACCCTCGGCACTCGATAGTAACGCTGCAGTGTCGTTACAACTAAAGGGGGTGATGTGCGGTGTCGGGGCCTGGTCTTCAATTCCCGTTGATCGGGTCTTCTAACGATCCAGCGCGGCAGTCGGGATAAGTGGGGTCACTGATAGGTCTCTACCCAGCCTATACTAAGCAGTTTAGGATATGCGGGTAATTATCAACAGCAGGTTACAATGAACAGGCTATGCATCAGAATAGGTAAAGCAGTAGCAGCAGCAATTCTAATGCAAGCATGAGAAATAGAATGGGCGATATCGGGATGATCAAAAGGGGGGCTTGCCTGGTTGCTCGGCGGCAAGGGCAAGGTCGTCAATGGTGACTTCGGTCTCCGGAGCTGCGTCGGGATCTATCGAGAGAGAAGAGGGGGAGGAAACAGTATAAAATAGAGCAAACATGAGCAACGCAAAGTACGGCATGACAATATGCAGTGCCGGGTGTGTCCTAACGTATGGTTGCACGTCACCGAGGAAGGAGGAATCCATCCAGGAATGTTTTCCCGGTTCCGGACATTTGTCAGACAGATGATCGGAGGGGAACGGTTGCATGTTCGGATAGTTAGGGACCCGTGACGGACGAACGGAGCGCGTATTCGAATTCGTCTCGTCGTTCTGAGCAACTGTCATGTACAAAGTTTTTCCATCGGAGTTACGGATTATTTAATATGATTTTCTAAAGGTTTTATTAATTTCTGGAATTTATTTAAATAGGTTGACTAAGTCAAATGGTCCAGTCAGCAGATCCAGTCAGCGTTGACTGGGTCAAGGTTGACCAGTCAACAGGGTCAAGGGGGACCCACATGTCACAGTCTACTAACACAAACTAACAGATTAAACATTAATTAGCAACTAAACCTAATTAGTTAATTTAAAAAATATTAATTAACTTAATTAACTTTTTAACTAATTAATTAACTATTAACTTAATTATTTATTTAACTTTAAAAAAAAAACTGGGGCGTGGGCCCCGGCTGTCATAGGGCCGGGGCGGACACGTCCGGCCGTGTCAGTTCGGGCACCGGACACGTCCGGGCCAGCGCGCGTGCATGCGCGGGCAGAGGCGAGCGAGGCGGCGACGGCGCGGCCAGGGTAGGCGCCGGGCTGGGCGGCTCGCGGAGGGGAAAGGCAGGCGAGCGGGGCTGCGGTAGCAGCGGCGACGGGCACGGCAGGGCGCGGCGCGCGGCGGCAGGCTGCGTGAGGAGGGGGTAGCGGGGGCGCGGCAGAGGCGCGGCCAGGTGCACGGGCGGCTCGGCACCGGCGAGCATGGCGCGGCCGGCGTGTGCGTGCACACGCGGTCATGGGCGCGCCCGGTGCGCGGTGATGGGGAGGGCGGTGGCGCGAGCGGGCGTGGCGTGGCGAGGCAGCGTGGGGAGCGCGTGGCCGGGCGCGCGCGGGCGCAGCCAGCAGGGGTCGCGGTGGTCCGGCGCGTGCTGCGGGGAGCAGAGAGGGGGAGGGGAGGCGGCCGGCTCACAGGGGGCCCGGTCGGGGAGGGCAGCGGCTCGGAGCGCGGAGCGGGGGGCGGCAGTGGTCGAGGCCGCTGGCGTCGGGGACGAGCGGCGATGGGATCGAGGACAGCGAGGCGACGGGGCGCGTCGAGGGCGCGGGCGCGGTGCGGGGGGGGGGGCGCGTGGCCGCGGCGACGGCGACGGGCGCCGGGGAGGAGGGATTGGGGGGGGGGTGGGTGGTTGGGTCAGGGTTTGCGGGGTGAGGGGATAAGGAGGATTGGGGGTGGCCGGCCTGGCATGTGGCTGGGCCGAGGCCCGGGAGGAGGGGGCCTTTTTATTTTTTTCTTTTGCTTTCTTTTTTCTTTTCTCTTTTCTTCTCATTATTCCTATTCTCTGTTTTGTAAATTGCGAGGCCTCAATATGACTTTTGTAAAATACGAGACCTAGCCCATAAATCACAGTGCATTATACTCTAACTCCAAAAACTAGTTTGGGCAAAACATAATTTCATATTTGTTTTTAATAAATTAAAAGGTTACTAAAAGTTATTTTCAGCCACTGTTTTATGTTGTTTGAGTCACTTATCCAATTTTAATAATGTTGTTTACAATTTTGACATAACCTTTGATTTATCTGCTATTTAATGAACAATTTAGTTTCTATGTTGGACAACCTTTATTTTTCACTTTCATCTAAATTTGGATTTTGAGTTAGGAGTTGAAATGTATTATGATGCAAATGATGATCATGCACTGTTAAACATGATGACTTGTCATTATCAAAAGGGTGATTACTGTAGTTAACCACCGGGGGTGTTACAAATCTCCTCTACTAATAAGAATTCTCGTCCCGAGAATTAAGAGGTAGAAGGAAAAAGTTCGGGGTATTCCGCACGAAGATTATCCTCGCGTTCCCAAGTGGCTTCATCTTCAGTATGATTTGACCACTGCACTTTGAGGAACTTGGTAACCTTCTGACGGGTCCGACGTTCAGCTTCATCGAGGATGCAGATCGGATGCTCCTTATATGAAAGATCATATTGCAATTCGAGCACCTCGTGATCCACAGCTCGGTGCGGAGATTCCTTGAAGCATTTACGAAGTTGCGACACATGGAAGACGTCGTGGATACGAGAGAATTGCGGCGGCAACTCCAATTTATATGCCACCTGTCCACGCCTAGCAATAATGCGGAAAGGACCAATGTAGCGTGGAGCTAGCTTGCCCTTGATTCCAAAACGGTGAGTGCCTTTCATAGGAGTGACACGAAGATAAGCTTGATCACCAGGTTGATAAGTCAAACCCCATCGTTTGCGATCATAGTTGCTCTTCTGGCGGTCCTGAGCCGCCTTGAGGTTTTCCCGGACAATACGAACCTGTTCTTCGGCGTGTTGAATAATATCCGGACCCACGAGCGGTTGTTCCCCAGTTTCTGACCAATTCAGAGGGGTTCGACACTTACGTCCATATAGAACTTCAAAGGGAGCCATTTTCAAGCTGGCTTGATAGCTGTTGTTATAAGAGAACTCGGCATACGGAAGAGATTCTTCCCACTTCTTGCCGAAAGAAATAACACAAGCCCAAAGCATGTCTTCAAGCACTTGATTGACTCGGTCGACTTGGCCTTGGGATTGAGGGTGATAAGCTGAACTCCAGGTAATATGAGTTCCCATAGCTGTTTGAAAACTTTCCCAGAATTTGGAAGTGAAAAGACCGCCACGGTCCAATCTAATCTCCTTCGGAATACCGTGGAGTGAAACAATTATGGAGATATACAACTCTGCTAACTGACTAGCAGTGATAGTCTCTTTGACGGGCAGAAAGTGTGCAACTTTAGAGAGTTGGTCGACGACGACAAGAATAGCATCGTGACCCTTCTGTGACCTGGGAAGTCCTGTAACGAAATCCATCTAAACCTTATCCCATTTCCATAGAGGAATAGGAAGTGGTTGCAGAATTCCAGCAGGCTTCTGATGTTCTGCTTTAACGCGACGACACACATCACATTCAGCAACATATCGAGCAATGTCTTGCTTCATTCTAGACCACCAGTACCTTTGACGGAGATCACGATACATCTTGGTGCTACCCGGATGAATAGACAATGGTGTGTCATGTGCCTCCTTCATGACTTTGTCAGTCATGAGTTCGAAACGAGGTACGACAATGCGGTTTCTGAAATACAAGGTTCCATCTTCAGACAGCGAGAAATCCCTGTACTTTGCAAGGTGAAGGTCTTTCTTCATCAGATCAACTTCAGCATCTTTAGCTTGTGCACTCTTAACAGCTTTCTCAAGGTCTGGTTCAACAACCAAGGTTTTTAAGTATCCTTGAGGAACTATCTCGAGATTTAGCCTTCGAAGCTCTTCATACAGGAGTGGTTGCTCTAGCTGGACTTCAAGTTCACAGCAATAGGATTTGCGACTCAACGCATCAGCCATTACATTAGCCTTGCCAGGGGTATAAGAAATACCCAGATTACCACAACGAATTTATCGAGGTAATCCATGAAGATGTAGTTCATTAACCGGGAGAAGGTTGCTGGAGCATTTGTTAAGCCAAATGACATGACTGTGTACTCATAAGAACCATAGCGAGTAACGAATGCTGTCTTCGGAGTATCCTCTTCTCGAACTCGAATCTGGTGGTATCCCAATCTCAAATCAAGCTTAGAGAATACTGAGGAACCGGCAAGTTGATCATACAAATCATTGATCCGGGGAAGCGGATATTTGTTCTGAATTGTTGCTTGGTTGATAGGTCGGTAATCCTGAACCAACCGGTTAGTTCCATCCTTCTTCTTAACGAAGAGTGAAGGTGCTCCCCAAGCAGAGGAACTGGGGTGGATGAAACCTTTCTTAAGTGACGTGTCGATTTCTTCCTTAAGCTCGAGAAGGTGGTGCGGAGGCATCTTATAGGGTCGCTTCGCAATAGGGGTAGTGCCAGGTTTCAGGTCGATGACAAACTCAACAGCTCTAGCAGGGGGTATTCCTGGAAGTTCTTCTGGAAACACATCTTGAAAATCACGAACAACTGGAACGTTCTCGATGCCTTCAAGAGGTGAAGCATTCAATGCATTCAGAACATATATCTGGCTCTCGGCATCCTGAGCTGCTCGGACTGAGTATTGTACTGTTTGGCCAGAAGGATGTGTGAGCTGGACTGTCTTAGTAGCACAGTCAATCAAAGCTTTATGGGCGGTCAACCAATCCATGCCAAGAATAATGTCTATGTCGGAAGGTCCTAGAGCAATAAGGGAAGCAGAGAACATCAAGCCTTCAATTCTGATCTGATTGTTGTGACTTATCATCTGAGTTTGCCACCTGGAACGGGGAGTGATGATTTCTAAAGGAGTGGGTAATGAGCTCATAGCTAACCCATGCAATTGTGCAAACTGCTGGGAAACAAAGGAATGTGATGCACCTGAATCAAAAAGAACATAAGCTGCTACTGAATTAACTGGAAGAGTACCCATCACGATTTTAGGGGACTGTCGAGTTTCTTCCATTTTGACATGAGTGACTCGACCACAATTCATAGTAGGCGGCGTGACACCATAGCTTCTGTTGCGATGGTTTCGACGGCCCTTCTTATGGCCAACAGGACGACGTGATGAATTTTGTGGCTGACCCTGAGGACAGTTGAAGGCACGATGCCCTGAGTGTCCACACTTGCGGCATAAACCACCATTATGGGGAGGAGCTTCAACATTGGGTTGTCCACCCTGAATCGTTAGCTGTCTCGGTGGCGGAGGCAGACGAGGTGCAACATAAGACGGCCTCGGTGCAGGGGCAGGTCGGTGATGAACATTGTGTGGGATCCAGACTCGACGTTTCTGAACAGGCTGACCCGAGGATGAGCCAGCTTCATGAGTGCGCTTGAGCGACTCCTGGCATTCAGTCAGAGCTGTTTCAATTTGGAAAGATTTGCTGACAAGCGTTGCGAAGTCTGTGCAATCAAGGACTGCAAGTGCGAGTTTTATGTCAGTACGGAGTCCTTCACGGAATTTATCCTGCTTGCGGGCGTCAGTGCAGACGTCATCTTCAGCATAGCGGGACAATTCAAGAAACTTCTTCTGATATTCATCCACAGTCATTGTGCCCTGGGTAAGTTTGCGGAACTCCTGCTTCTTCTGGTCCATCAGTCCTTGAGGAATGTACCGTGCACGAAAAACTGACTGAAATCCCTGCCAAGTGGTTACTGTCTCTGCAGGCAACATACTCTTGTGGCTTTCCCACCATTGAGCAGCTGAACCCCTTAGGTGATACGTCGCATAGGTGACGTAACTATCAGGGATAACATTAGCCGACTTCAACTGAAAGGCAATGTCACGGAGCCAATCATCAGCATCCATTGGATCAGTCGAGCTGCGAAAAGTGGACGGATTGAGGCGCACAAATTCTGCCAGAGTTATTGGAACATTCTGTTGCTGAGCATTCTGATTTGGGAATTGAGCCAATACTCCGGTCATAAACTGACGGTTAAGCTCAAACTGCTGACGGTTGAGTTCAAACTGCTGCATCATGGCGGCAATATAGGGTGGAGGTGGAGGATCGTCAGCCATCCTGCCAAATCAACAGGGGCAGTTTAGCAAGAAAGACTGCATGTGTAAGGAGTTATTCAGGACGTAACACGAGAGATGAACAGGAAGGGCATTAGATGTAAAATAGTAGTCGTTGAAAGACATATCAATCCATGCACAGAGTCGGGTACATGCGGACAGCACAACGGCGCAAATTTAGAAGCTAGACATTCTAGGCGGCGCGCAGGCACGCGGTAAGGAAGTACACAACGAGACATAGCAAAGGCTACATCAACGTCGGAGAAAACTATTGGAGCGAGGAATCTGCAAGTGACAAAACAGGGTGCCCTCGATAAGAGGATCCTGTAAGCAGAACCTGGCCCACAATCATGAAGCAAGGGGGGATATTTTCAGAACTCCAGGTGGATGTGAGCACGAGAACCTAATGTTGGAGTTAGTAAAATTTTAACCCGAATAGGAGAGAGATCAGAGGCCCAGAGTAAAGGTCGAGGAGTAAAAGATCCTAATACCACCCAATTAGCGACGTGGGCCCGTAAGCCACACAGCCAAGTTAGTAAAACAGTTTTCGGTTACTAGACTCAACTTCGGCCAAGGAGTTGGAAAGGGGGTTCCTACAGTCAGTCGGCTCTGATACCAACTTGTGGCGCCCCCAGCCCGATCGTGCACTAATCATACACGCAAATGCACACGATCAAGCCTAAGGACTCACGGGAAGATATCACCACACAACTCTAAAACATAAATAAAGTCATACAAGCTTTATATTACAAGCCAGGGGCCTCGAGGGCTCGAATACATAAGCTTGCGAACAAGCGTCAGCAGAAGCATCAGATATCTGAGTACAGATATGAAATGAAACAGAAAGGCCTTTAGAAAGGCGAGACAAAAATAAAACATAACGATCGAAAGGCGTAGGCCTCCTGCCTGGGACCCTCCGATCCTACTCCTGGTCGTCAGTCAACTCGTAGAAGAATCGATCCTCTGGGTAGTAGTAGCGATCGTCGGCGAGGACAGCTGTCTCAGGGGCTCCGTCATCTTGTTACGACAAACTGATATGGGGAGAAAAGGTATACAAAGCAACCGTGAGTACTCAGAAGTACTCAGCAAGCAAGGATCTACACTACATATGCAACATTTTCAAAGGGAGGCTGTATATGTGGACTGGGCTATAGAAATGCCAGAATAGAGAGAAGGCCTAGTCCTATCGAAGAATAGCATCTTCAGCGGTCTTGCAGCAATAGAAGAGGGTAGAACAGTACAATATAATGTAGTAGTAACATTAATTCTCAACCTCACCCAGAGATCCTTTCTCGACTACCTGCGAGAAAGCAATCCCAGGGCCATATAGTCATCAACCTCGTCCGGAGATCCCTTCTCGACTCCCTACGAGAAGCAATCCCAGAGCCATACATACAGGTCTCATCACAGGTATCCAGTTCTAGTTGTATCGATCGGGATACAACTCCGAGTGTCCTTTACCGTAGGACCGGCTATCGATAGAAATGTTCTTCCCTGTAGGGGTGCACCAACTTACCCAACACGCTCGATTAACTCCGGTCGGACACACTTTCCTGGGTCATGCCCGGCCTCGGCCAAACGACACATCGCAACCCTACCTACAGCTCAGCAGAGAGGTCCCCGTCGGTCTATATCCTAAGCGCTCAGGGGTCATGGGCCATCGCCCTGTGCACTCCGGGTCGTTGCGAGCAAAGCGAATCTCGGTACCACCCCTCAGGATGGCGCCGGCCCAGCCCGGCCGCAGTGCTGAACTTGACGTCTGACAGAGCTTTCGGCTGATGCATACGATGCAGAACGCCCATACTATGCCCACGTGATGGTTAGTGCTATCAGGCCAGAGGCCTGCTCGGATCAAATATCCAAATTGTTAGGACTAGGGGCTTGCGGTAACGAGCAGAGACTCACGAAAGATGTGATCCCGTCGCCCCGTCTCGAGGACTTGCTGCAAGTGTTAAGAATGCCCGGCCGCGCCTCGTATTCACCACTCGGGCACCACACTGGCACCCGTCTTCACAACACTCGCCTCTCAGGCGCACGTGGGTACCCCACAGGGTCGACCCGCCTATCCAAGTAACATTGTAAAGTCCAAGTATCCGTGTGTCCATAACATCAGGGGAATCCGAGGTATCACCCTCGTTGGATTCCTACTCGATGTATCCGTCAAGGTGAACTCGGAGGAATCACCCTCACTGGGTCCACACTTGAGGTGTTGTACGACAACGTCGTTACCGGAAGTGGTGAAGGAGGAATCACCCTCGATGACCACGACCGAATAGCTACTCTACAGAGTTAACATCAGAAGTGCTACACGAGGAATCACCCTCGGCACTCGATAGTAACGCTGCAGTGTCGGTACAACTAAAGGGGGTGATGTGCGGTGTCGGGGCCTGGTCTTCAATTCCCGTTGATCGGGTCTTCTGACGATCCAGCGCGGCAGTCGGGATAAGTGGGGTCACTGATAGGTCTCTACCCAGCCTATACTAAGCAGTTTAGGATATGCGGATAATTATCAACAGCAGGTTACAATGAACAGGCTATGCATCAGAATAGGTAAAGCAGTAGCAGCAGCAATTCTAATGCAAGCATGAGAAATAGAATGGGCGATATCGGGATGATCAAAAGGGGGGCTTGCCTGGTTGCTCGGCGGCAAGGGCAAGGTCGTCAATGGTGACTTCGGTCTCCGGAGCTGCGTCGGGATCTATCGAGAGAGAAGAGGGGGAGGAAACAGTATAAATATAGAGCAAACATGAGCAACGCAAAGTACGGCATGACAATATGCAGTGCCGGGTGTGTCCTAACGTATGGTTGCACGTCACCGAGGAAGGAGGAATCCATCCGGGAATGTTTTCCCGGGTCCGGACATTTGTCAGACAGATGACCGGAGGGGAACGGTTGCATGTTCGGATAGTTAGGGACGCGTGACGGACGAACGGAGCGCGTATTCGAATTCGTCTCGTCGTTCTGAGCAACTTTCATGTACAAAGTTTTTCCATCGGAGTTACGGATTATTTAATATGATTTTCTAAAGTTTTTATTAATTTCTGGAATTTATTTAAATAGGTTGACTAAGTCAAATGGTCCAGTCAGCAGATCCAGTCAGCGTTGACTGGGTCAAGGTTGACCAGTCAACAGGGTCAAGGGGGACCCACATGTCACAGTCTACTAACACAAATTAACAGATTAAACATTAATTAGAAACAAAACCTAATTAGTTAATTTAAACAATATTAATTAACTTAATTAACTTTTTAACTAATTAATTAACTATTAACTTAATTATTTATTTAACTTTTTTTTTTAAAAAAAACTGGGGCGTGGGCCCCGGCTGTCATAGGGCCGGGGCGGACACGTCCGGGCCGTGTCTGTTCGGGCACCGGACACGTCCGGGCCAGCGCGCGCGCGTGCGCGGGCAGAGGCGAGCGAGGCGGCGACGGCGCGGCCAGGGTAGGCGCCGGGCTGGGCGGCGCGCGGAGGGGACAGGCAGGCGGCGTGAGGCGGGGGGTAGCGGGGGCGTGGCAGAGGCGCGGCCAGGTGCACGGGCGGCTCGGCACCGGCGAGCACGGCGCGGCCGGCGTGTGCGTGCACACGCGGTTGTGGGCGCGCCCGGTGCGCGGCGATGGGGAGGACGGTGGCGCGAGCGTGCGTGGCGAGGCGGCGAGGGGAGCGCGTGGCCGAGTGCGCGCGGGCGCAGCCAGCAGGGGTCACGGCGGTCCGGCGCGTGCTGCGGGGAGCAGAGAGGGGGGAGGGGAGGCGGCGGCTCACAGGGGCCCGGTCGTGGAGGGCAGCGGGCTCAGGGAGGCGTCGGAGCGCGGGGTGGCAGTGGTCGAGGCCGCTGGCGTCGGGGACGAGCGGCGATGGGATCGAGGACGGCGAGGTGACGAGGCGCGTCGAGGGCCGGGCGCGGTCGGGGGTGAGCGCGCGGGCAGCTCGGCGTGCGCGTGCGCGGCGCGGGGGGGCGCGGGGCCGCGGCGACGGGCGCCGGGGAGGAGGGATTGGGGGGGGGGGGAGTGGGTGGTTGGTCAGGGTTTTGCGGGGGTGAGGGGATAAGGAGGAGTGGGGGTGGGCCGGCCTGGCATGTGGCTGGGCCGAGGCCCGGGAGGAGGGGGCCTTTTTATTTTTTTCTTTTGCTTTCTTTTTTCTTTTCTCTTTTCTTCTCTTTATTCCTATTCTCTGTTTTGTAAATTGCGAGGCCTCAAAATGACTTTTGTAAAATACGAGACCTAGCCCATAAATCACAGTGCATTATACTCTAACTCCAAAAACTAGTTTCGGCAAAACATAATTTCATATTTGTTTTTAATAAATTAAAAGGTTACTAAAAGTTATTTTCAGCCACTGTTTTAAGTTGTTTGAGTCACTTATCCAATTTTAATAATGTTGTTTACAATTTTAACGTAGCCTCTGATTTATCTGCTATTTAATGAACAATTTAGTTTCTATGTTGGGTATTATATGTAAACTCATTTTTTGGGTAAACTAAAAGGCAAGTGATCGAGAAGGCGAATGAAGGGAAGAATCATACTTTGACGAGGAGCTCCCGTGAATATCCGATGCCTTCCACATCGAAGCTCCCATCAGACCTGAAGGTCCAGTTCCCATCGAGAAGGGGTGTTTCCCATGGCGTCAAGGTCGATGTGCTTGCTGCCGGCGCGGATGCACTTCTGGGTACTGCAATGTGGTGCAGGCGACAAGCTGCTAGTCCAGGACGGCACTACATTATGGTCAAGAAATACTGTCTTGAAGTGATTCATCCGCGCATTGGCGAACAACTGCATGAGGTCATCGATGGGCATGGGGCACCACAGACCTGGATGGCGATGGCATGTGTGACTTGAAACTGAAGAAGGCCCCGCATCTATCGACTCGTCAGTCCTGGAAAATGAGACAATAAATTAGTGATTAAGCAATTGAAGAATGCCATGAATGTTTGCTTTTTTAAAATGGCAAAAGCAGAAACTAAGTAAAAACTATAAATTAGTATTTGGTCATAAAATTCCATAAAAATATCAACACAATTTCGGCCTCATGGTTCAGAGTTACCTAACGTCAAGTGTAGAAAAAATATACTATGGCCGAACATTATTTCATATAATAAGTTAGAGCAGTCATGAGTGTTTGTTACCAAGGGTGATCTCCAAGACCTGTGGCAACCGAAAAAAAGGAGATGTAGGACACTCACATAGGGTTAAAAATAGTTGTTTACACTGGGAGGAAATATGTGAACATTGAACAACATAACATACCTTTACAAGTATCATACATGTTGTCTAATTATGTAGTTGATATATATATATATATATATATAGGTTTAAGTTGCAGTCATCATTTCAAATCTAATTTTACTACAAGTATAGTGGGACATGTTAAAAAAATCTTTCACGACCAAGTGCAGAATCAAGTGTCCAGTCAGAGACACCAACCTTTAAAAAACCAGTTTCGAAGGTGAGTCATCAATAGGTGAGTTCTGAGCTCCTGCAAGCACATCAAAATTGCCCTTTTTTTCATGCAAGCAGGTCTGGCCATTGGCCCAATCACTAATGTAGTGCATGTATCACCAGATAGTTGATAGTTGGTCTAGTCATGCAACATGATTTTGCTAACATAGAGTATTTGAAATAAAAATATAAAAGGGATGAGAAAAGGAGGTTGAATGATCAATAACATATTTATCTGGTGCAATAAAGCATATCTCCGAACTGCAAACCAATTGATTTCGAGAAATCATAGACCTGGATGAGCTTGAAGTATATAAAAAAAACTCATGAGAAACTTGTTCAGTTTCTATCAAAGACTCAAAAACTTGCTCAATTTCTCCTCTATACAAGCATGATTAGTTCTCAAGTGCACATGGAAAATCTGAATTGGATGCAAGCATGCAGCCAAGAAAAAGCAAAAGAACAATTTATGAGCGTACATCAGTCTACACTTTGGCTGTAGTAAATGGCACATGCACTTGACATGAAAGAGGTCACTTCTCTCTATCTAAACTAACTCAAAGAATATCAAACAAGGCCGATATAGGTCTTCACATCTTTGCACCTATGTGGACTTAAATTTCCCCCCGAAAAATGAATTCACACTGATGGAGCCATACAGTTATTAATGTGTGAAAACTGTGATCGGGCAGAAGAGTCACCTGTACTTGAAATTCAGCTGCCATTTACCAGGAGTTCAGTGTATTTATGTGCTCATTTACAAAGTCCAGTTCATCATACCAAATTAAAAAATGCAGCCCACCAACCACATGTGGCACCAAGAAGGACCTCAGGGTCGGTACCTCGAGTAAGCAACTGCAAAGGAATGAAGATGTGTCATGCACAAATCAAGGGAATCATGCAGAATCAACCGTCAGTCAGGTT
This sequence comes from Thinopyrum elongatum, assembly GCA_011799875.1. NCBI lineage: Eukaryota > Viridiplantae > Streptophyta > Magnoliopsida > Poales > Poaceae > Thinopyrum > Thinopyrum elongatum. Next base: position 42,878,088 of record CM022298.1, on the reverse strand, counting down.
AACAGAACCGGGAACAGGACCTTGTGTCTAATTCTTGAGAGGAACCCTAAAGGCACGGCTGAGACCTGAGGTCGTCGATCTTGGGAGCCATGGTCCTGCGGTCCATGAGCAAGTTCTGCCTGTCAGTGAAGCCCCTGTCCATGTCGTCGCTAATGCCTGCACCCTACATAATCAACGGCGTACTCGATATTACTTCAGCTTTACTCTTTCAGAGCAAATGCTATATATAGATTATCAAAGCTAGTGTATTGTTTTAACAGGTTCCGCATATTTATTTTGAATCAAGTGCATATGCATCATAGAAAGCTGATGCATTACATGGTTAAATGGTGGTGAAACACAGGTCCGTCCAACGTATGCATCATAGACTCGAATGTTTTAACAGATTCCAGAAATCTATGCTGAAATCACACATCCAGCCACAAAATCTATGCTGAGCACATGCGGTCCGACACATGAATGAATCTCCGTGAACGAGACAAGTTCTAGCTGGCGATGACAATCCAAGACGAACATGTTAACCCTAAAATCAAATTCTTTGCCCAAACAATCAATTTGTCAATCCAGCGATGGTCGCAGAGGGGGAGGGCCCGACATCTTACTCATGGACGTTGGTCTCGATGACCTGGCAGACGAAGAGGGAGATCATGGAGGTCTTGCCAGCACCTGACTGGGCCCGGGCGATGACGCCATGGACGGTGATGACTGGGATGACTGCACGCTGCTGGATGGATACGCCCTTGACGACGGCCAGATCTGGAGGGGAGGTGACGGCGCACTGCTGGATGGGTACGCCCTCGAGGACGGCCGGATCTAGAGGGGAGGTGACGGCGCGTGTGAAGGCCACGCCAATCGCGGTGCTGGTGGAGACTGCCGGGAGGCGGCGTCATAGGAGTGGCGGCGCATGGAGAGAAGGATTGGGACGGGGAGATGCAATCGGCAAGGGCGTCCATGGCGTGGGGTGGCGCTACAGAAGGAGACGACATTGGGAGAAGAGAAGCATGCGGGGAGGAGGGATGCGTACCGTACAGCTCGTGGAGGAGACGGAGTCAGGGAGAGATGCGACGAATAGGAGGGGTTGGCCTCGAGGAGTGACGACCCGGCGTGTCCATCGGTCGGGAGCCTGGCCAGCGCGAGCTGCTCCCTCCATCATCGTCGCCATTTGGAGAGGGATGCGGCCGCAGCCGACGCGTTCATCGGCGACAGCGAGGCGGACGAGCCCGGCGATGGGATTTGATTCGGTGGGCGGCTGCGTCCTAGGAAGGGAGAAGAGAGCAGGTTAGGGATAGGGCAGATGGGGTCACTCGGGGTTTTTTTGTGCGCGTGCGTGGGAAAGGATGATGTAAAAAAACCAAGGTGAAAGAGCGTGGTGGAAGAGGAGGACGAAAAAAAAAACCAAACGAAAAGGGTGACCAAAATAAACCGTGGAGACTATTCACCAACTCAGACATTAGGAGTAGAGATATAATTTGTTCAATGTGTCTATATTTTTATTATTCCATGGCAACACATGGGCATTTGACTTCTGCCCATAACAACGCACGAGCATTCTCCTAGTACCTAGGAATAAAGGAAGAAACGTTTCTTAGAGCATCACCAATAGATGGTCCAAAATTTGGCGGTCCAAAACCAGAGATGTAAAATTTGGACCGCCAAAAAGTGCATTTTGGAGCTCCGAAAAAAGCTCAACTCCAACTGATGGTCCAAAAGAGCAACTCCAATAGATGGTCCAAAATGAAGATGTAAATTTCTTAAAACGACAAACTACTAGTCCATTCAACATAGTTCAAACATCAAATTCAACATAGTTTCATACATGAACTTCAACTACTACTTATTCAAACTACTAGATAAACTACTCATCGTCGGAGCTGCGGAACTGCGCCCAGAACTCCTCCTTCTCCGGGTCATCGCACCCCTCCTCCTCCTCCTCCGAGAAGTTTGCCTACTCCTCCTCGGAAGAGGACTCGATGGGCATCACCGTAAAGGGACCGGCCTCGTCCTCCTTCGCCCCCTTCTTCTTCTGCTCCACCTCACGCTTCCAGTAGTACTACAGCTCGGCCGGGACGTACTCCGGATGCTCCCGAGCAAACCTCGCCATCGCCTCCTCGTCGGTCTCACCGGCACTGACGACAACCGACGGCTTCTTCGTCGTCTTCTTCTTTGTCGGGATCTCCTTCATCTTGATGCCCTGCGGCACAAGCATCTCCGCTTCTGCCCGACTCTCGATCTCTGGGAAGTTGAGGTGCTCCCGAGGCCTTTCGGCACGCCACACCGCCACATCGTAGGCACGCGCGGCCTTGTGGGCGGAGGGGTACGTGCCGATCCACCAACGCCTCCCGGCGTCGGAGAACCCCACTCCGAAGTTACCGGAGGGCTTCTGCCTCACGCCGAAGAAGCCCGACTTGCCCTTCGGCGTCTTCTTCGGCGCCATCGGAGAGCGGTGGAGCGGCGTGTAACACCCCTGTGTAACTACCACTATGATCAACTGCTAATAATGCTAAGTCATATCATTTGCAGTGCTTAAACATAGTGGTTAACCAAAGCAATTCAAACTCTATTCTGGAAATTAACTCAAATACAAAAGTGCAAAATAAATTTGTTCAAACACCTTTGGAAAAATGTTCACTAATTAGCAAATATTCCAGAAGCTCTCATAAAGATATGACAAATGATACTTGGATTAGTTAAGTGACTCCAACCACATGAAACAGTACCAAAACACCCATTTTTAATCCATTTAAAATTATATTAAATTCAAATGAAATCTAACTATGCCCAAACCATTTTTTCATGAAAGGGAATATTGCATTGTAATATTGGGGACAACTCTCATACCTTACAAAAATACAAAAGAGCCCTAACTAATACAAAACAGAAAATAAATAAAGGAAATATAAAACAGAAATAAGAAAAATGAAACGAGGCACTGTGCACTGGGCCTAAGTGCACTGGGCCCCTGGACCAGCCCACCAGGCCCATTACCTTCTCTCTCCCTCGCGTGTCGTCTCCTCCATGGCCGAGCGCGCGCGGCGACACGGCGGCGCCACCGACGCTACAGGGCAGCGGAGGGGATAAACCCGAGCCCATCCTTCCCCCCTGGCCTCCTCCGCCACTTCAATCCCTCTCCCCAGCGCTCGCTCTCCCTTTCCCCTCTCTGGCCGAACGCCATCATCGCCGCAGCTCCGTCGTTTCCACAGCCACCCGTGTCCCCGCGGGCCACCATCGTGCCTGGGAGGAGCGCCGCGCTCGACCACGTCGCCTCCGTCCGCGAATCGGGGCTGGGAGCCGCCCATCCTCGGCTACGTCGTCGTCTTCTTCCTCGGATCGCCGACGCCTCTCCGACGAGCCCCGTCGTTCTGTTGCTCCTAAGCCACCAAGGGCTTTTCGTAGCCGCTTGGTGAGCTCCCATCTCCTTCTCCGTCGCTTTACGCTGTCCATCGTTGCCTGTAGCTAGCTGCCGTCGATGCCGTAAGCTCGCCGCCGCCGAGCATCTCACCGCCGTGACCACAGTCACCGTCATGCTCGTCCGAGCCCAGCGTCGAGTTCCTGGAGCTCGTGCGAGTCCAACAAGCACGCGTACATGTCTCCCCGTGCCCTCTAGCTCCGATCCCATCATCGCCCGAACTCCGGCGTCCGCTGCGCTCGTCACCACCATCGCTGTAGGGCTTCTCCGGCGATGCCACCGCCACGGTTGGACGCGGCGTTGAACGCCCGTTCGAAAGAACCCAACCGCACGCGATTTGACCCAGCGTAGGCGAAATCCGACCCCCTCCCGAGCCGCGCCGCCGCTAAATTGGTCGCCGGTGGCGAAACTCCGGCGGCACTGACCAGGCGCCGACGTGGCAGCCTAACGTGTGACTGTCAGAGGGCCCCACGGGCCCCAATTGACTGGGTTGTCCCAGTCAACTGTGCTGACTGGGCAATCCCAGTCACTGACACGCGGGCCCCACCATAATTAGTTTTATAAAGCATTTTTAAATAAATGAAAATCAATTAATAATACTAATGACTCACTGACATGTGGGGTCCACCACCTAATTAACCCTGTTAGTTTAATTAATTCATTGTTAGTCTAACAGAGGCTGACATGTGGGTCCCACTGGACCCACATGTCAGGTTTGACCTAGTCAGACGACCAATTGACCTGCTGACATCATCTATGAGTCATGCTGACGTCATAATTCAATTCTGTTAATAAAAATAATTCCAGAAAATCATTTAAACTTCGAAAATTAATAACTTTTAAACCGTAGCTCAGATCGAAAAACTTAAAACATGAAAGTTGCTCAGAACGACGAGACGAATCTGATCGTGTCGTCTGTTACAATGCCGGAACCTCCTACGTAGGAGAACCCGTAACTTTTCGTCCATATCCGGTAGATGAATAGTGCATAACCACCGGATAATAAATCCAACTTGAATCAAAAAATAACCAAAATGACTTAGACCTATCTTTAGGCAACCCTGCACTGCATCATAGCATAGCACGCACTGTGTTGCATCTGTTTGCATTATGTTTACCTGTTTCTTCCCCCTCTTCTCTCTCAGTAGACCCCGGCGTTGACGTAACTCCCGAGACAGACGCCGCTCCGGAGTATGGCTACGTCCCCGACGACCCTGCCCTTGCCGTCGAGCAGACAGGCAAGCACCCCCATTTTGAGCATTCCGATATCGCCCACTCTCTTCTCTCTTATGCTTGCATTAGAAGTTACTGTTGTCCTATATCTGCTGCATAGCCTGTTTAATTGTAGCCTACTATTGATACCCACCTGCTATCCTAAACTGTTTAGTATAGGATGGGTAGAGCCCTTTCAGAGACCCACTTGTCCCGACTGCCCCGCTGGACTCTCAGAAGACCCGAGCAACGGGAACGAAGATCAGACCCTGGCACCGCACGTCACTTCCCCTAAGATGCTCGACTCTACTGGGTTACTATCGAGTGCCGAGGGTGATACCTCGTCAGCACTTCTGATGATAACCTTGTAGGTTAGTTATTTGGTCGTGGTAAGCGAGGGTGATTCCTCCTACACCACCCCCGATAACGACGTCATCGTGCAACTTCTCAAGTGTGGACCTCGAGGGTGATTCCTCATTCGTTCACCTTGACGATAGCATCGAGCGGGAATTCCATCAAGGGTGATTCCTCAGGGTTCCCCCTTGGTGTCAGACACACGGAGACTTGGTTACTATGACTGAACACTGAACCATGATACTATGATACTAAAGACGGGTCGGCCCTGAGGGGTACCCGTGCGAGCATGAATGCGAAGTGATGGGGAGTCGGGTTGACCTGAGAGGTGCCCACGAGATAACTACGAGGCGTGGCCGGGCATTCTTAGCCCTTGCCGCAAGTCCTCGAGACAGGGCGACGGGGTCACATCGATCGTGAGTCTCTGCTCGTTTCCGCGCGCGCCTAAACCACTAAACGGTTTGGATATTTGATCCGAGGGGCCTCTGGCCTGATAGCACTAACCATCACGTGGGCATAGTATAGGCGTTCTGCGTCGTATACTTCAACCGAAGCTTAATAGACGTCAGCAACTGAGCGGCACACGCTGGGTTGGACTAGGAACGCAACCGCACTTGTATAAGGGGTTGCTAGGTCTGCTCACCGGTGGTGTACGCAACATGCAGGAGCGTCCGGGGCGATGGCCCAAGACCCCTGGGGGCATAGGTTAGTCCGGCGTGCTGACCTCTCTGTTAATATTTGGTCGTGTTGCGGCGTGTTGCTTAGCCGAGGCCGGGCATGACCCAGAAAAGTGTGTCCGGCCGGAGTTAAGCGAGCGTGGTGGGTAACTTGGTGCACCCCTGCAGGGAAGAACTAATTTATCGATAGCCTGTCCTATGGTAACGGACACTCGGAGTTATATCCCGATCGGTACAACTAGAACTGAGATGAGAACTGGATAGTACGGCTCTGGGATTGCTTTCTTGCAGGGAGTCGAGGAAGAATCTCTGGCCGAGGTTGATGATACTACTACTACTACTTTGCATTATATATTTTGTCCTCTTCTAATGCTGAAAGACCGATGAAGATGATGGAAGATGCTAGTCTGCGATAGGACAAGGCTTTCCCCCTCTACTCTGGCATTTCTGCAGCCCAGTCCACATATACAGCCTCCTTTGAAAATGTTGCATATGTAGTGTAGATCCTTGCTTGCTGAGTACTTCGGATGAGTACTCATGTTTGCTTTACTTTCTTTTTCCCCCATATCCCTTTTGATGCCACCAGACGTCGGAGCCCCTGAGCAGACGCCCCCGTCGACGACCACTACTACTACCAGCCCGGAGAGTACTACTACTACGAGGAGCCGACTGACGACAAGGAGTAGGATTCGGAGGGTCCAGGGCAGGAGGCCCACGCCTTTTGATCATAGTATTTTATTTTGCCCCGCCTTCTAAAGGCTTATCTTCATTTCTGTAATATATCTGTACCCAGATATCTGATGCTTCCGCCGACACTTGTATGCCATCGAGCTATGTATTCGAGCCCTCGAGGCCCTGGCTTGTAATATAAAGCTTGTATAAATTTATTTATTTTTTAGAGTTGTGTTGTGATATCTTCAAGTGAGTACTTAGGCTTGATCATGTGCATTTGCGTATATGGTTAGTGCACGATTAAGCCGGGGTCGTCACACGGCGGCGGCGTGCGGCCGGGGCGGTGGCAGACGGAGCCGGGCGGGGCGGAGCTGAGGGGCGGTGGCGGACGAAGCCGGGCGGGGCGGAGCTGCGGGGCGGCGGCGGCGTGCGGGGCGGTGGCGGACGGAGCCGGGGCGGGATGGTGAGCTTACGGCGGGCGGGCCGGGGCGGCGGAGCTGCAAGCGGGTCGGGCTGCGCGACGGTGGCGACGGCGCACGGTGCGGGCGCCGTGCGCTGCGGCCACGTCCGATCCGCTGCGCGGGCGGGCGGCGGCGGCGTGGAAGCAGCGGCGGGGGGCGGGGCGGGGCCGGATCTGATGCGGGCGGCGTGCGGCGGGGCGGCGGCGGGGTGTGGAGGCGCCGGGGCGGCGGCGGACGGGCGGGAGGTCGCGGGCGGGCGGGCGGGAAAGGAAAGGAAGTGGCGGTTGGGCGTTCGCGGGCGGCGGCTTGTTTTGGATCAGATGCACCTTGTGATGTAAACTTGCACCACGAGGTGTTTTATTTTACATCACGAGGAGGCCACGGTCCAAATTTTTTTACATATGGACCGTCTGTTGGAGCTGCGTTTTTGGCCTCAGACGGGCCAAAAGTTAGATACTTTTACATTTGGACCATCTATTGAAGATGCTCTTACCACCGTAATTTTGTCCGTCGCTTCGTCCGTTTTTCATACGTCGCTGTTTCAGGTTTTACGATCCACGTCCAGAGTCTTACCAGATTTTCCTCAGTCACCCACCCATTGGGTCACCATAAAAATCTGTATTAACTAGTAGCGGACGATGATCCGAAAGATTATATTCCAAATTCTCCACCCATATTAAAGATTGGAATAGATTTACCAAGATACTACTGGTTTCTGGGTAAGGCGAACTCCAGGCGACTAGGGCTTCTGTCGGTCCGCCGCCGGCCGCCTCCTTGGCGGCGGCGTGGTCGCTGGCGTCCTTGCTATCCCAGGTCAGCGCCTTGGTGCGTCGGCGCCTTGGTGCGTCGGCGCTGGTCTCTCTCTCCCCAAGACGAGCTAGACGGCCGATGAGGTTAACTAGGTTTCTCTTCCAGATTGCCTAGATCAGATCAGCAGCTTCCTAATGGGATTTTGAGGTTTGCGAGACTGTGATCTTAACTCTTTTGAGTGGGCTCCGTCTCCATATTCGTCATCCCCTAGCAGTAAAAGCTAGGGTTTTCTGTCCTCCGGCGGCCTTGCTGACCGAGAGTTTCGTTTCGTCGTCATGAAGATTTTAGCATGCAACTGTAACGGGCTCGGGAACGCCCCGGCAGTTAGAGCGTTGTTGGATGTCCAACGGAGATGTGATCCTGAGGTGTTGTTTTTGTCGGAGACACACCTAGACAGTTACCCGGCAGAGTGCTTAAGAAGGAGACTGAAGATGGACCAAAAATTCGTTTGTCATAGCAACAGAAGGAGAGGAGGTTTGATCATGCTTTGGAGGAATACGGTGAATGTGCAGAGGCTCGAACTGGAACCAATGTTTATAGATGTGCAAATAACTGACAACAGTAATACATCTTGGCGCCTGACAGGGATGTACGGAGAGTTCAGATGGGAGAACAAGTTCATGACCTGGGATCGCATGCGGCGACTTCACCAAAACCATCAACTCCCATGGTTACTTATCGGCGATCTCAACGAGATTCAGTTTTTGCATGAGAAGGAAGGAGGCAACCCACGTCCACAACAATACATGCATGCTTTTCAGAATGCAATTGATGACTGTGACTTAAGGGACTTGGGATTTATTGGAGACAAATTCACTTGGCAGCGTGGGAGAATCAGAGAACGACTTGACCGTGGTTTGGTCAATACCGCATGGGCCAATTTGTTTCCACAAGTTGCGCTAGAGAATTTGGAATATAATCTTTCGGATCATCGTTCGCTACTAGTTAATACAGATTTTTATGGTGACCCAATGGGTGGGGGACACAACGTACCACCTAGGAGGTTTGAGGCGCGGTGGTTAAGAGAGAAAGACTTCGACCAAACGGTGCAATCAGCATGGGCTAAGGTTGAGGCTGACCCAACTGTCAATAATATTTACGAAAAGCTTCATAGAATGCATGGCCAATTTCATGACTGGGACCAACGAGTCCTCAAGAAACCGAAGAAGCGGTTACGGAAGGCACAAAGAGATCTTGAGAAGATCATGTCAGGACCAATGAATGTTGATTATGAGCAGAAGAAGAAAGAGTTGGCAGAACTGGTCGAATATCAGCTGGAACTAGAGGAAATACATTATCTACAACGATCCCATGTGACTTGGCTGAAGAGCGGTGACCGCAATACAGCGTTTTTTCAAGCCTTTGCTTCGGCCAGGAGGAAAAGAAACTTCATAAAAAAATTGAAGGATGCTGATGGCAACTGGATAGAAGGAACGTCTAACCTCAATCCTCATATCCAGAACTACTTTATTAATTTATTCACATCTGAGGTGCAAAACACAAGTCCAGCCATCCTAGAAAAGGTAATGCCTAAGGTGACTGAGCAGATGAATGAGATGTTGATGGCAACATATACATCGGAGGATGTGCGCAAAGCAATTTTTAGCATTGGGGATCTGAAAGCAACAGGTCCGGATGGATTGCATGTTATCTTCTTCAAGAGATATTGGCATATTTTGGGTGAGGAAATTACTAATGAAGTGTTACTGGCCATTAACTCAAGACAAATTCCGGCGGAGTGGAATGATACGTCTATAGTCATGATCCCCAAGGTTGAAAACCCTGAACTGGTAACACAATTCAGACCCATTAGTCTATGCAACGTTCTTTATAAAATTATTTCAAAGATGTTGGCATTGCGTCTGAAAGTTATTCTTCCTGAAATTATTTCACCTACCCAAAGTGCTTTTGTTCCTGGGAGACTAATCACAGATAATATTTTGATTGCTTATGAGTGTGTGCATAAGATAAAGAATAAAAGAGCAGGGCAATCAGGGCTGTGAGCAGTGAAATTGGATATGCATAAAGCATACGATCGTGTGGAGTGGATCTTTTTGCGGAACAAGATGGAAAATCTCGGATTTCATAGCCAGTGGATTGAGATGATGATGGCTTGTGTCAGCTCAGTGAGGTACAAGGTGAGATTTAATTCTCAGGAGTCTGACATTTTTAGCCCGACGAGAGGAATAAGACAGGGAGACCCACTTTCTCCTTACTTGTTCCTTCTATGTGCAGAAGGCTTGTCTAGCTTGTTGCAGTATGAAGAAGAAGTTGGTGGCATTGAGGGAATTAAAGTGTGTAGAAATGCACCGTCAGTCTCACATCTTTTCTTTGCTGATGATTCTTTAATTCTCATGAGAGCAGATGTTTTAAATGCAACTTCCTTACAGCATGTGTTAGACACCTACTGTCAAAGTTCGGGTCAGATGGTAAGCTTGGCAAAATCAAGTATATTTTTTAGCCCAAACACTAGTGCAATCTCCAGGGGTGAAATCTGCCAAGAATTGCATGTTTATACAGAAGCACTATCTGATAAGTATTTGGGACTTCCGGCTATGGTGGGGGCAGATAGAAGTGATTCTTTCCAACATTTCTGTGAGAGAATTAAACAGTTATTGAAAGGATGGATGGAGAAGCAATTATCAACTAGAGGTAAAGAAGTTTTACTGAAATCTGTTGCGCAAGCCATTCCCGTATTTGCTATGTCGGTGTTTGCTCTACCAAAAGGCATATGTAAGGATATCACAGATTTGATAGCCCAATTCTGGTGGGGGGATGACGAAGAGAATAAAAGGATGCACTGGTACGCATGGTGGAAACTATGTTATCCTAAGAGTGAGGGGGGAATGGGATTCCGTGATCTACATTCTTTTAATCTTGCGTTGCTTGCAAAGCAATGTTGGAGACTAATTACTACTCCCGATTCTCTATGTGCAAAGGTGTTAAAAGCTAAGTATTATCCTAATGGGAGTCTTTTACAGGCAAGTGCAAAAAATGGCTCGTCATTCACATGGCAGAGCATTATGAAAGGACTTGAGACTTTCAAACCGGGGTACATCTGGAGGATTGGCACGGGTGAGAATGTGAACATATGGAGAGTCCCTTGGATTCCAGCAAGTCCAGACAGGAAAGTTATAACTCCTCGTGAGCATACGGTGCTGTCATTAGTTAGTGATCTTATTGATCCAAACTCGGGCTCGTGGGATGAGGAGCTTATTCGTGACATTTTTAATCCAGTTGATGCCCGCCGAATTCTGCAGATTCCGCTGAATAACCATGGTTTTGAGGATTTCATAGCATGGCATCCTAATAGAACATGCATTTTTTCTGTGCGCACAGCGTACCAAATTCAGTGGATGCACTTTTATCGGGCGCATGCAAACACCCAGGGACGCCCAAGCATGTCCTCAAATCCGGCAATTTGGCGTACAATATGGAAGCTACAAGTTCCACGTAAGGTACATATTTTTATTTGGAGAATGCTGCATGGAATAGCACCTCTAAAGTCCGTACATGCAAATAGACACGTTGGTACTGTTGGCGAGTGTCCTTTCTGTCGACAAGGAGCGGAAGACGTCCGCCATCTATGCTTTGAATGTATAAATGCAAAGGAATTATGGAGAAGCCTGGGATTACATGAGATGATTTCCACAGCCACCCAGGTAGACCGATCCGGGTCGGTCATTCTGGAACACTTGCTCCTATTGACACCCGAAAAAATGCAAATTATGCCAAGCCTCGAAATCAATCAAGTGGTGGCGGTAGGATGCTGGTATCTCTGGTGGATCAGGCGGCGTATAACTCATAATGAAGGAGCACCACCGCCTTACAGATGGCCGATCTCTATATTGGCCATCGCGAACAACTTTCAAAAGGCAATGATTAAGAGGACTCCAGAGGAGGCGCACAGATGGACGAAACCTGACCCAAATTTTATCAAACTTAATGTCGATGCAGCCTTCTTTGAAGATGAGGGTGCTGGAGCATCAGCTGGTGTTATACGTGATGTGAGAGGTAACTTTATTGCAGCACAATGCATTTATATACCGTATGCTGAAGATGTGGTTACAGTTGAAGCAATGGCAATGCGGAATGGACTTGAATTTGTCAATTCTCTCGGATTTCATAGGGTCGAGGCGGAATCAGACTCTCTTCAGGTCATAAACTTTTGTACTGGCCAAACACAGTGGTGGAATGGAGCAGCAGCGATTTTTGTGGAGTGTATCGATTAAGTTTCTTCGATTGGGAAGGTCTCTTTTAAACATTGTTATAGATCGGCCAATATGGCTGCGCATGAGCTAGCTAGATATTGTTTTTGTAATAAGAACTCGCTTATTTGGACCGACGAACCCCCGAATTGTCTGGTCAATAAGCTGGTGGATGATGTATCCTTGATTTGATCATAATAAAGCTAGCCTTGAAGGCCTTCCCTAAAAAAAAGATTTTCCTCGGTCACGGGGCCACTCGATTTTTCATCCATCCGACGTAAGACCCGTCAGCCTCCTGGGCCTGAGCCCACCCATGTGGTGGCCCAGGCAAACCGTGAAATGTCCGGGGAGGAGGCAAAAATATAGTTGCGTTGTTGGGAGTCAAACTCCAGACCTCGAGTGTGGCCTCCGACGACGTGTTCAACTCAGCCAGCATGTGGTCGTGCAAAGAATAATGGTTCGTATGTACTCATAGTCTCACCTCGCTCTCTTGCACAAAATCTCACCGATTTATATACATCTACCAGTTGATATCATTAAGCAGCCTAGAGAATCCATAAGGAGTGGGTCCGTTTGTCCATAGGGAGATAATTGTGAAATTAATGGGAGAGAGAGACCGGATTAAACCGGCTCATGTTGCACGTATCCACTCCGCCCCCTATATGTTGGGATTAAACGGTACGGAGAGGTTAAGGAGTGGGGGTCCGTTTCTCCCTAGGGAGAAAATGGTGGAATTAATGAGACCGGATTAAAAATCAGCTCATGCAGACGCAGCCAGTACCTCCAGGCGGAAAAACGGGATTGAGATTCGTGATGGTGTGTGGTGGAATTAGTAGGCGTGTCTCATACCTCCCGACTAAATGAATCCGCGTTCATGCACCCAGTACTAGGCGGCCATTCTACGCCAGACCTGACTAATTAAATCGACGTCCAAAAAAATATAACTGCAGCTTATAATGCGAAAAAGAAAAACTTAAGACCTTCTGCTGTGCCGATACTGTTTTTTAAAACAGTTGTGCCGACAGTTCATAGTTTCATTCTGATTAATATATCATATACTTCAAAATCGATGCTTATGATGTTTACTGTTAGACGGTATCCACTGGATCTCTTCCCGGGGTACCCCTTCATTTCAGGTTAAGAAGGTGGGAAAGCGTCTTTCTCTCTATAAGAACAGTGCGTTCCGAGGTGTGAAGTGGGAGAGAGGGGATGTGATGATTGAGGTTTTGAATAAGACGACTTTTGCATTTTAGATTTGGATCTTTTTCTTATTTCAAAATAGTGAAAAAGTCAAATAAGAGGTGTTAAGCTTTTTATCATTCTGGCAAAAGCAAACCATTTCTATCGGAAACATTCCTATAATGAATTCCTTAGGAACCTTTATTATAAATGGAATATACCGAATTGTGATCAATCAAATATTGCTAAGTCCTGGTATTTACTACCGCTCGAAATTAGATCATAAGGAAATTTCTATCTACACCGGGACATTTAATATCCATCCCTTTGGTCTTATTGACATAAAAGACGTTATTTATAGTCTATCTCTTTCTATATATAGAAAGTCAAGAAATTCTCATCGAAACATCGAGAAATTGTGCATATAGAAAACAAAAGACAAGTCGGCTATGGGGGCATGTCATTAGGAATTTAGGATTCAATCAACATATACATTTTTTTTAGGATATCAACATATACAAATTTAAACGTGTTCTTTGCTATTGCTCTACAAATTACGATACCGTGGTGTTTTATTCTACAAAACATGTATTTCTTAGCTTTTGTTGCATCATACTTGTGAACAGTGCATACAATGACATACCTTCTACATTACTTCTTCAACAACTTTTGTTCACTCTTTATTTATACAGTGGAGAATAATTGTCTATAGCAATGCTATATAGTGGTTTTAGAACGCACATGTGTTTGCGATTTTCTATTTTTCTACCCGTTGCAACGCACGGGCACTTTTGCTAGTCCTATCTCACTAGTAGAAAACAGGGCTTTGGTTCTGGCCAGATCAGAGCAATATTATGACGCACGTCCTAGTTCACCTAGTCGACGAGATTGCAATTATGGGTCCTGTATTTCTACACAATATGTTCCCCTTTGAGAGGTTCATGGGAGTCTTAAAGAAATATGTTCATAACCGTGCTAGGCCAGAAGGAGGCATCTCCAAGGGCCATGAAACAGAGGAGGTCATTGAGTTTTGCGTTGACTTTATTCCTGACCTTATGCCGATTGGTGTTCCTGAATCGCGGCATGAGGGGAAACTGGTTGGACAAGGCACGCTAGGACCGAAAGCAATAATATGTAGGGACGGGCATTCTTGGGCGCAAGCACACTACACAGTTTTACAAAATTCTATCTTGGTGGCCCCGTATATCAATAAACACAAGAATATTTTACGCTCCAACCACCCGGAGCAGTCTGACGACTGGATTACACGTGAACACATGGGGACTTTCGGCGGTTGGTTGCAAACACATCTCATGGGTAACACCACTGTTGGAGATGAGCTATACTTGTTGGCCAGGAGACCATCTTCGACTGTATTGACTTTCCAAGGGTACGAGATAAATGGGAATACATTTTACACGATCGCCCATGATAAAAAGAGCACCAACCAATATAGTGGTGTGCGCTTTGATGCAGCAAACACCAATAGGGCAAAGGACACATATTATGGTTACATAGAGGAGATATGGGACTTGACTATGGATGTGATTTTAAGGTCCCTTTGTTTCGATGCAAATGGGTCAATCTGACAGGAGGCGGGGTACAGGTAGACCCGCAATACGGAATGACAACAGTGGATCTCAACAATCTTGGGTACACAGACGAACCATTCATCCTAGCCAATGATGTGGCGCAGGTTTTCTATGTGAAGGACATGTCTACCAAACCAAGAAAAAGAAAATATAAGGAAGCGAATACATCATACGATGAGCCAAAGCGCCACATAGTTCTTTCAGGGAAAAGAAACATTGTGGGAGTGGAGGACAAGACAGACATGTCAGAAGATTATGAAATTTTTTATGAAATTCCTCCCTTCACAGTGAAGACTGACCCAAGCATCCTGTTAAACAATGAAGATTATCCATGGTTACGTCGCAATAAGCAAGGGACACACGCGAACAAATAGTTTTATACTCCAAAATATCCCACTCTGGGATGTGACCGGCTTCACCGCCATCACTTTCTCTCTACTGTCAGTTTCCGGACTTACAGCTGGAAAGTGCCACTTCGGACAAACCGGAGGGAATCTTTGTAAGAGCTAGCTAGCGCATTTTGGCATTTGAAATATAATTTTAGAATAATTATTTATTAAGTTATGAAATTTCAATTATTCATATCTTTTTAGTATTTTAATTATACAGAGGAGTTAATCAATGCAAATATTTATACCATTTTAGCAGTTGTACTAAGTTTGAGCTCATTTGGACATGTTTAGCAATGCTAGAAATTATAAAACTCTAGTTATGATCAAAATAATAATAACTTAAAACTATATAAAATTTATGCAACTAAATTTTTCATAAAATATTTTTTGTTAAAAACTTTAATAGCAAAAAGAATTAAATGAAAACTAGGCATGTATGCTACTGTTTTTGAATCTGTTTAAAAGAAAAGTAAAACTAAAATATCCTAAAAAGGTCTAAAACGATAAACAGATTTAGCCACCAACCGGGACTAAAGGCCTCCTTTTAGTCCCAGTCCATGCCACCAATCGGGACTAAAGGCCTAGGTTTCGCGCCCTTTGGACTGCCGAAATTTATCTTTAGTGCTGGTTGGTGCCTCGAACCGGGACTAAAGGTAGGCCTTTAGTCCTGGTTGGAGCCACCAACAGGGACTAAAGTTCGGGCTATATAAACCGCAAGGACTTAGCGAAATTTTTCCTCCCCCAAGCTTCTCCATCGCCTCGACGCGCTGCCCCGACGCCGTCGCCGACGACCTGCCCCGATGCCGTCGTCGAAGCCTCCTCGTTGTGAGCGCCGCCCTGATCCCCTCCTCCTCCTCCTATTCACCCCCCTACTGGGCGCCGACGCAGACGCCGCCGACCCCGACGCCGGCCGCCCGCGCTGCTGGCCGACCCCGATGCTGCCGGCGCTGCTGGCCGACACTGACCCCGACGCCGCCCGCGCCGCTCTGTTGGCTGATGCCGGCACTTTTTTTTAATTAGAGATATTTGTTTCAGATCATGTTGAGAACATAATTGATAGTTTCAGATGTGCAAAAATATCCCCGCAAAAAAAAGTTGTGCAAATAATATTGGCGTGACCAAATAAATGGAATCTATAACATGTTTGATTGAGTGAGAATGTTTAGATATGATAAATTTGTAATATCATGGATTGTGTGACAATAAAAGTCATTTTTGTTCCGAGCGTATGTAATGAATTTGTGATATTTTCATGTGTAATATAAATTTTTGTTCATTGAGATGAGATGAGATGGATGAGATGAGATGGAGATGGATGAGATGAGATGGAGATGGCTGAATTTTTTTTGTTTGTTTTGTGTAGTTTTACTAGGTTTTTAGATACATATACTCAATGTGATAGATAGATGTTTTGTGAAGATGAGATGAGATGGAAGAGATTTTTTTTTAGGTTTTTTTAGATAGAGAAACAAATGTTAAAATTTGCATATGATGAGTGGTTACTTCATCATGATGATCTTGCTGAAACAAATTGAAGAACAAAATTATGGTTACCTAATTTTTTTTCACTCGATGGAATTACAGTATTTGTGGTGTTGCATCTCAGTGGAGTGATCGTCGATGTTGGAGCTGTTGGTCCCTAATCATCCCTCCGTTGTTCGACAAAAGGTGTCCATTTGTTGTATAAACATAACCCCGATCATCGACGTTGGAGCAGACTCAGCCGGAGAAGGCCCCTCAGCAGATTCCTCATAGTCTAGCTCTATCTCCGCTGCCTCAGCCGTCTCCGCCGTGTCAGAACACTCCGTCGCCTCAGCTGTCGCCGCCATGTCAGCAGACTCTGCCGGAGGAGGCCCCTCAGCAGAATCCGCTGCTTCAGCTGACTCCGCCTCCTCCGCCGCCTCAGCACCGGCGGAAGAGATCCGCCGCCACTCCAGCGGCTAGTAGTGCAACAGCGAAGAAATCCAGAGCAGGTAGCATCAAGAAGGCTCCTGCCAAGTTATCATATGACATGACTAAGGAGGAAACCAAGGAGATCGTGGCTGCCGACGTGAAACGCCAGCTTGCACCGACCCGTCTAGTTCCAACGAAGAAAATAGATCCGGTAAAAGCGAGGCGCTTGCTGGAAAACCTTACAAAACCATCGCCGCCTCCGCAGCTATCAAACTATGATCGCTCTATTGTAAAGTCATATAGA
The DNA here is from genome assembly GCA_011799875.1 of Thinopyrum elongatum. Classification (NCBI taxonomy): domain Eukaryota; kingdom Viridiplantae; phylum Streptophyta; class Magnoliopsida; order Poales; family Poaceae; genus Thinopyrum; species Thinopyrum elongatum. The sequence goes on along the minus strand of CM022298.1, from coordinate 42,860,928 downwards.
GATCCACAGCAGCGGTCGGGAAGTAGCAGTAGTGCAAGGAGGAAAACAATTCCCCAGCTCGACGAACAGAAAAACCAATCGTGTCCCCCGCTCAAGGTGTTTGCCGATATCGCTAATGATCCGGGGGTAGCGGCCGCTGATCCTGGTTTCACTCTTGTTGATTACTTAGGCGATGATGTACTGTTCGAAATGGCTGAGTTAGCCTTTAAATTCGAGCACGGAAAGCCTCTCGTCAGACCTGAGGAGCTCCCGCATCTACCAACGATGATGCGAAGATTGCATGACTGGTACTTGAAAGCCTCAAAGCAAGGGAGAAACTATATCATTGCGGGAATTAAAGATGAGCATTACTTCAATGGAGACGAGGAGATTTACATTGAATTTGAAGAATTATTTCAGTTATACAATCAAGACGCCATCGACAAATCTATCGTCAGTTACTATTGTTTGTAAATATCATTTCTATAATTAAGTCTCTAGCTCAGCTCATTCATTGCATGTATAAGATCCTCGAATGCAAAAGAGGACAAATCTATGACATTGAGTTCATTAACCCAAATACTATTCATGAAGCTACGGTAAAATTGAACGCCAACGATACAGAGAAGATCTTGCTAAGGGCGTTAATAGAACAACAAACCAAAAGGGAAATACTATTTCCTTACAACTTCCAGTGAGTGTTATACTGTCTTGTACACATCATTCTGTTTCGCTTACTCGATGTTAAGTGTAATTGATGAGCTATGCGTGCACATGTTTCACTTTATTCTGTTAGTCATTCAGTTTGACACAGGAAAAGTACTTGTCATGGACTCGTTACGTAAAGACCCTAGATGTGGGCAGACCTGATAAAAATTCTTCAGAGGTAATTTCAATCATTATCGCACTATATCGGCAACTATCGTTCATTTCCTAATATCAAGTAATTAATAACTCATTTATTCATTTTCTTTGCCGGGCAGGGTTTGGAAAGAGTTCACCAAGCAGGTTAGGGGTGAATGGAGAGAGTAGCTGCGATTTGAACAACTCAGTGTAAGTAGTACTAACTAGGTCCGCGCATCTCTTTGATTCTAGTTTCAATACCACTATCATGCTTGATTATTATTTTGATTGAACTCTATTCTCGTAAAGTGCTCGAGGCAAGGATCCGGGAATAACTTATGTGGATACTACGTTTGCGAGTTCATTCGCCAGACGACCTTTGAGAAAGACAGATTTTTTGAAAAACTTGAAGTACGTAAACAATATTCATAAATTTATTTTATTACCATCAATTGTGTTGAGTTTCATGTAGGGTAACGCAGCAGAAAACAAAAATTTCCGACCTACGCACCAGCCCAGGACCACTATGGAGACTGCATACAAGGTTTGATCTTTTCGTTACTGACTCGTAGCGCAGCGGAAGTAGAGTCGATGACGATCGGCGGTGCAGATCCCTGCAGCTAGGATTTACAACCTCCCAACCGCGAGGATGTATACCCTCGTCTTCCCTTCGGACAGCCCTTCGGGAGGCGCTCGAACAGTCCCCCGGACGGTGTCGCGGACAGCCCTTCGGGAGGACCTTCGAAACTCGAACGGTCACTCGGACAGCCCTTCGGGAGGACCTTCGAAACTCGAACGGCCAATCGGACAGCCCTTCGGGAGGACTCACAGAACTTGGACCGTCACTTGGACAGCCCTTCGGGAGGCACTCACGAACAGACCCTCGGGCACTAAGATCGAAACTACGACCTCTCTACAGAGTTGCACACATACGGTGTCATCTATCCGGCAGGGCTTCGCCGTCCAGAACTAGTTCCCACCGGAACCCAGACAGCCTTTCGGCTATGCAAAACTATTTTGCGGGGAGGGAGAGAGAAGCCAGATCATGCAATGGCACTTGTATGTGAGAAGGAGTGAGTGTGGAGGGCTGCCCCTCCACCTCTATTTATAGGAAATCCCAAGGGGTAGGGTGGTTTTACAAGGAAACCCAAAAGCACATGAATGAAGTCCTTCCACAAGGACCCAAATGTGAAACCAAGGCACAAGAGGGGGCTCCAAGGAGGAGCCCCCATGTGGCCGGCCACACCTAGGAGGGGCCCCCCCAAGGGAGCCTCATCCATCCATGTCACCCCCCAAAAAATAACTTGGGACAAAACCCAAAATAATGGCTTTCCAAAAAGTAACCCAAAAAGCACTTTCACTATTCATGACGACATTTTTCAGCGTCCGTTCGAACTGGAAATATTTATGTGGGCTTAGAACATTTCCAGTACCCAATAAAATAATTTTCAACGCATTCTGGAACAATTCCAGTTTAGTGATTTCATCTGCGAAAAGCATCTGAAGTGGTTCCGGCAGCTCCGGAACATTTCCGGTTTTTCTTCCAGAAAATTCCCAAAAGTTTCCAGAATGATTCTGGCACCCTCCAAGAATTATCAGGCATGTGCCGAAACCAATTTGATTTAATGGAATACCCTGAAACAACTTTTCAGTTTCACCGAAACTCATCTGGTGTTCTCTCTGCGGAACTTTTCCGCTGTCCGAAACTTTTTCGTTGTCCGAAACTTTTTCGGTGATTTTCTCTCAGACTCCCTGTCTAGTATTCAGCAGATAGATGACCCTTAAGTGTGTGACCCTATAGGTTCGGTGAAGTATAGACATGACATGGAACCTCTTCCGATCAATGATCAACATCGGAGCCGTGGACACGCATATTGACCCCTATACCCACACGAATGAATATTCGAGTGAACCTCTAGTTGCCATGTGCTATTCCTGTTGCTTTGCGATATGTTACAAATACCCGAGGTGAGACATGTTGGCATCCCTCTTGGTCAACAACTTGTCCACTATGCCAGTTACCTTGTTACTGGTATTGTTCTTTTTTCTCGTTCCGTGTTCCGGCATCCCCGTGATCAAATCACAAAGTGTCTGGCCAGACGATGATGGATACCGTAACACCGAGAGGGCCCAGAGATATCCCTCCATCGTCGGAGGAGCAAATCCCAATCTTGAGCTATCAAGTTACTTGACATACTTTTCCATGAACCCGTAAGCCGCCGTAATAGCCACCCATTTACGGATGACGTTTAACAAACCCCAAAGTTCATGAAGCAAGCATGAAGAAACCCGATACTCTCATGGTCTAAGGAATCATGCAAACGTTAACCATCTCTGTGTTATTAACCATTAACTTGTGACGAATGTATCTCATAGCATAACATCAATTCGGGTCGATTCAACACAAATGTTCTTCTAACATTGTGCCCTCAAAATTGCCGGCATAGTCATGCCCATGATCAGGAAAACAGGATCATCATGCAATACTTGAGCTAGTCATAGAGGCTTGACTAGGAATACATTTTACCGTTTATTATCCCACACGTGCACATGAGTTTCCCTCCAAGCCTCGTTTTATTTGTAGACTCGAGAATCATTGCAGTTATAGCATGGAACATAAACCTAATTATGAACAGGGAGATAATTAATAACATTTATTATTGCCTCTAGGGCATATCTCCTACAGACTCCCACTTGCACTAGAGTCAATAATCTAGTTAATGCTAATGCACTTTACACCTGTGGCACACCGGTGTAAATATGCTTCGCATGTGGTATAGCCTGATGTCCAACGGATCTGACGACTTCAGCTCCGTGTGTCTCTTTGCATATCCTCGCATTTTCACGCTTTCACAAAATTCATATTTTGTGTGGACTTGACTTTGTATGTATGTGAATCACAGGTCGAACCTGGATTCCTCAGACTGAGTTATGGAGCAACTACCTGTAGTAGTGTCCCATTGACAAAAGTCATCTTGGAACCATACTAAGTTCATGAATGAACTATATGATTCAACATCTTCTTTGTCGCTTAAAAAGCGGCAACATACTTCGCCTCTGTTATAGAATTCGCCACAGTATCTTGTTTGGAACAATTTCCAACTACCGTGCCACCATATTATGTATTACACAAAACCCTTAATTTAAATCGAAAATCGCTTGGAGCATGGATGAAGACTGTATCGATGTAACCTTTTACAACGAACTCTTCATGATCTCCGCTTGCGAGAAAACATGTCATCAGTGGTACTATAGTAATCAATGACCCTTTTCCACTGTTGTCCCATGATCAGTACTTTTGATCACTTTGGTATCTATACTCGCAACAACTTTGAGAGTATTGGACATATCTGGTTTGTTTTTACATACCATGGAATACATGATTAATCCAAACACAAGAGTGTGTGGAATCTCCAGCATGTATTTTGCTCATCAGTGTTTTGGGACACCGAGTCTTGCAAAAACTCTTTCCATGTGACTTCGGCAAGAATCACTCCTTGACGTTTTTAATGCTAAAAGGTTTTAGCATCTTGTCAATATGTATCTTTGCTCAGCCCCATTAGGTAAATCTATCTCCTTAGATCATCATGCCTAATATAAAGGCTATTTAGCCCAAGCACTTCATCGAAAAACTATTTTCAAATGAAGTCCTAATTCGTGTCAAGAAATTTATTTCCAATTAACAATGTGTCAAGCACACAACGTTTTTAGAAATTTTATTATGCTCCCACTTACTTTCTTGAATCATAAGCATCTTCGTTACCCATTGATGAAGTCAAACCCCTTTGACCATTTCATCAAAACACGAAGATTCCAACTCCATTTTGCTCTCTTCTGTCCATTGCTGGAACTCTGAAGTTTGCATACTTACTAGCATCCTCTGGAATGACAAAATACCTTGGACTGTAACACATGCAAGTCCTTGGTTTTATTTCCATCAGATGGAAATCCTTTTGTCATCCTTTGTTTCATATCTCATGATTGAAATATGTATTAATTGCTAGTTCAACCCGAACCGACTTTAAGCATCGCTACGATGAAACAACCTCATCGTAGTCAACTCCTTGAACTCGTTATTGCAACAAGTCGAGCTTTATGGATAAAACATTTTTATCCGTATCAGCTTTTAGTTCCATAAAATTCGTTAGACTCTAAGTCTTTCGAAAGGTGTATCAAGGTTTTAATCTTGAAACATTTATATGGAGACTATCTCGGATTGTATTGGCATTTAGCCAATTCCGGAGTCAGGGCCCATCAACGCTTCCTTGTGTATCGTAGGTATACTGTTGTCTAACAACAATATCTCGTTTGCGCACCTGAGAGGTTTGCACGAGCCTTGCCTACGTGGTTCAGCTGCAAGTTCGACCGAAGTCCATACATTTTATTGTAGAGACTTCCGTATCAGTCGTAGTAGGAAACTCTGGAATTACTTCCAAGGTCTCTTTCCTTTGACCTGATGACGAAGATACTGTTTATCTTGTAGAGTTGCACTATTCTCCCACTCACCTTTTTGAAAGAACCATTTTCTTCAAAAAGCATACCGTCCTTTGTGGCAAACCTATTTGCCTCGGTATAGTGAGGGAGGAATACCCAATGACTTGGGATAACCTACAAAGTAGCACTTGTCTGATTTGGAATAGGTTTGTAACCTTTTACACAAGCCCCATATTCCAAATGTTTAAGAAAAGATATAACATGGTTGGGCGTACCATACCATGGTGTCATTACAACAGACCCGATGGTGCTCTTTTCAGTGTAAAAGCCGCAGTCTCTAAAGCATCACTCTTTAAAAGGGATAATGGCAAATTTATTTATGTCATCTTTGATCTTACCATGTCATAAATGGTTCGATTACATCTTCACAGACTTTCCACTTGCAGTGGTGTTCCGGGAGGTGCAAGTTATGAAACCCCTTTCAAAACTCATCAGACATTCGCTAAACTTGTAACTCAAATATTCCTTTCTGCAATCCAATTGTAGAAACATAATTTTCTTGTTACAATAACTCCTACTTCATTCTTGAAAACCTTTTGAATGAATTCAAAAGATCTAGACTTACGTCTTATCAAGTAAATATCCATATATCTACTTGAGTCATTTCTGAAGATAGATAAATCCACTACTTACAACATTTATCTACACACATCAAATGTATGATCACCAATAAGTTTGTTGTCCATTCCTTATGGCCTGTGAATGGTATTCCAGTCACTTCACTTTTCGGAGAAAAGTTGCAAGTGTCAGATGATTCAAAATCAAACGACTTCAAAATCCATCATAATGGAATTTTCCATGCGGGTTTCTCCAATGTGACCAAATGCAGTGCCACACTTGTGTGGTATTCTTCTAGTCTTATGACATTTAGCATCAGTGTTATGGATGTATCATATTACTATCAATATTCATAACATACATCCCATCTGGATGGAAGCATGGCCCTTCATGTTATTCATAATACTGAACAACAATTGTTCTTTTATGAATAACCCTTTTGCAACAACATTGTGCAAGGGGCTAGAGTGTAAAACTCTAAAACGAATTATGAATGTAAATCCAGAGGTAATATATTATTATCATTATTCATAACATATATCTCATTCTCAATGAAAGTATGGCCCTTATGTTATTCATAACATCGAACATAAAAAGTTCTCTTATGAACAACCTTCTTGCAAGAGGCTAGAGTTTGTAAAACTCTAAATGAATTATGAAAATAAATACAGACAGTAATACACCGATGGAAGGTATAGTAACATTTACTATGTTCCCTGTGTATACCTAAACCTCATCCCTGGCTAGTCTTTCAGGCCATAGTAGTTCTTACATCGAGTTGCAACAGAATGCAATCGAGCAGGTATCTTTGTGATTAACTCACATTACCCAAGAATCAGTGATTAACAATTTAATCATAATTCCCAAGAACTATATCTTTGACCAGCCTTCTATACATAAAAAACTTTTATGACATTCATACATGAGCTGGATATTCCAGTCTTCTCTCTTATTGCCTTTATACTTCTAACAGTTTAACTTTCAGTATTTCTCCTACTCTCAGAAGAAGCATCCAACTTAAGAGTGGCGTTAGCCCCGGACTTCCTAGGCGTGAAAGTTTCACTAACACCCTTCGGACACTTCCTTTCTCTTTAAGTTGTTGTTTTATTCACCTTTCATCATATGACAGGCGTTCTCCTGGATTCCTCTCTTATCAGTCTAATGCATAGTAAACTCCTTTACTAATAGTTTGCAAACAAACATTTCTTTGGATATCTCATATCTTTTAGCCTTTGTCTGTCTCTGAAAATGATTTTCAGATTCCATGAATATCACATAACTATCCAAACTTTCGAAGTTTGGGTCTCATGGAAGCAAACATATTGTACTTGACTGAAACGGAATTCTAGCTTTTGGATCGAAGGATGAGAGTCACATGATCCATAGCACAAGTGAGAGAATACCGAAAGTATGCGATAGGACAAAATTCTTCTCGGCACTCTTGAGGACAATCCTCACATTATGTTACCAACCGTAAAGTTTTAACCAGATATTTAACAGTTATTCAATTTTAACAGGGAAGGTGGAAACGCGAGCCATTATTCTACAACTATTATGCAAATCACACTTAGACAGAGTTCATAATTAATTTCACTGAGAATTAAACAAGTTAATTCAACAGTGCGCTCCCACTCAAATCAATATCTCTCATAATTGATTTGTGAGTGATACAAGACCCACACTTCGATTCAACGCCATTGATGTGGACATCACTGATGACGAGAATTTCAATTGGTAGGCAAACTTGCCGATCACATCTCCATGTGACTCTTGTTCATCTTTCGATGGGTGTGTTCCGAGCTCAGGACGATCCTGCCGGAACGTCAAAAACAACCAAGTGATCTTGCTGCGAGGTCTGACCTCACCCGCCTCATTCCTCTCGATTCGTTCGTACCCATGTGGACATGGCGCACCCCGAAAAGATACAAATTACAGACGGTGCTACACTTGGGTGAACACTAACTACTTTGATATTTTTGTGAGAGATCACCCTAATAAAAAGCGACTACCGCGCAATCAAGAAGGGTGCATCATAAGGGATAAACATCTCAGGCAATTCATAATAGCATGATATGATATAGCCCTTTCTGACGGAGAAGTCTTGTATTTCTTCGTCTTCGGCATTTGCGTCGGTGTTCACCTTCGCGAAGATTGCCACCACCTTGTCGATGCACCAGATAATATTGCTATCTCTATAGCTAATAAAATAATGCATTACAACAAGGTTGACACACAGGTCATTTAAAGTGCAATCATATGGCTCCAGCCATCATGCCGAATCATGACACGCAGGTCATGTTAATTAATTTACATCATATAGTCATCTCATACATAATCAAATTATTATGAGCACTGCTATACCACATCATATGCACATGCAAACCCTCCTGCAAAACCAAGTTAGACGTCTCTAATCGGTTCATGCAAAAACTTGTTTTACGTGGCTTCTAAGGTTTCGAAACAAACCGAAGCTACCAACGTCCATCATCAAGTATGATAATTCAAGTCGCTAGATTAACTTTCCAGGGTGTATGAAAACCGAGATAATAAAATCTCGAGCCCCATACTAAACTTCGTCATACACATGACCCCCGTGCAGATCATATCTGCATTGCCCTTTCGTCTGCGAAATTTCATCTTTCCTTTTAACTACAGTGGAATTCAATGAACTGTTAGCACTTCGTTGATCAATCAGGATCGCGGATTGCCAGAACATTGAAACTCCACCATGCTGTTATCAAGATCAGAAATATGCAAATTCCAAGGAAGCAACAAGAACATCGGGTAACAGATTTCATCTGCTACCCGCACAAATAATTTTCAGAAATAGAACTCATCTACTACCTAATTATATTGTGCAACACCCATACATCTCATGTATTCTAGATCGCAACCTGCATCTACGCATAGCACGGCTCATGATGCCACTGTAGGGTAACGCAGCAGAAAACAAAAATTTCCGACCTACGCACCAGCCCAGGACCACTATGGAGACTGCATACAAGGTTTGATCTTTTCATTACCGACTCGTAGCGCAGCGGAAGTAGAGTCGATGACGATCGGTGGTGCAGATCTCCGCAGCTAGGATTTACAACCTCCCAACTGCGAGGATGTATACCCTCGTCTTCCCTTCGGACAGCCCTCCAGGAGGCGGTCGAACAGTCCCCCGGACGGTGTTGCAGACAGCCCTTCGGGAGGACCTTCGAAACTCGAACGGTCACTCGGACAGCCCTTCGGGAGGACCTTTGAAACTCGAACGGTCACTCGGACAGCCCTTCGGGAGGACTCACAGAACTTGGACCGTCACTTGGACAGCCCTTCGGGAGGCACTCACGAACAGACCCTCGGGCACTAAGATCGAAACTACGACCTCTCTACAGAGTTGTACACATACGGTGTCATCTATCCGGTAGGGCTTCGCCGTCCAGAACTAGTTCCCACCGGAACCCACACAGCCTTTCGGCTATGCAAAACTATTTTGCGGGGAGGGAGAGAGAAGCCAGATCATGCAATGGCACTTGTATGTGAGAAGGAGTGAGTGTGGAGGGCTGCCCCTCCACCTCTATTTATAGGAAATCCCAAGGGGTAGGGTGGTTTCACAAGAAAACCCAAAAGCACATGAATGAAGTCCTTCCACAAGGACCCAAATGTGAAACCAAGGCACAAGAGGGGGCTCCTCCAAGGAGGAGCCCCCATGTGGCCGGCCACACCTAGGAGGGGCCCCCCCCCCAAGGGAGCCTCATCCATCCATGTCACCCCCCAAAGAAAATCTTGGGACAAAACCCAAAATAATGGCTTTCCAAAAAGTAACCCAAAAAGCACTTTCACTATTCATGACGACATTTTTCAGCGTCCGTTCGAACTGAAAATATTTATGTGGGCTTAGAACATTTCCAGTACCCACTAAAATAATTTTCAACGCGTTCTGGAACAATTCCAGTTTAGTGATTTCATCTGCGAAAAGCATCTGAAGTGGTTCCGGCAGCTCCGGAACATTTCCGGTTTTTCTTCCAGAAAATTCCCAAAAGTTTCCAGAATGATTCTGGCACCCTCCAAGAATTATCAGGCATGTGCCGAAACCAATTTGACTTAATGGAATACCCCGAAACAACTTTTCAGTTTCACCGAAACTCATCCGGTGTTCTCTCTGCGGAACTTTTCCGCTGTCCGAAACTTTTTCGGTGTCCGAAACTTTTTCGGTGATTTTCTCTCAGACTCCCTGTCTAGTATTCAGCAGATAGATGACCCTTAAGCGTGTGACCCTATAGGTTCGGTGAAGTATAGACATGACACGGAACCTCTTCCGATCAATGATCAACATCGGAGCCGTGGACACCCATATTGACCGCTATACCCACACGAATGAAATATTCGAGTGAACCTCTAGTTGCCGTGTGCTATTCCTGTTGCTTTGCGATATGTTACAAATACCCGAGGTGAGACATGTTGGCATCCCTATGGGTCAACAACTTGTCCACTATGCTAGTTACCTCGTTACCGGTATTGTTCTCTTTTCTCGTTCCGTGTTCCGGCATCCCCGTGATCAAATCACAAAGTGTCTGGCCAGACGATGATGGATACCGTAACACCGAGAGTGCCCAGAGATATCTCTCCATCGTCGGAGGAGCAAATCCCAATCTTGAGCTATCAAGTTACTTGACATACTTTTCCATGAACCCGTAAGCCGCCGTAATAGCCACCCATTTACGGATGACGTTTAACAAACCCCAAAGTTCATGAAGCAAGCATGAAGAAACCCGATACTCTCATGGTCTAAGGAATCATGCAAACGTTAACCATCTCTGTGTTATTAACCATTAACTTGTGACGAATGTATCTCATAGCATAACATCAATTCGGGTCGATTCAACACAAATGTTCTTCTAACATTGTGCCCTCAAAATTGCCGGCATAGTCATGCCCATGATCAGGAAAACAGGATCATCATGCAATACTTGAGCTAGTCATAGAGGCTTGACTAGGAATACATTTTACCGTTTATTATCCCACACGTGCACATGAGTTTCCCTCCAAGCCTCGTTTTATTTGTAGACTCAAGAATCATTGCAGTTATAGCATGGAACATAAACCTAATTATGAACAGGGAGGTAATTAATAACATTTATTATTGCCTCTAGGGCATATCTCCTACATTTCATTCATATATATATATATATATATATATATATATTGACCCCCTTCTTTAAATTAGATCGAACGGAAGCGGGACGAACTCCTACCAAAGGCTCGCATACGAGCAATTCAAGAGGAATTGGCGGGATTCTTCTTCAGAAGATCATAGCTAAAACCGGAGAATACCATCGAGAATTGGTAGTGAATGTTGGTAATTAGATATTATGGATCATAAGATATATTACATTGTATATATGCATGAACGTGTACTATACGTAGTAGTGTCGAATAGATATATAAAAACTTGTTGTTCGACCAAGCACGGAAAAAGAGAAGTCACTTCCCTCTATATTCATGACGATTTGTGTAATGGTTCCTTCATTGCTATATGTAGTAGCTACCGTCGAGTTGAATGGAAAACATAAAATAAAAACGAAAACCCTAAATGTAAAAGAATTGAATGGTAAACACAAAAAGAAAAGGGGGAAACACAATATGAAACCCCTAAACCCTCCAAAACCCTAAACCCCTCATTTCAAAAAAAAACAAGCGTTTGGCAAGTGCTGACGCGTGGCTGCCTTTTAGTCCCGGTCGGTGTTACTAACCGGGACTAAAGGTCCTCCTGCCTGGGCGCCCCACAGCGGCCACGTGGAGCTCCTTTAGTCCCGGTTCGTAACACAACTGGGACTAAAAGTGGGGGCCTTTAGTCCCGATTGCTTAGTCCCGGTTGCAGAACCGGGACTAAAGGCTCTTAGGAACCGGGACTAATGCCCTGTTTTCTACTAGTGTCTATGCATGGCGCACGTGGTTGTACCCACCCGAAAGATCAACACGGTCGTCCGAGCTGCACGTAATATATACTGGAGTATATAGTTTATAGTTTTTCATTGAATATTTTTTGTGATTAATACCAATATTTTAACGTTATGACCTATTCCTCACATGTATTAGTATCTGCTCTGAATAGGAAAACAACCTAAGGGCATCTCCAACGCTGACCCGCAACACCGCATCTGTCCGCGGACCGGGGGGACCAGTCCGCAGACATTGATGCGGGAGCCGGCCATCAATTCAAAACTATCCGCATACATTTCAAGCCGAATTTCAACAAACCGGCCGAATTACATGCAAACCGGATGATTTTCATACAAACCGGAGCGCATTCATTACATTTCAGACATTTTTAATTAAAAAAAGGACTGGGCCTAAACCTATTGTACGGCGGCGCCCGTCATCCATGTCCTTGTTGTTCCCTTCCGGCAACCACGTCCTCCATCTACCGTCTCCATGAGCGGCGGGGATAAGACCCGCGAAGTGAAGGTGCAGTCGCTGGCGAGGAAGAGTGGAACATGGGAGACGGACCGGCCCACTTGGGACACGAGGCCCCGCCGCCTCCCATGCTCTACTCCTCCTCGTCGGAGTCCGCGACCTGTCCATCGCTGGTGGACGTGAGATCGATGATGGACGTGGATGGGCCGGCACTGTCCTCCTGCCACATGCGCCCCCGAAAGATCGGTGGCGGCGCGTAGGACGCGTAGCACTGCGTTCTCGTCCTCAATCGCCTGTGCTGCCTCCACATCCGGCTGCGCTGGCTCTGCGTTGCGAGCGGCTGCCTGAGCACGTGCGGTCTCGTAGAGCGCCCGCTGATTGGCCACGAAGTTAGGGTTCACCGCGGCCATGGTTGCCACGGCCTCCTCGCTCGCGTGCTCGCCGTAGATTTGGCCCACCGCCAGTCGGTGCTGCTCGAGGAGGAACAGGTTGCACCGATGTTCCTCTTGCGCCTGCCGGAACACTAACATAGGCGCCGGCGCAGGCTGCTCCTCCAAAGCGTTCCCGCTCACGGTCATGGCGGATGTGGTGCACGGAAGGAAGATGTGGAGCGGAAGTGTTGCGGTGTGTTGTGAGCTTGGTGTGGATGCCTTTAAATAGTGGATTCCGGTGAGGCCAAGTGTCCGGGTGCGTAAATGCGTGGGCGCCGGAGTTGGTTCCTCGGCCGGCGAGCCTATTTAATGGCGACAGATGGACGAACGGGCATTGAACGGGCGCGGTAGATATCCATCCCGTCTCGTCTAGTATACGTCTCTCCGGCATTGAACAGGCACGGACAATGGGGACGCGGCATGGGCGGTGCCCTCGGTTGGTGAGCCGCTTCAATGTCGGCGCTAGTGAGAGGTCACGTCCGCTCTAGACCGGCGTCAATGCAGAGCAGGCACTCTAGAACGGCATGAATGCGGGCACTTGGCTTCAGGAGGGAAAGCGCGTGGTGAGGGGGAGGGTTTTGGGTGGGCCATGGTTGTCAGACGCGGGCGTGGCAGCGGTCCGGACGCCCGCAAGGCACCCCCACCCCCAAGTTTGTTTCCGGTTTGCGAGAAAAAGCACGTCCGGACAGGTCAGCGGACCGATACATGACCGCGTTGGATGGCAATCGTCCGGACCGGTTGGCGGACCGATACATGACCGCGTTGGATGGCAAAACACGTCTGGACTGTGCGGTCCGGACGATTGCGGGCGGTTTGATAGGGTCTGCGTTGGAGATGCCCTAAGCTAGCTAGACAGGGAAGAGGGGCCTTTTTTTAGGGAAATTTTACGGTGCATTATAATACACGAGAGGGGGTGTATTATATGGGTGATCCAGCGGTTGAAATGATCTGGGCCATATTTAAGCCCAAGGGCATAATTGTCCTATAAAAAATTCAGCCCAAGGGTATTAACGTCCTAAAACATTCGGCTAAAGGGTATTATGACCTATTCCTCACATGTATTAGTATCTGCTATGAACATGAAAACAACCTAGCCAGCTAGACAGGGAACCTTTTTTATAGCATAGCAGAAGCCAGAAGATGATGCTTGCTTAACAATATGGAAACGTGTTAATTACCATCTTTCCAGAACAGACAGAGGCGTGTTGTCTCGGCTGGAAATCGCTGACGTCCAAGTACGTAGGGATGCTACGTCATGTTTCTAATGACTTCTAGTCCAAGGCAATTTGGGTGGAGTGCTTCAAGCTAAACTGCCACATTTCTAGAAAAACTATCTTCTTGTATATCCAAATCCATGTATAGAGCTCAAACGGACGGTAGTGCTGCGGTCAGCGGATGCACGTCATTACTAGGAGGAAATCGCGAGTAAACCGGAAGTTTCTAGCCACAATTAGTCCATGCATATATAATCTTATACGTGTAGAATCTACACCTCAGTTTTTAAAGAGTGGATATCACTACCTATGTACGTACTCCAGTTTTACCAGCTCCGCCTGGAATCAGGATGCGTTTGGTTAGAGGGACATGTTAGGGTGGATATGAGCATCCCTATCCAGCTGGATAGGGATAGCCATTTTTTCTGTTTGGTTGTGGGGATAAGGTTAGCCCATGTTTTGTTTGGTTAGAAGGATGAATCATGGTTGTGGATAGCCATATTTCTGTTTGGTTGGTGGGTATGGTTTGCCCATTTCTCAATATATAAGGCAAACAAATATGATATGTACAATAGTAACTATAAGGAAAAATTTAGAAACTTTAGCATCATACCTAAACAAACTCATCAGTAATCGTTAACTTCATTATACATCATAGTTAAACATTTCCATATGTAAAACACAAGTGCATGGAGATCATAGTTCAACATTCCATACAATAGTAGATCAAATCTATATAGTTATGCAACCCATGCATAGTTCAATGTTTTGGTTGTAATCAAAAGAACAAGTCCATACAACCCATAGCTCCATTGTTTTGGTTGTCATCAAAAGCATAAAGTCAAACACCCATATAAAATCATCATGCTTTGGCTTCGGAAAAGGTACTCTTCACATACCTAGAGATCCAAACCTTTCTTTGAACAGCCCCCAAGACCTTGAATGCCGTTGCAACACGAGGATTGTCAACCAAATAGGCATAGTAATGATCAAGGGAATCCACATCAAAGCCAGAGAATTCTTTCATCTCATCCCAAAGACCATCAATGGCGGGGTTGACATCGCTAGAAAGTTTCTCAATGGCAACAGCAAGCCTTTCACTTGAAGCCATTATGGTTGCAACCATCCTATCTTCTGCAGAAGGATTAGTTTTGGCTTTCTTCAACTTGGAAGTGACTGGCTCGTCACAAGTGTGTGATTGGGCGACCTCTTCATTTGAGGCAGCAACTTTGTTCATTTTCTGTTCTTCAAGATCAATCACCTCTGTAGCTAAAGGGTCACTTGAGCCTTTTGCATATTGCCCCGTAGCCATGCCTGCTCCAACGATAACCAGCATCTCCTCATAATGTTTAATAGGCTTGTTCAGGAATGGTTCATCTTCTTTGTGGTCCTTCGTAAACAAAAGTAATCATTTCAGCAAGGAATGGAAGTATAAATAAAATCCAGCAAGTTATAATGCATGAAAGAATAAATTTTAGTAAGTATTTGGAGATAAAGGTACTCATTTGAGCAAGGAAATGGAGTATGAAAAAGTTTTAGCAAGTGGTAATGCATGAAAAAGCTCGTTTCAGCAAGGATTAGGGAGTATACATAAGCTACAGCAAGTGGTAATGCATAAAAGAAATCATTTCAGCAAGAATTTGGCTATAAAAGTACTCATTCCAGCAAGGAATTGGAGTATAAAAAAGTTCCAGCAATTGATAATGCATAAAAGAAATCATTACAGGAAGTATTAGGAGATATGGAACCAGCTTCAACAACTATTTCACATTAGAAAACTCATTTCAACATGTATTTTGGACAGATGGAACTAAATTCAGCAAGTACTAAAGGGCAGTAAAATAGATACCTTAATGTGGTTTGTGTAATGCTCATGATCAAGAACAATCATAAAGTTCTCTTCATCCCAAAGTGCACCACTCAATAATTTGAGGTGCACTATTTGTTTATATTTCCTCTTCCATGTCCTTGTATGATTTATGATATGGGTTCCAATCAAGTCGGTGCGCTGAAAATGTTCATTCATAGCAGTGGCACAACCGTTCCAATGGACATTCTTGAAGTAGGTACCTGGTCTATGGCCACCGGTCACCAAACCACATAGGTGGGCTAGCATGTACGATGACATGGTAGGTGTCCATGAAATTTGCTTAGCAGCCATATCCTACAATTGCAATAAGTACTTAGGCATTATAAAGAACTAAATAAGCAAGTATTTGGAGAGAAAGAACCAATTCAGCAAGTATTACAAGATAAAGAATTAAATTTCAGCAAGTATTTGGAGAGAAAGAACCAATTCAGCAAGTATTACAACATAAAGATTTAAATGTCAGCAAGTATTTGGAGAGAAAGAACCAATCTTGCAAGTATTACAACATAAAGAATTAAATTTCAGCAAGTATTTGGAGAGAAATAACCAATCCAGCAAGTATTTCAACATAAAGAACAATAATTTTAGCAAGTATTTGGAGAGAAATAACCAATCCAGCAAGTATTTCAACATAAAGAACAATAATAGTATGTCATTACAATGAAATTCCAGCAAGCACAATAGTTCAAATAATATGTCATTACAATGAAATTCCAGCAAGCACAATAGTATGTCATTACAATGAAATTCCAGCAAGCACAATAGTTCAAATAAAGTACAATAGTTCAAACAAAGTACAATAGTTCAAACAAATCATTACAGCTACTACATGTTTTGATGTTGCATATAGTTTTGTCAGTCTTCCCACATTTGATCGGCAAGTCCTTGCCTAAAATTAGCCATGTACGCATGTTCTTGTGCTTGGCCAGTTGATGATGAAGCATGAGTGATATTTGGGACCCATTCATCCTCGGGTATGATATATTCATCAATCCCGTCGTTTAAAACCCAATTCTGAATAATGCAACAAGCCACAATAATGTCTACTTGAGTAGGATAAAGAAAAAATGGAGTGGCGTCATCAAGGATTTTGAATCTTCTCTTCAATGACCCAAATGCACGTTCTACGGTTGTGCGAAGAGAAGAATGCCTAAGGTTGAACAACTCCTCCTCATTTTGCACGGGATTGTTTCCCCACTCATTTAAATGGTACCTCACACCACGAAAAGGACGCAGCAACCCTGGTTTTGCTCCATATCCGGCATCAACTAGATAAAATTTTCCTAAATATGACGAGATTTGGGTTACTTGGATATATATCAAAGTCTCTTAACAACATGTATTTACATGGTCAATCTATTACCTTGTGGGACACGTAGACCATTTTCATGTATTAAAGCATCACGTAAAAATGAAGCATCTTGTGCTGTCCCCTCCCAACCAGCCAACACATATATGAATCGAAGATCAAAATCAACAGCCGCCATCACATTTTGAGTAGTATATTTCTTTCTACCATGAAAGGCAGCCTCCATATAAGGTGTAACAGAGGCACGCACATGTGTACCATCAATAGCTCCAATACAATCCTATTAGGTGGAAATAAAAACCAAAAAATTAGGATCTTCACAGATTTGTGCCTACAATGACAAAATGTAGTTGTCACACGGTCTCATACCTTAAAGTATGGATCCCACCGGTGGTTTCCTTCTATTTTCATTTGGGTCTCCAATGAAGGCTTCCTAATAAGGTCATCTCGAAGCTCACCAATTGCATGGAGTAATTTTTTAATGTAGCGGCTAACAACTTCACCGGATCTACCAAAATTCCCACCAATTACCCTATTCCGAACATTGTGACCAACGGTGTGCAAGAACATTGCTACTTGTGTTGGGAAACGTAGCATGGAAAACAAAAAAAATTCTACGCACACGCAATGATCTATCCATGGAGATGCATAGCAACGAGGGGGAGAGTGTGTCTACGTATCCTCGTAGACCGTAAGCGGAAGCGTTTCACAACGCGGTTGATGTAGTCGAACTTCTTCTCACGTCAACCGATCAAGCACCGAACGCACGGCACCTCCGCGTTCTGCACACGTTCAGCTCGGTGACATCCCTCGCCTTCTTGATCCAGCAAGTCGTCGAGGTAGTAGATGAGTTCCATCAGCACGACAGCGTGGTGACGGTGATGTTGAAGTGATCCTCGCAGGGCTTCGCCTAAGCACTACGAAAATATGACCGGGGGAGTAAACGGTGGAGGGGGCGCCGCACACGGCTAAGAATTGATCTGGTGTGTGGTAGGGGCGCCCCCCCCCCCCCCCCCCACATATATAGGTGGGAGGGAGAGGGGAGGCAGCCAGGAGGCGCCCAAGTAGGCCGAATCCTACTTGGGGTTTCCCCATGGCCGGCGCCCCCTGCCTTATTTGCCGGAGGGGGAAGGAAGGAGGAGGGAGAAGGGAAGGAAGGGGGAGGCCAAATCCCTCCCCCCACCTTCCTTCTCCCTTCCCATCTTTCCTTCTTCTCTGGTTCGGCCCATATGGGGGGCGCACCAGCCCCTTGTGGCTGGTGCGTTTCCCCTCTTGGCCCATAAGGCCCATATCTTTTGCCGGGGGTGCCCGGAACCCCTTCCGGTGACCTGATATGTACCCGGTACCATCCGGAACACTTCCGTTGTCCGAATACCATTGTCCTATATATCAATCTTTACCTCTCGACCATTTCGAGACTCCTCGTCATGTCCATGATCTCATCCGGGACTCCGAACAACATTCAGTCACCAAATCACATAACTCATATAATACTATATCGTCATCGAACGTTAAGCGTGCGGACCCTACGGGTTCGAGAACTATGTAGACATGACCGAGACATCTCTCCGGTCAATAACCAATAGCGGAACCTGGATGCTCATATTGGCTCCTACATATTCTACAAAGATCTTTATCGGTCGAACCGTTATGACAACATACGTAATTCACTTTGTCCATCTGCATACCTAGTTCAATCTCGTTACCGGCAAGTCTCTTTACTCGTTCCGTAATACATCACCTCGTGACTAACTCCTTAGTCGTTTGCTTGCAAGCTTATGATGTGTATTACCGAGAGGGCCCAGAGATACCTCTCCGATACTGGGAGTGATAAATCCTAATCTCGATCGATGCCAACACAACAGACACCTTCGGAGATACCTGTAGAGCATCTTTATAATCACCCAATTATGTTGTGACGTTTGATAGCACACAAGGCATTCCTCCGGTATCCGGGAGTTGCATAATCTCATAGTCGAAGGAATATGTATTTGACATGAAGAAAGCAATAGTAATAAAACTGAACGATCATTATGCTAAGCTAACGGATGGGTCTTGTCCATCACACCATTCTCCTAATGATGTGATCCCGTTATCAAATGACAACTCATGTCCATGGTCAGGAAACCTTAACCATCTTTAATCAACGAGCTAGTCTAGTAGAGGCTCACTAGGGACACTATATTTGTTTATGTATTCACATATGTATTAAGGTTTCCGGTCAATACAATTCTAGCATGTATAATAAACCTTTATCATGAATAAGAAAATATAAAATAACAACTTTATTATTGCCTCTAGGGTATATTTCCTTCAACTTGCTGCTCAATAGACATATGGATTGTGTCCTTTAACAAATTGCGATCTCTAAAGAGTTGACAAAACCGAAAGAAAGGTGCTTTCCGTAGCCTAAGTATGTTCACACAAGTTGTGTCATTCTTTCATACTTTGTTATCAAAGTACTCTCTTCTCATCCTATCTCTCTCGTCAATTGGGGCATATGTAATTGCTTCTCTTCGTTTTCTTTTTCTAGATTGAACAACCAAAGCTAGCATATTGATAAACCATTGTGCTGCTGCTGCACAAATTAACATCTTTGTTTTTTTGTCCATCTACAATGCAATTGTACAAATGACATTACTTCATCAATTATGAATGGTATTACTTCAACAAAAACAACTCAGCATGCACATCATCTGTCAAGCAGTACATACGAGGAACATTTGGATTTATTAGTAATCAAGTTACCTCTGATTTTGAAGAGAAAATCAAAGACAAGAGGGAGATGTAGCCCCTGACTTCAACCTTGTAGTTTCCCTTTCAGCTCCTGTATGAAAAACAAATCAAACATCAGCACACACACACCACACACACACACACCAGTAGCACCACGTACACCCCAGCAAGCCCAGCTGCTCCTGTACGCAAGCACACACCACACCCACGCCATGTACACCCCAGCAGCAGCAGCTCCTGTACGAAAGCACGCCCGCGCAGCTTGCCAGCTTCCCGCATCCGCTGCCCGCGCGCGAGTTGCATCTGCTGCCGCACTGCCCTTCCCTCTATCTCCCGCGCCACCCTTGCATCTACCTCCCGCGCCACGCCCAACTGCGACTGCCGCCGGCACCACGCCCAGCTGCGGCTGCCACCACCGCCGCCCCTGCAACTGCCTCCCGCGCCACGCCCAACTGCGGCTGCTGCCGGCACCACGCCCATCTGCGGCAACCGCCGCCGCAGCCGCACCAATCTGCGGCTGCCTCCGCCGCGGAAATCTCAAACGGGAGACAAAGGATAGGAAAGACATAGGGCCGATGCACTGACCTTGAGATCCGCCAGCCGCCTTCTTCGATTTGCAGCCGCCGGCACCGACGGGAGACGAGAGATTCGAGGGAAGGAAGGGGGAAAAGATAGGGTTGGAGAGGTGAGCGGGGCCTTTTTTGAGAGGTGGGCGGGGCCGAAAACGTTTCGGCGCGAGCCTGGCTGCCCATGTCCGCGAGATTTTCGCTCGCGCACGGAGCCGGATTTTTGAGGAATATTCAGAGCATCTGGTTATCCATGTCCTGCCTTGTCCAAGCTCGTCCATGAACCAAACATCTGATATCCACCCTAAATATGGCTATCCGTGTCCTTTGGTTGGCTATCCCTCTGACCAAACACATCCTCAGTTGCATTCATGCTGCTGACTTAACCGCGTCACTACGAATCGCAACCGATCGACGTATATGACAACAATAAATTCATTATTTGACCTGGCACTTGCATTTCTATATGTTTTGTTACCAAGATGGGAAGGTTCTACACATCATCCCAAGCATTTTTCGACATGGCCGGGTTGCTACTGGCAGCCGTTGGGGGTTCTGCTATTCGAGAAACCGAAGACCATTCTGAGGCGGGGCTCTTTTTTTGTAGAGAAAAGAGTGCAAACTTCATCACATGCATCGCTTGTGCTTGTGGAGATGGCCGGAAGTTGACCTCCCCCACTAGCAAACTACAGTACAGAAACACGCTAGCACCATCCTACCGAGATCTGATACGATCCCTTCTTCTGGCCAGCCTTGCCTCACAAACCCACTGCTCCTACCATTTCTACGGTTGCCTCCTCCTCTACTCTATGTCGATCAATCATTCATACCACAGCACATTACTAGCCCGTCTCCTTCCCCTGGAAGCACACGGATCAACCACAACAGTACCTTGCAGACCTCACAAACTACATTAAAAAATATATTTCGATGACAGTGCACAACTTACGGATGACACAATCATGCAACAAAATGAATATGCAAGGAGTAACTATGCGTTTTTTCACAGTGTTGATGTAGTGAAGGGCGAACCATTCATCGGAAGAACCAATGCAAAAGAAAAACCAACGCAGGTGTCTCGCCTTGTTGGGCAGCTAGAGGGGAGCCAGTTCAAGGCCTTGGTACCAAAGAATGTAAGAAAACAAACATCTACTTAAAAGCACGACCAAAGGCCGCTCTTGCGGAGACGTGACATGCTCGCACACTCCCGAGTGACATGGTGACGCGCCGCATATAAGCGAGCTAGAGGAGTACGTAGGTGGTTGGGGGGGGGGGTTGGGAGCATTATTTGATTTTTTGCCCGTATTGCTTTTACACTGGTAATATACTTGCCCCAGTGTCGCTCCCCCCTCGCCGCCCCCGCTTTGGTACCAAAGAATGTAAGAAAAGAGAAAGCCCCTTCCCCCTCGCGTCGCTCCCCCCGCGAGCGACCGAGGGGGCAACCCTAGCCGCCGGCGCCTCAGGTCCCCCAGCACCTCTTCTCCCCTCGCCGCCGCCGATCCGCGCTGTCAGGCAAAGCCTGGTAGGTGCTCGCGGCGGCGGGGCCCCATCTCCTCCTCGCGCGAGGGCTCGGCGCGGGCGGGCGTCCTCGGGCGGCGGCGTCGCGTTCATCCGAAGCGCGGCGGTGCGCGGGCAGGTCCAGCGGCGGTGCTGCGGTGCCTCGCCCTGCGCGTGGAGGGCCGGACAAGGCGGGGGCTGCGGGATCACCCGGCGGCGACAATGGCGACTCCGGTGTTGGATCCGTGAGCAGCAGGCAGGGCGGCGTCCCTTGCCTGTGCGGCGGCGGCCAGATCCATGGCCGGCATGGTGCTCTTCCCCTCGGTGGAGTCTATGTCTGGAGATGGGCGTCGGAAGCCGCGGATCTGGCGTCCCGTCCAAATCCGCCCCGGTGCGGCAACCGGTGGCGCGTGGAGGACCGGTGAGGGGCGGCTGGAGGCTCCCTGCCGGCGTGCCGACGGCGGCTTTGGTCTTCACGGCGAAGCTCCGTTCGGTTTCAGTCAGCTGCGAGATCGGGGGGCCATGATTTCCGGTGAAAATCTCGCCGACTACGGTCATGCATGGCGGATGATGGCGGCGTCTATGACGTCGTTCCCTTCTAGAGGCGTCATTGTTGTAGGTCATGACGCCCCACTCGTGATGCTCCGGGGGAAACCCTAGATCTGGGTCTACCGGATCGGACGATGACGGCACCTTCGATGCCGTTGTCCCTCCTGGGGGCATCGTTTTGGAGCACGTGCTGGCTGGAGGGGACAAGAGGAGGAGCGGTGTTACATCTACCGCAAGGCCGGTGGCGGATCCAGCGGCATGGCGCCACGGAGGTTCGGCGATGGGCGCGTTGGAGATGGACTCGCGCAGGATTAGGAAGCTATCTGGCGTCATGGTGGCGTTGATGGCAGAGAGCCTGGCAAGGTCGGTGCATCAGTTCTGCTCTGAAGTTGGACCGAGGGAAGATGGAGGTGACGGCCCTTGCAGCGTGCGGTGCTCACTGGGAGTGTGCCAGACCGGTGTGGGACTCAATCCAGGTAGTGGCTTGGATGGGACACCCGGCTTTAGATGTTAGGCTTTGGTGTGATGTCTATTTGGTATTAGCCCCGGACATTCGGCACGCCTTCATCCAGGGGATAGGAGTAGCAACGGTGTTGCCAAGATGGTGGCTACAGGCTTATTGATGCATCACCTTGTATGGTCTTTGTGAATAATTAATAATATGGCTGCATGCATCGTCCGGATGCAGAGGCCGGGGGTACATCCTCCTTTTCAAAAATATACTAGACCATTGCTGGCGCGCGTTGCTGCGCCCCCTTTATTTTTGCAATGTAATGTTGGCGATAGATGTCCCCCCAAAAAAAGTTAGAAATAGATGCAAATCTATGATGGGGTTTTATTTTGGTTTTAAATTGGCATTGCGGACTATGTATTTTATAACAACAAATTCCACAAATTTAATTTCCAATATCAATCCAACTGATCGATCAAATAGTTTTCAACAGTTTATTTTCTACTCAGTGCAATGATGCACACAGATTCAGAATCCAGATAGTGCACAACTAAACTCCTACGAAACATTTGGGTAGAGAAATTGTCGATATTAAATCTGCACACGTCTATACAATATCTCCTGTAGACGCACAGTCGACCGTCAGTGAACTGTTTCAAGATGTATAACACTTTCCCTAAGTCGTGCAGTGTCTAAACCTGAATAAACAAATCCTTGTAGCTAGAAGAGAGCATAGATACAAGAGGATGAATTCATCTAACCATGCAGGCAGACAGCAAAGTGGGGGACAGGAGGGCGCCGACGAATTTATTGATAGGCCAGCGACCGTAGCGGAAGGGCATCGAGGTTTGAGAAGTGAGATCAAGCAAACCTAGCAGAAGGCGTCAGAGGCTGCCCCCGCTGCCGCCCTGATCACGGACAAAAGTGAGCTTACGAACATGATTAAGTATCAAACTTCTGTTCGTCAACTCACTTTTACAATCCCAGTAACCAAACCACTTTTTATGAAAAAGTATTTAGAGTAAAATGCTACTACATCACACTCTCACCAATAAAAATGAAGGAAACACAAAAGGATCACGAGCCAAACATAAATAGTCCAACCCTATGTTCTACAGTACTCCATTCTACTCTACTTGAAGAAGATGCCCCCTTCTTCCTCTACTCATCTCATCAGCCTGAAAAAAAAGGCACATCTTCATTTCATTTCATCATGTACCTAAAAGCAAAAAAGAACCTGCCAACTTGTTACTCCTATATCATGAGGTACTGCGAAAAAACACATTACATTTTTACCTAAACCCTAAACCCTAAGTGCATACCAGGCACAAATCAAAGTCAGTTCAATAGAAAAAAGTGCTAGAAAATCAACTCAACCATACCTGCATCCTGAACAACCTCAACAGTAGAACAATAGTATCTCGTGATTTGCCAATTTCAAATAACTAACACTTAGTACCTATGCCTCCATCAATTTGTACATGCAAGGTCATCATTCTAAAATATGAATATGAATACCGCAGAGACATAAAAATCAATGATATTAAACTATAAAGTGTTATTCTTCGAGCCTTCAACGGGCCACTGAATTCAGAGTATGCAGTGAAATAAATAGTTTCAAACTCACGTGAAATTTTCTGCTGGCTTGAGACCATACTCATCGCCATCAGCAGACTGAATTTAAAATCCAGTACGACGCCCACATGGGATACTGATCTGAAAACATAGCACAAAATTAATTGTCTTCTTCAGTTTGCGAGGAATGCAAGATTAGTCGTCATCTGAGAATTACAGCATGGGGAACAAGCCAATGCAATGCTCAGTCTAACTATGAGAACCCACAAGACAAATATGCATGAAGCAAAACTAACAATTACTATCCCCGGTCAAAAAGAAGTGCTATGTTTTTACTTGAATTTCTGCAAATTTGGCCAGCATTTTATTAAATCTACAAAACCTACAAGTTATACCATTATGAAAGTACTTTTTGTAAAAATGTGTTAATATAAATCCCACGGCGCCAATCTATACTCCCTTCGTCCCAAATTAACTGAACTTCTAGCTTTGTAAGGCTAGAGAAAAATATATTAACACCTCAAACACCAAATTAGTTTCATTAGATTCATCATGAAATATTAGGTATTAATAAGATTTCTATCGAAGTACTAAGGAGCAATGTTACATAAAACAGGAGGAACAATTAAAAAAGTAGTATATGCACGTTTTTCAAACATCTCTTCAATCTATGGGAATAAGACTGCTAGGTGTAGTGCCTCCTTTAGGATGGACCTGTTTGAAATTACCATATATTTATTTTTTTACTTCAAAGAAATATATATTTGTAAAGCTAAGAATGGACATCAACTATTGTGAAAATGTCAGAATTATTGCTTTGTGATGTCTATGATTCTAGAAAGGCAAGTGGTTGTGTTGTGTTATAACTGCAGACAAAAAATACTTATCATTCACGTCTAGTGGACACCTGAAGAACGATTATACTGTAAATCTTCTGTCCTTGAATTATACTTTCCTTTTTGGAAAGGATATATACTCCCCAGACAGCTCAGTGTGTATGCTCCCAAGACATAACCAAAATAAGAGTATCAGAACATGAAGTCATTCTTGGATAGTGATATGCAGATTCCCTTGGTAAACATTAAAAAACAACACTTTTCCATATATGTTGCTGCTGCAGAAATTCTCCATTTCAGCCAGTAGTTCTCCAAGTAAAAAGCTCTTTAGGTTTCAGGGTTGACGTTCTTTGCATGCTAGTTGCAAAATAACAAACACATCTTTGCTCATTGGGGGATTATTTGCTCACTGTCTTTGTTCAGAAGTCCATGAGCTGCCTCTACTTGGACTTGAGCTCCTCTGATGAATTGAGAGATTCAGAAAGAAAGAAGATGAGAGGAGCAAGATCAATGTCAATGTGTTGATGCCATGGTGGTCTTTGATCCATCTTTCTGCACATTTTGACTCGCAAGTGCAATAATAATTTGATGGCTAAAAGATTCTGCAGAGAACAAAAATAACATAATCGGTTAAGAAAATTTTCTTGTGTAAACAAACATGATAATATAATTGCAATCAATTTCATGATTGGTTGAAAAGATAAATAAATAGTTACTGTGATATCAAGTACATCACTTTAGCTGCTCACATATTACATATGGAGTTGTAACAACTCAATCGTAAACAAAGAGCATGGCCTAATATATTCATATGCACTGCTATGCTTAATAAGGATAAAAAAATAGTAATCACACCAGAAGTAAGTAAATCTATTTTTTGTTTTCAGCACCGTAGAGGAAAGTGGACAGAGAATATGGTTCTTCAATGTTCCCTCTTTTCCCTGTATGCATTAGCTGGCGTGGATTCATGAGAAAAAAAACTTGCATGACAACATGATTTTTCCAATCCTAACTGAAACGTATACTATCCAGATGAGCGAACATGAACGAACCTGTCTAACAGCCATTCGAGCCCCTTGAAGCGATACGTGCCCTGCGCCCCTCCCAACCAAGACTCCCCAACTGAAACTGCCCCGCGCGTACCTCCGGCCAGTGGCGGAGCCAGCTCGGCCGGTGAGCCGGGGCAAAGTCCATGACGCTCCTGCCTGCTGGCTGTTTGCCCCTGCAAAATGATGCTTGGCTCTCCATTAACTGCTAGTGGTCAAAGGAGAATGCATGGCACAGCCCGGGCAGCTGCCCCGGCTAGCCGGGAGGTGGCTCCGCCACTGCCTCCGGCCAGGTCTGGAGCGTGGCGGATCGGGCGGCGGTTCGCCCACAGACTCCAGAAAAAATCTGATACATTCTTCTGGGTGTAGTGCGCCACCGATCTGGGGACGGAGCTCGTGGCCGCCCGAGAAAGAGATGATCCCTGTTGCACCTTTCCGACAGAAGATACGAGAAGGAGGTTATCGGCGGCTAGACGGAGACGGAGGCAGCGTTCCGACGGGGCGGCCGAGTACTGCGCCGTGAGGAGGTGCGTGCCGAACGACAACGACGGCGGCAGCACAACATGTGTCGTGGGCGAGAGGGAAGAGGAGAGATCGGGGGTGGGATTAGACATGAGAGATCGCGTGGAATGGGAGGAAACGTTCCTTGACCGTCCAGCTGAGATCGGATGTCCCTTAGTATAGGCAAACGAGAGGGCCTCGTTTTGGTTTCGGGAGTAGCTGCCCAAAGGACAGTCGGCCCAGGAGCAGCCCACGCACGAGAGGAAGTCTATCGAACGGCCATCAACGATCAATCCACGAAATCCGACGGCAAGGAGTGTGGATGCGTGAGAGAGCTGCGTTTAGGCTCGGTTTTACTGTCCTTAATATATACTTGCCCGAGTCAAAACTGACGTATTTTAAGTGAAGGCTCCTAGGGTGTGACGATTTCTTTGGATGTAACACGTAAAAAACCAAGCGGAAGGAAAGGAAAAACGACAAAGCTAGCGCCTTCTACAGACTCGCCTCCATTGATGTCACTGCCTCTGGCTTGGTCAAGTCCCGCGATGCCATTGCCGTCGCCGCCATGGCCAACCATGTTGGGGTCGGTTCCTGCTTAGTCAGTGGCTGTGGTCTCTGTCTCTCTCCATATCTCTCACACACATTTTTTTTTGCCTCATTCATTAATTAAGAACCAGAGAATTTTTGGCACAACACAGGTTTGGAGTGGCAAACGAAGGGAACCACAAAAGAGGAATCTCGTGTGTGTGTGTGTGTGTTTGAAAGGAGAGAGAAAGAGAGAGAATCTTGTGTTAATCAATGGATTGAGGCCTAGGGTCTCCGTTTTGAGTGAAAGGGGAAAAAATAGTACAAACAGCTTGTTCGGTCCCAACAGCCAAAGTATTTGGTAGTACGTATTCTCATGCTAACTTGCACCCATAATGGTCAGGCCACTAATTGATCTCTTGGTCTAACTGAACAGCGGTGACCGAGTAGGCGAAATGGCGTGCTCCAGCATGTACCATGTTATCTTATGTACTTAGTATCCATACTGCCTCCTGCCCTCCTCCCTCTCTTCACTTGCTCTGTGTGCGCTGGCCGGCAACCCGCCCCCCGCAGCCTCGAGCTCCTCCTCTCCCGCAGCGGCGACCTCATGGCTCACCACACGACGTACGTCGATCTCCACCATGCAAACGGTTATCTCCTCGTCTCTCTGTTTTGTACCCCACAAAATATCTCCGCTCTATGGATTGTTACTACTCATCGATGAGTGGTCGGATCCAAACATTAACCTCCTGTGAGGCAACCACCGGCCACCGGCAACCGGGCGGACGGCGGAGGCGAGGCCTTCCTGCAACATGTAGCTTGGGCCGGACGCCTGGTGGCTCCCATGGCCTTTTCAGCGGCGGTGCCTCCTACCGTGGTGGGTCGCCATGGATGAGTGAAGCGAGCATCGACCATGATTACCGAAAATAGCTTGTCGCTGCTTGCATTAATTCTTACCTGTATTTACTGTTTTGTAGGCTCCGGTGGGATGCATTTCCCGAAGGTACTATGGTATGGGATGTTGATCCGGACATCCGGTCCCTGGTGAACTGGTTGTTGGTTTAAATGGAGACATGTACTACATACCACCCGGCAATGCTCTGGTCTCCGCTTCAGGCGTCATGGCAGAGACGCCAAAGACGTTGGGTGACATCTTGGGGGAGGAAATCTGGAGTTTTCTAATGGGGTGGGATGAACAAGATCCAGTTGCCGATACTCTCTCGAGCCCGCCGTCACGAGCGCTGGATCTCCGGTGAGCTCCACAGTGATTAGGTCCAACGGAAGGTGAGAGAAGATGGAGTCCTACGTCCAGATTATATAACGGATTTGCTAAAACTCATTCGAATGAGAAACTAATTGGTCTCATTCACTTTTTCACCCGTCCGATCGAGCCGCGCAGTGATTCGTGCTTTGTCCAGGTGGAGAGCTCCATAGCGACGGGAGGTGCGGCCCGTCCCGCTCGCGGCCCGTTCTATTTTTTTTGTCGCACGCTTTTTCTCTCTTTTTTGTTTGATGAAGGCCACTTGCATTCCGGCCCAGCACATTTTCCACGCAGAAGCCCAAGTACGACGGATATACGAAGCCCTGTCTCATCGCCCCTCTTTTTTCAGTCTGTTTGTTAGCTTCTTTCTTGGTGGTGTCTGAGACACGGGAGAGCCCGCTGCGGGAGATCGGCGACGGCGGCGTCTACTGCTACTTGAGATCGGCGGGGGCGGCATTTTGGAAGTAAGATCCGCCTGTCCTGTTCGTCCTTTTTTCTTTTTCTTTTTTGTTGTTTTGTAGAGATTCGTGTTCTAGGGTTAGAGCTCTTTTTTTCGGTCAGATCCCACAGGAACGCTATATGATTCTGGCAGCTTCAAATCAGAGATGTGGGTGGCTGTATTATGTATGTGGATTTTTTGCGTAGCAAGCAGTTTTTGGGGGCTTCACCCAAATAGGAGAAATGGGCGTGGAGTAGAGTAGGATTGAGTTTAGTTCAGTTTACTTCAGAGACGTAGCTTGTTTTTGTTTTTTCTTGGATGATGATGTATGTGTAGTGTATGATTTTCCAACACAGATTTTTTTTTTGTTTTGAATGTATGTACTCAGGCATTCCCAAATGGTATAAAGTAGTTTTTTTAGTGTCATGTCACCTATGCGCCTACATTTTTTTGTCCATGTGGTAAGCCTGAATCTAGGATTTTTTTGATTATTTGATTGGGAATGCAGGGGGCGCGTACTGATATTTGATCACATCTGTTTTTTATGTAATGTTTTGGTTAGAGATGTGGTTTTTTAGGTTGATGGGGAATGCAGGGGGAATGTAGTTCTCAAAGTACCCTTTTTCAGTACACATGGTTTGTAGTTGTCATTTTTGTGGTTTAGATGATAAATTTGGTATGCCCTGTTTTTTTATGTGGTTGCTTTTCTAGTGTAATTTTTCTTTGATGTAGATGCATGATTTTGCTGGTTTTTTCTCCTGTTTTTCTTTGATTATGGTCTGAATTTCTTTAGTTAAGTATTTAGTTTGTTTTGGTCTACACTACTGCAGTGTTTTTTTAGTTGATTTTTCATTGTAATCAAGTAGAAGTTTGTCTCGGCTACTATAGATTGCAGTAGTGAATGGCCAGTGTAAATGTAATTTCTTAGGTTATTGTTTTTACAGCGATATTTCTAGTGTAGTTTCATTCGGTAGTAGTCTATCTTACACTGGTTTTTCACTGTAAATGGCCAGTGTAAACACAATTTTTTTAGGTTTTGGTTCTGCATTTTCCTTTCTCTTCAGTTGCTGCAGCTGCTGGGAGTGGGAGTGGGAGTGGTGCGTGGTTACGAGATGCATTTTTCGACAGGCTTTTCTTGAATGGTTGCGGCCTGTGGTTTGTTTGGTTTACTTGGCTTGGGTGTTTTGTGAACTGAATCATCCAAGAGACTAGGTTTTTCTTGTTCTCCAAAACATATATCCCCTGTTTGCTTTTTTTTAATAGATCAAAATGTGGTGCTATCTTGATTTTTTTATTGCGGTAGTTTAAACAATGAAAAAGAGAACAGTGTGGTGTTATCTTTTTTATTTGTGTAGTTTTGTCCGTCTATGCTTCGTTTTTTTACAGTATTGTTTATCATTCCTAAATAATCCATCGTATTTTTCTTTTTTTGTCTTTTTTGTTCGTGCAAACTGATTGTGGAATATATTTTTTTATATGTGAGTTTATACTCTGCAGGATGTTGTGTCCAGATTGCCATTCATTCTGTCAGAATGATGATGAGCAGAGCTTTGGCATTTTCATTCGCGACGGGTCTGGAGATTTTGCGGTAATCTATTCTCCTTTTGTTGGATGTTTTTTTAATGCCTTTTCCTTTATGATAGGATTCTTCTTTTTGCTAATTGTATTAATTTTTTCTCCTTTTTTTTATGAGCAGAACATACCATGCACCGCAAGGAACCGGTTCAACCAGATGAGTGGCCTGAAGTTTAAAGCACATGGCCGTAGATACGTTGTTGATGTGTTCATTGGACACGAAACAGCATTGATTGGAGGTGATGACTGGGCGAAGTTCAAACGCGACTTCAACGTGTGCCAGGGCAAAAAAGTGGTGTTCGACATGTCTGGACGGATACCTGAGGCTTATGTGTGTTCTGTTGGAAGTAGTCATGCAACAGATCACACGGGTGTAGCACAGGAAATGGTAGGAGGTGATGTTACACAAGGGGGGGGGGGGGGGGGGGGGACCGGCAATTTTGATGCACTTGGAGTGGAAGAGGCCATTTATACCAGGGATGTTGTTCTCAGCGATGGTTAAGCACAAATGTTGGGACTGGTAAGAACCATTAAAGATGGATACAATGGACCACATTTTGTGCACCGCCTCACGCCTACGAACATCACAAGCAAGTTTATGGTACATCTTCTCAATCTTTCAGTACCTTTTTTTGTTATTTTTTCTTTTTTCAAATATGTTTTGCTTTTTCCTCTTCTTTCCTAACACATTTTTCACCTTTTTTCCTTTTTTCCTTTTTGTTTGTATTTGCTGATATCACATAGGAAATCCCAAAGAAACTAGTTCAACCATTGAACTTGGCTTCAGAAGGGGTTGTTGAGCTTTGCTTGGGTGTAGGAGATGTCATGCAGCTTGGATATCACACGGATCATGATGGACGGATGGCCTTCGACAAAGATTGGGGTGTTTTTGTAGCCCAGAACCACCTCCAGGTGGATGATGCTGGCGTTTTCAACTTCAAGCATAGCAATGCACAGGCCATCAACATTAAATGCGTCATCATCGGTTTGAGGCCGGCAAAAAGGATAAGAGTTTTCGTGCTACAAACAGTGTAATGGCACTTTCCTAGAATCGGCCTTTTTTGGTGACTTAGGCTATCCAGCTACCTTCAATTTTTATGTCTTTTTTTGTGTTTTCCGAAATATGTAAGCACTGGGATGAATGTTTTTTAGTCTTTTTCCATGTGGTTTTATTGCAGTCACTTTTTTTGCAGCATGAGTGTTTTTCCATGCACGCCCCTATGCTTCTTTTTTTATACACAATGTCATGTGTTTGGCAAAAGTTTATTATCCTTAAGTTGTTGTTTTTTTCTCTTTCTTTTTAATTGTAGTTGCACCCGCTCCACACGAGCGCAACTACAATTCAGCAACACCGTAGCGCAATTGCAACACCTAAACATGACTGCACCCGGGTGTCGAGGGGAGTGTTTTGTCTGCAGCAATGAATTCGGTTGCATATTTTTTTCTTTTAGGTTTTTTTGTTTGTAGTTGCAACGGTTTAGACTCGAACACAATTGCAACTCAGCACACCCAAGCGCAATCGTAGGACATATAATGTGACTGCAACCAGGGTGTTCATGGGGAGGATCGTCGGTGCCAATGAAATCTGTTCCATTTTTTTCCCGTTCGTTATTTTTGTTTGTAGTTGCAACCGTCCCAACCCAAACGCAATTGCAACTCAGCACACCCAAGCGCAACTCCATGACATATGATGTGACCGCAACCATGGGGTCGGGGCAAGGGCTGTCGATGCCAAGGAATTCGGTTGCATTTCTTTAAAAATTAGGTTTTTTGTTTATCGTTGTTGGTGTTGTTGTTATCGTCGTTGTTTGTTGTTGTTCTTATCGTTGTGGTCTATTTTTTTTGTTGTGTTATTTTTCGTAATTGTCCCAGTTGCAAGTCCACCCATGACTCGCAACTGTGGGGCCCACATGCCTTTTTTTGCAACTCAACCATCGACATGCAACCGGGAGTGTTTTTACTCGATGCTACTTGCAACTCCACCATCGACTTGCAACTGTGGGTGCCCGCATGCCACTTGCAACTCGACCATCGACTTGCAACTCGGCTTTTTTTGTAGTTTCCAACCCCCTAGTTGCAAGTCCACCATCGAATCGCAACTGTGGGTTCCCGCATGCCACTTGCAAGTAGACCATTGACTCGCAACTCGGCTTTTTTTTTGTAGTTTGCAATTGCCCTAGTTGCAAGTCCACCCATCGAATCGCAACTGTGGGTGCCCGCATGCCACTTGCAAGTAGACCATCGACTCGCAACTAGGGTTGTTTACTCAATGCCACTTGCAACTCGATCATCGACTTGCAACTCGGTTTTTTTTTTGTAGTTTTGTAATTGCCCTAGTTTGCATGTCCACCATCGACTCGCAATTGTGGGGTTCCCGCATGCCACTTGCAACTCGACCATCGACTTGCATCTCGGGCAATTGCCCTAGTTGCAAGTCCACCATCGACTTGCAACTCTGGGTGCCTGCATGCCACTCGCAACTCGATGGTCGAGTTCTAACTCGGCTTTTTTTGTAGTTTGCAATTGCCCTAGTTGCATGTCCACCATCGAATCGCAATTGTGGGTGCCCGCATGCAACTTTGCAAGTAGACCATTGACACGCAACTCGGTTTTTTTTCTAGTTTTTGCAATTGCACTAGTTGCAAGTCCACCCATTGAATCGCAACTGTGGGTGCCCGCATGCCACTTGCAAGTAGACCATCGACTCGCAACTAGGGTTGTTTACTCGACGCCACTTGCAACTCGACCATCGACTTGCAACTCGGTTTTTTTTGTAGTTTTTGTAATTGCCCTAGTTGCAAGTCCACCATCGACTCGCAACTGTGGGGTGCTCGCATGCCACTTGCAACTTGGCTTTTTTTGTAGTTTACAATTGCCCTAGTTGCAAGTCCACCATCGACTCGCAACTGTGGTGGCCCGCATGCCACTTGCAAGTAGAACATCGACTCGCAACTAGGGTTGTTTAGTCGATGCCACTTGCAACTCGACGATCGACTTGCAACTCATATTTTTTTTTTATAGTTTGTAATTGCCCTAGTTGCAAGTCCACCATTGGCTTGCAACTGTGGGGTGCCCGCATGCCACTTGCAACTCGACCATCGACTTGCAACTCGGGTTTTTTTCTAGTTTTTGTAATTGCCTTAGTTGCAAGTCCACCATCGACTCGCAACTGTAGGGGCCTGCATGCCACTTGCAAGTAGAACATCGAATCGCAACTAGGGTTGTTTACTCGATGCCAATTGCAACTCGACCATTGACTTGCAACTCGGATTTTTTTTGTAGTTTGTAATTACCCTAGTTGCAAGTCCACCATTGGCTCGCAACTGTGGGGTGCCCGCATGCCACTTGCAACTTGACTATCGACTTGCAACTTGGCTTTTTTGTAGTTTGCAATTGCCCTAGTTGCAAGTCTACCATCGACTCGCAACTGTGGGGGCCGCATGCCACTTGCAAATAGACCATCGACTCGCAATTAGCTGGTGTTTACTCGATGCCACTTGCAACTCGACCCTGGACTTGCAACTGGTTCTTTGTTGTTCACAATTACTTCCTTTTTGTAAATACAAGCAACTATGGTTTCACCAATGAAAATACTCGCAATTGTGGGCCACTTGCAACTCGTCCCTGGACTTGAAACTGGTATGTTGTATTTTTTGTCTCGTAATTGCCCCAGTTGCAAGTCCACTAACCGACTCGCAACTGCGAGGGCCCTTGTACCCCAGTTGCAAATCCACCATCGACTCGCAACTGGCTGGTGTTTACTCGATGCCACTTGCAACTCGACCCTGGACTCGCAACTGGCTGGTGTTTACTCGATGCCTCTTGCAACTCGTCCCTAGACTCACAACTGGTCTATTTTTTGTCTTCTTTTTTGCCATAATTGCCCTAGTTGCAAGTCGA
Organism: Thinopyrum elongatum; assembly: GCA_011799875.1. Taxonomy (NCBI): domain Eukaryota; kingdom Viridiplantae; phylum Streptophyta; class Magnoliopsida; order Poales; family Poaceae; genus Thinopyrum; species Thinopyrum elongatum. The sequence continues at coordinate 42,826,371 of CM022298.1, read as the reverse complement.
CCATCGACTCGCAACTGTGAGGGCCAGAATGCCCCAGTTGCAACTCGACCATCGACTCGCAATTCGGGGGGGGGGGGGGGGAAGAGTGTTTACTCGATGCCACTTGCAACTCGACCCTTGACCTTCACCTGATCTTTTTTATGTGTGTTTGTTTGTTGTTGTTGTTGTTGTTGCTTGTTGGTTGTTGTTCTTTGTTGTTCACAATTACTTCCTTTTGTAAATACAAGCAACTTTGGTTTCACCGATGAAAATATTCGCAAATGTGGGCCCGCATGCCCCAGTTGCAACTGGGGCACCAACTCGCAACTGGCTGGTGTTTTACTTGAAGCCACTTGCAACTCAACCCTGGACATGCAACTGGTATGTTGTATTTTTTGTCTCGTAATTGCCCCAGTTGCGAGTCCACTATCGACTCGCAACTGCGAGGGCCCGTGTGCCCCAGTTGTAACTCCACCATCGACTCGCAACTGGCTGGTGTTTACTCGATGCCACACGCAACTCGACCCTGTACTCGCAACTGGCTGGTGTTTACATGATGCCACTTGCAACTCGACCCTGGACTCGCAACTGGTCTGTTTTTTGTCTTTTTTCTTTGCCATAATGGCCCCAGTTGCAAGTCCACCATCGACTCGCAACTGTGAGGGCCTGAATGCCCCAGTTGACCATCGACTCGCAACTCGGGGGGGGGGGGGGGTTTACTCGATGCCACTTGCAACTCGACCCTTGACCTTCACCTGATCTTTTTTTGTGTGTTGTTTGTTGTTTGTTGGTTTTTTTGTTCTTTTGTTGTTCACAATTACTTCCTTTTGTAAATACAAGCAACTTTTGTTTCACCGAGGAAAATACTCGCAACTGTGGGCCCGCATGCCCCAGTTGCAACTGGGGCACCAACTCGCAATTGGCTGGTGTTTTACTTGAAGCCACTTGCAACTCGACCCTGGACTTGCAACTGGTATGTTGTATATTTTGTCTCGTAATTGCCCCAGTTGCAAGTCCACTATGGACTCGCAACTGTGAGGGCCCATGTGCCCCAGTTGTAACTCGACCATCGACTCGCAACTCGGGGGGGTGTTTACCCGATGCCACTTGCAACTTGACCCTGGAATTTGCAACTGGTCCGTTTTTTGACTTCTTTTGCCATAATTGCCCCAGTTGCAAGTCCGCCATCGACTTGCAAGTGTGGGCCCACATGCCAAGTTGCAACTCGACTATCGGCTTGCAACTGGTTGTTGTTTTACTCGAAGCCACTTGCAACTTGACCCTGGACTCGCAATTGTGAGGGCCCGTATGCCCCAGTTGCAACTCAACCATCGACTCGCAACTGGGGGGTGTTTACTCGGCACCGGATGCCCAGTTTGTTTGTTGTTGTTGTTGTTGTTGTTGTTGTTGTTGTTGGTGTTGTTGGTGGTGGTGGTGGTGGTGTTGTTGTTTGTTGTTGTTGTTCACAATTACTTCCTTGTAAATACAAGAAACTTTTGGTTTCACCGATGAAAATACTCGCAACTGCGGGGCACGAATGCCTCAGTTGCAACTTAAACCTGGACTTGCAACTGGGGCAACTTTTGGTTTTTTTAGTAGTTGCAACCTCCGCAGCCCGGGTGCAACTGAAACTCATCCTACTAAAGCGCAACTGCAAAGGTTAGAAAGTGACCGCAACCGGGGTTGCGGGGTGGGTTTTCGGGGGTTATTGGCGGCTGGAGATTTTTTAGGTTTTTTTGTAGTAGTTGCAACCGCCGCAAACCAGGCTACAACTACAAGCCATCCTACTCAAGCGCAACTACAAGGGGTATAAAACGACCGCAACTGAATTGTGGGGAGGGTTGTCGGTGGTGGGCTGCTTTTTTAGGTTTTTTTGTAGTAGCTGCAACCGCCACAACCCGGCTGCAACTGCAACTCATACTACTCAAGCGCAAACTGCTAGCGGTATATAAAGCGACTGCAACCTATCGAGGGAGGGTTGTCGGTGGTGGTGGGGGGGGGGGGGGGGGCGGTGCCGACGGTGGGATGTTTATTTTAGGTTTTTATTTGTAATAGTTGCAACCGCCGCAACCCGGGCACAACGGCAACTCATCATACTCGGGCGCAACTGCAAGAGGTATGAAGTGGCCGCAACCGAGTTGGGGGAGGGTTGTTCGGGGTTGTCGACGGTTTTTATCTTAGCATCACATAGGCAGGTTTTCTATCATTTCCATTGACGGTGGGTGCATACAAGCACTTTTCATTTTGGCCCTTTTTTGTGTTTTATTTCTCGAAACGCACAAACCATCTCCGGTATTTCTCGCATGAAAACACATAATGTTTTTGATTATGTATATAGTTGATCCTAGCTTCACACTGTTGAACGCTTATAGTTGTATCTTCGTCGATCATACACAATAATTTGTTTTGATATAGTCGCCCAGCAAACATTGCCCGTGCAACTAACTTTTCTTCTTATATCATTTTTTGTGTACATTTGTTTCTTTTAAATTTCTTTACTATATAATTTTTTAAATATTGTTTTGCCTTGAATGAAAAATCAACTATAAATGCCTCGGCTTAATGAACACAATATATTAGGCAAAACTATTTTTCATTTGCGATCCAGGAGGAAGCTGTAATTTTTCAAAGTTTCCTCTTTTGTTAGTGACACACACATGCAATAATTTTTCAAAGTTTCCTCCTTTGTTAGTGACACACACATGCAAACTTCATGTGATTGTTGACCGAGCATGAAAGTCGTCAGCTTGTGGCCAGCCCTTTTGTCGCGACATTGTGCAGCCCGAGTAATTGACAGACAGAAAGGGAATATTTAGCATGACGTCCCATCCACAACGTCCCACACACAAGTAGACTTGCAAGCAATTTTCTTTTTCCATTGTCAGGTTAGTATCCACTGCATGTAGAGAAAACACTCACGCCGGAATTACATCAAGCGTTCAGTGCAAAAAAATGTTTTTTCTAACTTTTAAATATATATTTTTAAAAAAACTGGATCCAGTGGGCGCGTAATATACTGGCTAATACATAGTTACAAGAAAAATAGGAAAATCGTGTGGCAATGGAATAGTAATATGCTCATCCAATTCATAGATGGTTGTAGGCCTATTTTTTGTTCCAAATGGATTGAATACACATACACACACAAAAATAAAAATAAATAAAAGAGAGACACGGACAAGGCTGGATACACAGCTCAGCCCACTAATGGCCCATATTAACGACCCAAACAACGCACCTAGAAAGAAAACCAGCCTATCGAGAAAGCGGCATACGCTATCGATCACGGAGGTACAATACCAGTATCAATACATGATGATGTCATCGGACATCTGAATGAGACCAAACTATATCTCATTCAGCTGAGTTCTAGGCGCTCCCTAAAACTTATAAAATGTATCCCGCCTCTTATCTAATCCATCCATTTGAGATCCGGTGGTTATGTGGGAAAGTTTCAGATTTGCACTGAATGGTGGTTTTCACCTGCTACGTCACCATGAGAATTATGATATGTACTGTTACTCCCATGCATCCCTTTTTTATGGTGGTTTGGGTATAATTTGGACTGAAATGCCCCTAGTTACAATTTTTTTTATTACAGTATAACTAGCAAGGTGGCCCTCGCAAATGCGAGGGCTAGATCTTTAGTGCATTAAAAGTGTCGATTCTTTATTTTTATCTCATGCACATATTTTTATACACTTATTTATCCCCTTCCGTTATATAATATACGATGTCATAGACATTGGTACATTCATAAAGGTGTAACTTTGATAGTATTTTTTATATTAATATAGGATTACACTGCAAATAAATAACAAAATTGAATTATCTGGCTGATATAATAGTCGGGCACCGAGCTGCAAGGACAGAAATAAAATTAACCGGCAATATGTGAATTCGCTAGTTAAGATTTTGTATGTTATCTGGAGTAGGTCTGCACCACCGAAGAAGTACTCGGCGCACATATTCCAGATCTACGGCAACAACGGCAACGATGGCGGAACGGCGCAACATGCCCACGATGTTGGAGGCGTTGACATGTCCAGAAGGGCAGCGGCCTTGCGAACCAAACTTGAGCCATGTAACAGGATGATTAGGGTTAGGGAGGATCACGGTACATGTGGAGATTTGGTAGCTAGATAGGTGGAAGGGATATATGACGAAAACTAATCAATGGCATTGGTGGGTAATTTTTCTGAACTATAATATCAATAGATTATTTTGCTGATCCAACGGTTGTGAAGGCCTAGTTAGTTTAATTGATGGTCAGATGTTTCTGATTAACATGGGATTTTCTAGCATATTCCTCTATTTTTCATTCGTATTTTCCTTTTAGTATATAATAGATTACTATAGGGTAATTGATGATTCTTCTAATTCGAGGCATTGGTTTGAGTAAATTTGGGACTGGAATGTCCCTAGCTAATTACAATGTTTGATTAGAGGAGTAATTACCATCAGCTAACTAATGATCCTTCGAATTCAAGATACTTATCTACTATATCTAAATAGGAGCCTCCTATGCGAACCAACCTGTGGTTGGATGGTTAGAGGGACTGTGGTATCCCCAGCCCACCAGGGTTCAAATCCTGGTGCTCGCATTTATTCCTGGATTTATTTCAGGAATTCTGGCGATGCGCATTCAGTGGGAGGAGACGTTCCCGTCGACGACGAGGTGCCTACGGCGACTTCGTAAATTTCAAGATGATATGCCGGCTAAGTCTTTTGAAGGTGCTCATAGGGGTAGGGTGTGCGTGTGTGCGTTCATAGGGGTGAGTGTATGCGCGTGTATATGAGCGCTTGCGTCTGTACTATGTTCAAAAAAATAATTTAGGAGCCTCCTACTATATGATTTCTCTTGACATGCAGCCTATCCACATCAGCAACCAACATGCATCATCCACTATGGGATGTTTTTTGAAAATCTATGAACATTTTTTCAAGATTGATCAACTTTATTCAAATCTGCGAACGCTTGGGCCGGCCCAACTGGTGGCCCGCCGGAGCGATGCCATCAAGTATCAGGGCGATAGAAAGCAAAATTTTGGTTTTTGCCATTCGTTCTTTTTAAAATTTTGGTTAGCAAACCTAAAAACTGAAAATGTCCCCAACTTTTGCAACCAGGTAGGCATGCCCATGTTAGGCACCTGGTTTGAACGACTTTTGACCTCGTATGCAAGTTGTGTCATGTCCAGCGATTTATCGGCCTTTTTTGATGATAAAGGGTTTTCCCCCGCTTTATATTATAAAGCAACCACCCGATACAACAAGTTCGCTGGGGCCTCAGCACAACCAAGCCAAAAAGAAAAACGAGAGACAAAGAAAAAGAAACAAATGCCGACACCGGCAGATCAACGAAACGAAGATGACCGGCAACCGTTGCGCCCTCCGGAGAAGTCCCACCGCGCTCCTAGCACTCCGGAGCGAATCGTACCGAGCAACACCTTCAAGAAGGAATGCGGCGACGATGACGTTGCTGTCCGGACAAGGCCTATGGCTTACCCCGGTACGCAGAGGGTAGTGAGGAAGGGGTATGCCCGACGCCCTTCAGGAAGGAACGGCAGCGCCTGCAGGCGTCATCGCGTCTGTGCCGGACGAGCGACCAGGGATTTCTCCCGACCCAAAACAACCACCACCATCCCGGACGCTCCATCAAACTCCATCCAGCTTGCCGCCCACCAGCATGCGCCACCACGGTCGTAGAGCCATCTTTGTCGTCTCAATGTGGTCACCGACACGAGTCCTAGAGGAAGGAAGAGGGGACATCGGAATCGGCGTACCCGCAAAGCAGCCGAGCGGGTGAGAACTTCCTCCCCGGCCACCGCGGAAGCTGACCGGACACATCAACAGGGTCATACCAGGCCCCTACTAGCCCAGACGGGCCCGTGAAGCCCCCGTCGCCGCGCTGCAGCACGCCGGTTGATGATGTCTACTACACAACTTATTATTGTAGACTCGTGTTGGGCCTCCAAGTGCAGAGTTTTGTGATACGTCTCCAGCGTATCTATAATTTTTTATTGTTTCATGTTATTATAGTATCAATCTTGGATGTTTTATATGCAATTATATATCAGTTTTTTGGACTAACCTATTAACCTAGTGCCCAATGCCAGTTGCTGTTTTTTGCTTGTTTTTGGCTTTTCAGAAAATCTATATCAAACAGAGTCCAAACGGAGAAAAAACATTGGATTAATTTTTTATGGAGATCTATTCGATGTAATGACTTTTTCATCTTCAATACAATATTCTTCTCGATGATCTTGGAGATCTATTCGATGTAATAACGGGTCCATAGCTAGTAGCTAGATGGTTTTTTCTCTCTCTATCATCTTCAATACAATGTTCTCCTCGATGTTCTTGGAGATCTATTCGATGTAATGACTTTTTGCGGTGTGTTTGTTGGGATCCGATGAATTATGGGTTTATGATAAGATTATTCATGAATATTATTTTAGTCTTCTCTGAAATCTTTTATGCATGATTTCTATAGCTTTGTATTTCTCTCCGATCTATTGATTTGGTTTGGCCAACTAGATTAATTTTTCTTGCAATGGGAGAGGTGCTTTGTGATGAGTTTGATCTTGCGGTGCTCAATCCCAGTGATAGAAAGGGACATGACACATATTTGTATCGTTGCCATTAAGGATAAAAAGATGGGGTTTATTCATGCGTGGGTTTACTTTGTCTACATCATGTCATCTTGCTTAAGGCGTTACTCCGTTCTTTATGAACTTAATACTCTAGATGCATGCTGGATAGCGGTCGATGTGTGGAGTAATAGTAGTAGATGCAGGCAGGAGTAGGTCTACTTGTCTCGGACGTGATGCCTATATACATGATCGTTGCCTTGGATATCTTCATGATTTTTTGTTTTTCTATCAATTGCCCAACAGTAATTTGTTTACCCACCGTATGCTATTTTCAAGAGATAAGCCTCCATTGAAAACTATGGCCCCCGGGTCTACTTTTTATCGTACATTAAAATCAAAAATATCTTGCTGCAATTTTTCTTTGTTTATTTTATTTTGTATTTTAATTATCTATCTATCACTACGAGATTTGATCCTTGAGCAGTAACCGCCGAGGGATTGACAACCCCTTGTTCGCGTTGGATGCATGTATTTGTTATTTTGTGTGTAGGTACTGCTAACGAGGTGTTGCGTGGTTCTCCTACTAGATTGATAACCTTGGTTCTTAACTGAGGGAAATACTTATCTCTACTGTACTGCATCATCCTCTCCTCTTTAAGGAAATCCCAACGCAGCTCACAAGTAGCATTTTGTAGGAGAGTAGCAATTCCCTCAAGTGGATGACCTAAGTTTTGTCAATCCATGGGAGGCGTAGGATGAAGATGGTCTCTCAAACAAACCTGCAACCAAATACAAGAAATCTCTTGTGTCCCGAACATACCCAATACAATGGAAAATTGTATAGGTGCACTAGTTCGACGAAGAGATGGTGGTACAAGTGTAGTATGGATAGTAGATGTAGGTTTTTGTAATCTGAAAATATAAAAAAGCAAGGTAGCAAGTGATAAAATGGAGCACAAACGGTATTGCAATGCTTGAAAACAAGGCCTAGGGTTCATACTTTTAATAGAGCAATCTCTCAACAATGCTAACATAATTGAATCATATAACAATCCCTCAATGTGCGACAAAGAATCACTCCAAAGTTCTTATTTAGCGGAGAACATAAGATGAAATTATTATAGGGGACGAAACCACCTCAAAGTTATCCTTTCCTATCAATCTATTGAGCCATCCCTATAAGTGTCACAAACAACTCTTGAGTTCGTACTAAAATAACACCATATGATACGCATCAACCAACTCTAATGTCACCTAAATAGTCCAATGTCACCACAAGTATCCGTGAGTTGACTATTCGAAACGCATCAAACAACTTTAGATTCATAATATTTAATCCAACACAAAGAACTTCAAAGAGTGCTCCAAGATTTTTACCAGAGAAAGTAGGATGAAAATGTGCATCAACCCCTATGCATAGATTACCCCAATGTCACCTCGGGGATCCGCGAGTTGAGTGCCAAAACGTACATCAAATGAATCAATATAATACCCCATTTTCACCACGTGTATTCATATGCAAGACATACATCAAGTGTTCTCAATCCCTAAAAGTATTCAATCCGATAATAGTGAAACCTCAAAGGTAAAAATTCAATTCATCACAACAAGATAGAGAGGGGGAAAACAACATATGATCCAACTATATTAACAAAGCTTGTGGTACATCAAGATCATGCCAAATCAAGAACACGAGAGAGAGAGATCAAACACATAGCTACTGGTACATACCCTCAGCCCCGAGGGTGAACTACTCCCTCCTCATCATGGAGACTGCCGGGATGATGAAGATGGCCTCCGGTGATGATTTCCCCCTCTGGTAGGGTGCCGGAACAGGGCTCCAGATGGATCTCTTTGGTAAAGAGCCTTGCGGCGGTGGAGTCGAAGTTCTAGGGTTATTTCTAGGGGTTTCTCTATTTATAGGATTTTTCTGCGTTGGAATCACGAGGCACCAAGGCACGCTAACCCTCCGACGAAGCTTCGAGAGTCTCTTCTGTTCCAAAAAATTCATCAGAAAGTTTCAGCCCATTCCGAGAACTTTTATTTCTGCACAAAAAACAACACCACGGTAGTTCTGCTGAAAACAGCGTCAGTCCGGGTTAGTTCCATTCAAATCATACCAAAACCATATAAAATTGTTGTAAACATGGTATGAATACTTCATAAATTATAGATACATTGGAGACGTATCAGCATCCCCAAGCTTAATTCCTGCTCGTACTCGAGTAGGTAAATGATAAAAGAAATAATTTATGAAGTGTGAATGCTGGCATAGTGCATAAGTTCGATCAATGATAATTCTAATCATTTTTCCTAGCATCATAACAGAAACTCTTTCTCATAAAACTCATCATGATAAAGTGGAAATCAATTCACATGTTATGGTTGGAACAATGCATTCTCTTGAAACTTAACAACCTATGTTCTTAGTCACCAAACAATTACAATTCAACTTATTTTCAAAAAAGTCTAAGTAAGAGCTCCACATACTCAATTATCATATAGTCTTCTATGATTGCTAGTATTCAAAGCATATTTTTAGATCAAATAGCATCCATCAAACACAGAGAAAGATAGGGGCTTAATGTTTTGCCTCCCAACTTATTTATCATAGAGATAATTGTCAACAACAATAATTCATGATCAAATATATTTGAATGGCCATATGTGCTTGGATCTTTCCCCACCACATGATGCTTGCCAACTGAAGAATAATAAGGTTGAAATGAGAAGGAATACTATTGACTCTTGCATAAAAGTAAATACATAAATTAAAAGATATGCCCTTCGCAGAGGGAAGCAGAGGTTGTCATGCGCTTTTTATTTGGATGTGAAAGCCCTTAATGCAAATGAATGTCACGTTATATTGCCCCTTGTGATGGCAACCTTCATTATGTAGTCCGTCGCTTTTATTTCTTTACCATCACAAGTTTGTACAATGCTTATTTTCCCTTGGAATAAAAGATCATACATATTTTAGGAGCAATTTTTATTGCTTTCTTGACCGATAACAATTTACTTGAAGGATCTTATTCAATCCATAGGTAGATATGGTGGACACTCATGGCAAGAAACTGAGTTTAAGGGTTTTTGATGCACAAGTAGTATCTCTACTTAGTACAAATTTTTGGCTAGCAAAAGATCCTAAGCAAGCACAACATGTTGGAGGATCCATAACAATATAACTTCTATGCAAATATACCCAAACATAACTCATTACTTTGTCTTCCCTGTCCAACTTCAACTAATTTTCTCAATTTTAGAAATAATTAATGGGTATTCAAAATCATAAAAGATGTCCAAGATAATATATTTATATGTGAAAGTTCTCTTCCTTATACTAATCATTAATGAATTGCTTGTATAACTAATATTATGATTGTCAAACTTCAATAGATTTTGCTTTCTAAACCTAATGTGAAACTACCAATAGGCATGATACAAGCATATGAAGCACATATAATTTCAACTTTAAGATATTCAACTCATTCAATAATTTACTCTTAGGATATAAGTGAAGAACGAGAGTAAATGACAAACTACTCCAAAAAGATATAAGTGAAGATCAAATGAGTAGTTAAGTGAATAGGTAGCTATGTGAGGAGTCTCTCTCATTTAAAAATTTCAGATCTTTAGTATTTATTCAAACAGCAAAAAACATAAAATAAAATGACATTCCAAGAATAGCACATATCATGTGAAGGAGCAAATACTTAGGCTCAACCACAACTGACCGATAGTTGTTGATGAAGAAAGGTGGGATGCCTACCGGGGCATCCCCAAGCTTAGATGCTTGAGACTTCTTGGAAAATTAAATTGGGATGCCTTGGGCATCCCCAAGCTTGAGATTTTGTGTCTCCTTAATTCCTCTCATATCATAGTTTCCCTTAATCTCAAAAACTTCACCCACACAAAACTCAACAAGAACTCGTGAGATAAGTTAGTATAAATCAATGCAAAACCTTATCATTCCCTACTGTAGCAAATCACTAAAATTATAATGTAACAGTGCATAGTAAATGCCTCTGCATATTCAATACTCATATCCTCAAATAGTATCATTAAACAAGAAAACAAATGCAAGTATAACAGTAATTTGTCTAAACAGGACAGTCTGCAAAGGATGCAAGAAGAGTCATACTTCTTTAACTCCAAAAATTCTGAAAATTACCACACTGTAGAAAATTTATCATAGCTTACTATGTAAAAAATTTAAGATTTTATCACGTTCTGACTTTTCTGAAGAATTCAGACAATGATAGAAAACTTTCTGTTTTCAAACAGCAACATATAGATTTGAAAAATAAGCATGGTAAAGGCTACACTTGATACTTTTATTAAAGTAAAAGATACAAACATTATCCTAAATAACAGCAAGAAAATCCTAATAAAATAAAATGACGCTCCAAGCAAAACACATATCATGTGACGAATAAAAATATAGCTCCAAGTAAGGTTACCGATAATGTTCAAGACATAAGAGGGGATGCCTTCCGGGGCATCCCCAAGCTTGGACAATTGGGTATTCCTTGAATATTACCTTGGGGTGCCTTGGGCATCCCCAAGCTGAGGGTCTTTCCACTCCTTATTTTCCTCGTATCAATATCTCACCCAAAACTTGAAAACTTCAATCACACAAAACTTAACGAAACTTCGTGAGCTGAGTTAGTATGATAAAGAGCAAATCATTCACTTGGGTACTGTCAATAAAAGATTCATGATTGTTCTCACACAATTCCTACTATACACTATCATTTCTACAATTTATATGGACCAATATAAGCCATAGAAACTTTAAAACAAGCAAACTATGCATTGAAAACAGAATCTATCAAAAACAGAACAGTCTGTAATGATCTGAACAATGATCATACTTCTGTAAATCAAAAATTCTGAAAAAATAGGAAAACGTAGAAAGTTTATACATCAATCATGTGTAAATAATGCAGAAATTTTCGACGGTCCAGTGAAATTAAACAATTCTATTACTGAGCACGAAAGTTTCTGTTTTTGCACAGAATCACGTCAACTATCATCCACACTATCCCAAAGGCTTTAGTTGGTACTTTATTGAAAAAAGCTATAAAACATGAATACTATAGTAGATTAATCATGTGAACACAGAGAAACAGCAGGTTAAGATATTGTGTTGTCTCCCAGCAAGCGCTTTTCTTTAATGCCTTTTTAGGTAGGCATGATGATTTTAATGATGCTCACATAAAAGTGAAGAATTGAAATATAACGGGAGCATCATGAATCATATGTTCCTCTCTCATAATAGTTTCCAGTAGCATCATGAGTGAATTCAACAATATGGTTATCACATAAAGCAGTCTTTTCATGATCCACATGCGTAAAAATTTTATTACTCCCCACATAAGCAAATTTGTTCTCATTCGTAATAGTGGAAGTATCATATGAAACTCGAATACTATAAATTATTTTCACATTAAAAGAGTAATGTTCAGTAGAAGAGTATTCATAATTATGACAAGTTTTATAAGAATAGTTATCACTACTTTTTATAACATAAGTATCATCACAATAATCATCATAAGTAGCAACTTTGTTCTCATCATAGTCAATTCAAACATCTTCCAAGATAGTGGAATCATTAGTAAATAAAGTCATGACCTCTCCAAATCCACTTTTATCAATATAATAAGATTCAACACCCTCCAAAATAGTGGGATAATAATTATCTAAAGTTGACACTCTTCCAAACACACTTTCATAAATATTGCGATCTTCATAAATAGGAGGCATGCAATCATCATAACAAATTTGATCATTCAAAGTAGGGGGACTAAAAAGATCATCTTCATTAAGCATAGCATCCCCAAGCTTGGGACAAACATTAATTGCAGCAAATAAATTCTCAAACATGTCATTCTCATCAAGCATAGCTTCCCCAAGCTTGTGGCTTTGCAATATCATAAGCATAATCACTCTCACCATTAATAGTATGAATAGCACCAATAGTACAATTATTATTATCATCATAAATTTCCATGTTGGTGCTAAAAAGATTCTCAAGATTATAAGAAGTATCATTATCTTCCCAATCATAATTATCACAACAAGTAATAGGTATAATAAAATCATCTCAATAGTTCCTTCGGACATTGTGCCATAAGACAAAGAAGCAATATCATCATCAAGTGTATCATCTTCCGTAATTATTTTTGATTCACTCTCATGAGGGACAATAATAATAGGAGCATCATTATTTTGGAGAGATACCTTTTTACCGCTACTTTTTCTTCTTTTCTTCTTCTTCACCACATCATGTGTAGGTGTAATCAATTTTTCCGAGCTTCTTATTGAAGAGATTGGCTGAGTAGGAAGCTCCTCCTCGTCATCTATTTCATCATGAGAGACAATAGGAGGGAAAGTGGAAATCTTTACCCTTTCATTAGTGTTACTTTTATATTCTATTGGTTTTTCTGTCTTTCCATAGTTGGCAATATAAGCATTCTCATTGCAATTTACCACATAAAACATATAGATTTCTTCCAAATTAGTTTCGACATGGTCTGTCAATATGAATGCTTCAAACAACTATTTTTATGTGACAATTCTTCACAACCCAAATATAAACAAAGTTCAAGGGTGACCAAGTTATTGCTATATTTGGACACGATTCGATCATGAAAAGTATTCATTGAAAATTAAGATGACCAACTTCATTGCAAAGTTCACAAGTAATGGGATGAAGAGATCATAATTTTGTAGCGAATCCATTTATCAGTTTAAGCCACCAGTTAGTTTTATCATGTTTATGCTTCTTACAAAATCTATCATCCCTATAAGACATGTCTTCACAAACTTTATGCACTCCACAAAAATTGACATGCTTATAAGAAATATTTTTATCATGACTAGTGCAATCATCATTAGTATTTTGGATATTCATAAAATTCATACTAACAACATTGCAATCATGCTCATCATTCAAAGATTTTATGCCAAATATTTTGTTTAATTCTTCTTCTATCAATTGAGCACAATTTTATGATCCATTATTTTCAAGAAATACATGATAAATACAAAGAATATGAGGCAACCTCACTTCCATTTGTTTGTAGTTTTCTTTTATAAACCAAACTAGTGATAAAAAAAGAAACTAAAAGATTCAATTGCAAGATTTAAAGATATACCTTCAAGCACTCACCTCCCCGGCAATGGCTCCAAAAAAGAGGTTGATGTCGACTACACAATTTATTCTTGTAGACTCGTGTTGGGCCTCCAAGCGCAGAGTTTTGTAGGACAGTAGCAATTTTCCCTCAAGCGGATGACCTAAGGTTTATCAATCCGTGGGAGGCGTAGGATGAATATGGTCTATCTCAAACAATCCTGCAACCAAATACAAGAAATCTCTTGTGTCCCCAACACACCAAATACAATGGCAAATTGTATAGGTGCACTTGTTAGACGAAGAGATGGTGATACAAGTGCAGTATGGATAGTAGATATAGGTTTTTGTAATCTGAAAAAATAATAACAGCAAGGTAGCAAGTGATAAAACGGAGCACAAACGGTAGTGCAATGCTTGAAAAACAAGGCCTAGGGTTCATACTTTCACTAGTGCAATCTCTCAACAATGCTAACATAATTGAATCATATAACAATCACTCAACGTGCGACAAAGAGTCACTCAAAAGTTCTTATCTAGCGAAGAACATAAGATGAAATAGTTATAGGGTACGAAGCCACCTCAAAGTTAACCTTTCCGATCAATCTATTGAGCCATCCCTATAAGTGTCACAAACAGCCTTGGAGTTCATACTAAAATAACACAATACGATACGCATCAACCAACTCTAATGTCACATAGATACTCCAATGTCACCACAAGTATCCGTGTGTTGATTATTCGATACGCATCAAACAACTTCAGATTCATAATATTCAATCCAACACAAAGAACTTCAAAGAGTGCCCCATTTTTTCTACCGGAGAAAGTAGGATGAAAACATGCATCAATCCCTATGCATAGATTACCCCAATGTCACCTCGGGAATCCGTGAGTTGAGTGCCAAAACATACATCAAGTGAATCTATATAATACCCCATTGTCACCACGGGTATTCATATGCAAGACATACATCAAGTGTTCTACAATCCATAAAAGTATTCAATCCGATAATAGTGAAACCTCAAAGGTAAAAACTCAATTCATCACAACAAGATAGAGAGGGAGAAAACACCATATGATCCAACTATATTAACAAAGCTCGCGGTACATCAAGATCGTGCCAAATCAAGAAGCGGGAGAGAGAGAGAGAGAGAGAGAGAGAGAGAGAGAGATCAAGCACATAACTACTAGTACATACCCTCAGCCCCGAGGGTGAACTACTCACTTCTCGTCATGGAGACCGCCAGGATGATGAAGATGGCCTCCGGCGATGATTTCCCTCGCCGGCAGGGTGCCGGAACAGGGCTTCAGATGGGATCACTTTGGCACAGAGGCTTGCAGCGACAGAGTCGAAGTTCTAGGGTTATTTCTGGGGGTTTCTCTATTTATAGGATTTTTCAGCATTGGAATCACGCGAAAAGGAGCTAAGATGGGCCCATGAGGCACCAGGGCACGCTGACCGCCCATGGGCATGACCTGGTGTCTTGTGGGCCCCTCGTGGCTATTCTGGTCCTCCCATGAAGTTTCTAGTGTTTATTTAGTTCCAAAAAATCATCAAAAAGTTTCAGCCCATTCCGAGAATTTTTATTTCTACACAAAAAACAACACCATGGTAGTTCTGCTGAAAAAAATGTCAATACGGGTTAGTTCCATTCTAATCATACCAAAATCATATAAAATTATTGTAAACATGGCATGAGTACTTCATAAATTATAGATATGTTGGAGACGTATCAGCTGACAGCGCCGCCACCGCCCGGAGACCATAGACACACCACCTCCACAGCCAGGGAGCAACATCACCACACGAAGGACAGCTGACCCGCCCCAACCCAGATGGGGCACAAAGGGGCCAGATCTGAGCCACGCAGGCGCCGCTGGCCATGGCCGCACCATGACGCCGCCCCGCAGACAATGGTTGCGCTGCCGCAATGACGAGCACCTGTCTGCCCCCGCCGAGCCGCCTCCGCATAGGGAGCACTGGCGCGTGGCAGGAGGGAGCCCCGACTCTACCTTCGAGCATGTGGGAAAGGGACTTCCGCCGCCACTGGCACCACCCGGGCTACGCCGGTGGCCTCTACCGACGGCGGCGAAGGGGGCAGGGGGAGAAGGGTCGAGACGGGGAAGTGGGTTGCTGGCACTCTGCCGCCTTGGGGGGCGATGGGAGCGCAGGAGGAGGAGAATCGATCTATCGGTATTTTTTAACCAAGAAAACTCTAGAAAATGCAAAATTTGTCAAAAACCGAAACAACTTGGCATGGTGCCTTGAATTGGTCATACAAAGTCATAAAAAAATAGGGTCATTTCAAGGATGTTGACAAACAAGGTGCTCTTAGACAGAGCCTTCAAGCCTACCCAGA
Source organism: Thinopyrum elongatum (assembly GCA_011799875.1). NCBI lineage: Eukaryota > Viridiplantae > Streptophyta > Magnoliopsida > Poales > Poaceae > Thinopyrum > Thinopyrum elongatum. Next base: position 42,810,301 of record CM022298.1, on the reverse strand, counting down.
CACCCTCCATTGAACATGGTCTAGTTTTGGACTTTCTTGAAATGAACCAAACTTTGCGAAGCAGGTGGGCATGCCCATGGTAGGCATCCATACCAGGTTTGAATGATTTCTGACATTGTATGCAAGTTGCATCACGTCCGGGCATTATTGGCCATTTTTCACACAGAAACAATTGTCTTTTTTTTGCAAGGGGACAATTGTCGAAAACACAAACAACTTGGCATGGTGAATTGAATTGGTCATATAAGCTCATGCAAAAAAAATTGGGTCATTTGACATTGCCAAAAAAACGTGCTCTCATACAAATCCTTATAGCCTATCGGAACACCCTCTGTTGAACGTGGTCTATTTTTGACATGCATGAAATGACTCCAACTTTTGCCAGCAGGCGGACATGCACATGGTAGGCATCCATGTCAGGTTTGAAGGAAAAATATATTTAAAATCATATTTAAACAGGTACTTAAAATTATTATTTTAATTACTCCCTGTTCCCGCACGCGACAATGAGCCTGCCCAGTCAGGGGTACTCCTGTGAAACACATATTTAATTTGTGAACCTGTTTTTTCAAATTCGTAAAAAAATCAAATCGATGAAAATTTTCAATTACGCGAATATTTTTGTCAAATTCGTGAACTTTCTTTCAAATCGATGAACTTTTATCCTTTGCGAGAACTTTCTTCAAATTCGTGAACTTTTTTGTAAAATCGATGAACTTTTTTTACTTTCACGAACTTTCTTCAAATTCGTGAACTTTTTTCCTCCGTGCAGCCTTGTGCGTCAGGAAGCTAAGTTCGCACACATACCCGCCTTAGCAGCCGCGGCCCAAGTATCATGCTCCTTCACTTCACGTTGACTGCTTGTGATTGGCAGTTTTCGTTTGCTCGCTAAGTTTTGTTGTTTTTCTGTTTTGTTAACTGAGAAACCATTTGCCGGTTTTTAAAATTAAAAAAAAATCATGGTTTAACAAAAGTTCATCGATTTGAAAAAATATTATATGGATTTGAAAAATTAGTTCGTAAATTGAACAAAGCTCATCGATTCAAAGTAAAGTTCACAAATTTGATGAAAAAACCATGGATTTGAAAAAAGTTCATCGATTTGAAAAAACAATCACGAGTTTGATAAAAATAGTTCATGAATTTGAAAAAACTTCATCAAGTGACAACTAAGTTCAAGAATTTGAAAAAGTTTGGGAAATTGAAAAAAGTTCATCGATTTATAGAAATTTGAGGAATTTGACAAAAAATGTTTGCGAAATTGATAAAAGTTCATCGATTTAGAAAAATCCACCAATTTGACCAAAAAAACATCACAAGTGTGAAAAAAATCTTGAAAATTAAAAAACTTCACAAATTTGAGAAAAAATTCATGAGTTTGAAAAAAGTTCAGCAATTTGACAAATAAGTTCACTAATTTGAAGAAAGTTCGTGAAATTGAAAAAAGTTCAGCGGCTGGGGAAAAAAATTATGGATTTGAAAAAAGTTCACCGCGAATTTGACAAATCAAATCATGTATTTTAAAAAAGCCTAAGCAATGTATTAAGCATCGCAGGTCCTTACAAACACATCCATAAAAAACAAATTACATTCATATCCTTGAGTGCACCTAGTAGTAGCTCTGATTGGACAGAAAATGTGAAGCTATATGTGGAAAATATATTTGTCATAGTGACGTTATTTGCATATTACACTAATACACACTTTCAGAGTACATGGCTTCACAAGGAGTACATATTATGTCATAAACACGGGTACAGAAACTACCCGTTAATATTTTACATGTCAATTTGTTGCCCACGAGAGAGGTTGGTCTTGGTCTTGGATTTTAGGTGGATAGTCCTCTGTTTGCCCAGTTCAAGCACGGTCGCTGTCACGCATGATTATATGGGTGTCGGATGCAACTTTGTGTAGCAGCGCCGTATGGAATGGTTCCATACCTTCAAGTTCAAAGGAAACAAATATTAATTACTGAAAGCCCACATATAGATAGAAGAGACGTCAAACTGAGCAGAAAGCACACCTATAAGAAAATCATCTTAATATTCTCTGTATATTTGTTTAATGGACCCGTGAAAACCCACGTGAAAGTAGTACTAACTACTCCCTCCGTCCTATAATATAAGAGCGTTTTTGAGTAATAACTAAGAGGCATGTCACACCAACTAAAAAAAGAAGAGCATGTCACAGAGAGAACTGGTCACATACTGGTTAATCGACAATTTCTAGGAAACTTGTAAAAAGATACGTACGTACTACTGGTAGTACTAAATAAGTCCACACTGCAAAACCGAGCCTCCACATGCAGTTCCTCGTATATAGCTTCACAAGCAAGCAAAAGTACTGTACAGTTTACAGGAAGCATATGCATTCCGCTGGATCAAGAGCAACGGAAACGAAACAACTTTCAGTACTCATATCATTTTTGTACGTACCAATTATGCTACACCTACTTCTTACGTAACTTTCCTATCTAATCTCTCCACCCTCCTGATTTCAACTGTGTGGGCCCCCTTCCCCTAATTTCATCCAATCAAAATAGCCCACCTAATGGCTTACGTATAATCACGTAGGATGCCTACGAAGGTGTAGCATTGCCCTCTCTCGCAGGAGTATATAGCTTCAAAAGCAAGCAAAACTACTGTAAGGTTTACAGGAAGCATATACATTCCGGTGGTTCAAGGGCAACGGAAACGAAACAACTTTGATGATTACTCATATCATTTTCAAGATATACCAACACATGCCATGCAAACGTGAGCTATTGGATAAATGATAATACAAGGAGAGACGTGCACCTGCTACGTACTGCGCGGCCTCGCTTTGGGTAGAGGTCAACGTCATCCTTCCATGAGAATCAACACTGAGAACAAGAGCAGGCGGAGCTTGGACGTCCAGATCGTAGCTGGGAGCCGCCGGCGGCGTCGCCATTACGTGGAACGGGCACGCGCGTCTAGCTGGATCGAAAACAACATATATATATATAGCGTAATTAAAAAGGCAGGAAGCGAGAAGTAGACATATGTATATAGGCCAAAGAAGAAGGAAGACGAACTTGGGAGAGTACCGTTGCACGGCGGAGATGGCCGTGTGCAGTGGCGGAGCGTGACCAAAATACAAGAAGGGGCCAACTTCATATAAAAACACACAAAATGCATGAAAAACCCACACTAAGTTGTGGAACATTTGTAAGGGTAATTAGATGACCATGTTCCTCATCAAGAGTAAATGGAGATTTGACTATTTCCTCATCCCATTTTCTTCTAGAAAAAGACTATCTTCCGGTTGTTTCCCCATTGCTACCTAAACAAAAATTTATCAAGGGAAAGTAGAGACTGAGCTGCCATGCAGCTAGGCATTAAAGTAACTAGCACATCTCAATTCGTCACATTATACTAACAGAAGCAGTGACTAAAACATCAGATGACAGGGCACTGAAAAACATCTAAATTGCTGGACATACCTAAGAAAAAAACAGGTGGGTGTCCACGGCGACACCGTCGGGCACAGTGTGCGTGCCGGGCTGCCGGCTTCGGCGTGGTGCGCGGCCGTGTGCAGGGCTGCAGGGGCTGCTAGCGGTCTGCCCCAAGCCTCCAACCACCGTGAAGATCAGGAATCAGCTAGGCAAGAAGGAGGAGATAAAGGTCTGTTCGTCAGCTGCTGCCGCCGTTGTTGAGGGACCAGATCGCCGACGCCGGACGGGGAGGCAGGGAGGCTGGGGATTGGGGAACGAGAGCGGAAGCGGACGCGATGACTTACTGACGAGACGAGACGAGACGATGGGCTGGGCCTGAGAGAGTCGTAACTCATAAGTATACCTAGTAAAAAAATTGATTTGGAAAGGGGGGGTCGTAGCCCAGTTTCATCTCCACGACGCTCCACCAATGGCCGTGTGTACGTCGTCCGATGAGGTCGGTCGGTCGCCGGCGCGCGGTCGGGCCGGGGGTTGGCTGCGGCGAGGGGCGAGGGCGGATGGAATGCGAAGAGGAGACGTGCTTGATGGTGCTTTGCCCGGAGCTCTATCTGTCGGCTAAGTTTCTGTAGGTAGTGGCTACATATAGGTGGTACAGCGTAGTTGTAGTTGTTAAAAAGGATAGAGGGAGATTGGTGGAATAGTTCATTGTATTGCTTGAGCGTCGTGGGCATATAAATAGGAGTACAAAGACCAACTTGACGTACAAGACAAGGCAGGACCAAATCCTAGTCTATCCTATACTTCCTAATAATCCTTATACTCAACATTCCCCGCAGTCACAACGGTAGCGACGCGGACGGTGAGACTGGAGAAGAATCCGAAGGCAAGCCAACGGACACCCCCCCACAGTCGTAACGGTCAATGCATCGCGGAAATCGTGGCTGGAGTCAGTGGCGGAGCCGGGGGGGGACGAGCAGGGGCAGGCCCCCCCACCCCAACCATCGACCGATACTCGTAACAGGTGTACACAACGAGCGATAAATCACACGTACAGGCATACTTTGGCCCCCCCTATCTCTCGTGTATGCATTAAGAAAAGTTCACAAAAGCCCATACAAAAAAGGCCATCAGCGTCCATATTACAAAGAAGCCTTCCGATCTTTTATCTCCTGGAGCTGCGTAACCGCTTTCTCCAGTCCATGATTGGCGTTTACGTGCGTGAGATTAGGAGCCGCCGCCGCCGTCGTGTGTCCATAATTGGCGCATGTCTGCCTCTGATCTCTCATCTCTGCCGCGGACGATCTGATTCATGTGGCGAGTCAGCCACGCAACCTACACCTACTTCAGTGCTCCAGCCACTAGCAGGTTAACATATCACACTATACTAATCTCTCCCATTCTCATCTCATACAGTGTTGAAATTATAATCAGATTTTTTGTTTTTTGTTTTGTGATTTGAGATGCCATCAAGAATTCATATCTTGTACGTGTCCTAGAAATTATCATGATGCAGTTTATCTTCTTCGAGTTCCTATTTTTGTGATCCAAAAAGAAATTAAAAAAAAACTATGATGAGCTTATACATTATAGCTAATTATAGAATTGAAATTCCTACTTGGCTTGGCCCCCCCTATACCCAAATCCTAGCTCCGCCCCTGGCTGGAGTGGAAACCGACGAGGTTGCTCAAGCAAGGCGATAGCTCTTTGTGCCGTTGTCGAGGTAGCCGAGAGTGTGGGTGGTGGAGCCGTGGTCGAGGTAGCCGTGCGAAGAATGCCGTGGTCGATGTCGAGTCGGGGTAGCCGGTGTCGAGGAAGTCGCCATGGAGACGCCGAGTCAGTCATGGGTGCAGTGGTGTCGAAGTAGTGGTGTGCCAGGAAGAAGATGATGTTGATGACGCGTCGTGCCAGGTTTAACAAGCCCGGGAACACATCATGGACGAAGACACGCATCGGTGTTGCCAACACCGAGCATGTGTAGATGGACGAAGACGAAGTTGACGAAATGCCGCACCAGGCTTGCCAAGCTTAGGGACACGTCGCGGACGAAGGCACGCATCGGTGCTGCCAGCACTGGGCATGCGTAGATGAGGGACCTGCACAAGCTATACGCCATGTCGGAGAAGTCGGAGGGGCAAGCAGAGAAGGACTCGACGACGGTTGCGGCGCCAATCGGCGCAGGGCCGATGTCGCCCGCGGTGGTCGGAGTAGACGAAGTGGTCGGGGTAGATGACGACGACGCTGGCGACGGGCTGGTGTTGGACGAAGACGAAGGAGGTGGACGGGCGGCGGCTACGGAGGTAGCGGCGGCGGCGGCGGCCAAAGAAGAGCGGCGGCGGCGGCGGCCAAAGAAGAGCGGCGGCGGCGGCTAGGTTAGGAGCGCGGCGGCGGTGCTCGAAATAGGCGAGGAACCCAAACAGCACGACGAAGACCGGCGCGGACGGTGGCGTTCCCGCGCCGAGGGAGGCGGCGCGGCGCATACCACGGGAGGTCGACGCGCGGTGACGGCAGAGTGGACCGTGGGCCGCGGCGCTATGGCCAGAAGTGGCGACTCAGCGGCGGCGGGCAGGTCGTGGCGACAGCGGAAAGACCTCGGGGCGGCGGCGGGGACCGCGCGCCGTGGCGATGCGGCCCGAAGGGGCGACGCAACGGCGGCGCGCGAGTCGGTGCAGCCGCGGGGACGGCCTCGGGCGGCGACGGAGACCGCGTGCCACGCTCGCTACGGCCCGATGGGGCGACGCAGCGGCAGCGCGAGGGTCGGTGCAGCCACAGAGACGGCCTGGAACGGACGTCCTCGGTGCGGCGGTTGACTGCGGGCCACGGCACTACGGCCCAAATGGACGACGCAGCGGCAGCACGTGGGTCGATGCAATCGCGAGAAGAACCACGGGGTGACACAGCGACAACCCGATGCTCGATCGATGGAGAGATGTATATACTTGACAATAATCTTCGATGGATCCGACGGAGGCGCGCACATGCAGTTGATCAGACCGAAGGCGCGACAGACGATGAGGTACCCGCAGTGTGCGTCCGCACGGCTGGACGCTGCAGAAGCTGGCAATTGGGCGGACAGAACAATGTACAAGGGGCCGATCGAACGAACAGCCACATCGTGGGCATGCGAGCATCCACCCCAGCCAAGACCGGCGGAACCTGCACGACCAGCCATGCATGCAAGCTGCATGGAACGTGGTGCGCATGAGTGCATCGATGGGCCCCAACGCTGGTGCTCCAGCCGCCAACCACCCCCGCGCGAGAGCATGAGTGGGTCGCGGGCGACGGAGAAAGTATCAGGTGCTCGGGAGCACCTAAACGCCCGTCGGATCGGAGATCCAACCGTGAACATCAATGTTACGGACCTGCGCGTAAATATGGCATTCCTCGGGGGGTTTTCTGCAAACACGGATGAAACATTGATGTTGACCGTTGGATGTCGAGATCGACGGCCGAGATCGCACGGGAGCACCTAATGTCGGAGCACCTGATGCCCTCTCGCGGGCGACGCAGCCGCGGCGACAGGGCAGCGTAGGACTGCGCGGACGACCGCCGTATCAGCGGATAGGACGCGCGGCATGCATCAAGCAGAGGCTGGTGTGGCAACCGGATCCCCTCGAGGTTGATGAAGATGCTGACGAAGTACACATGTGTCGTACATGACAAACCGCGGCGAACGACGCAAACCGATCATAGATCGGAAAACCAAAAAGAAACGCCGATCAAGACGAACGGCAAGAAAGAAAAACCCGGAGCAAGTGCTTAGGAAAAAGACTCTCTAGGGCAGTCGGTCAACATGACCGGCGGACGAACCGTAGGTACAGGTGACGCGGCCCCAGGCGGCGGTCTTGGAGGTCGACCGCCCCGGGGGCGGCGCGCGGGTGCGGAAGCGGCGGTGGCTAGGGTTTAGGATCGAGGTAAGGCTGATACCATGTTAAAAAGGATAGAGGAAGATTGATGGAATAGTTAATTGTATTGCTTGAGCCTCGTGGGCATATAAATAAGAATACAAAGATCAACTTGAAATACAAGACAAGACAGGACCAAATCTTAGTCTATCATATACTTGCTAATAATCCTTATACTCAACAGTAGTCCGCCGGAGGCAGTGACGAGGGGCGGGACAGGTACGTACGCTTCCTTGTGTACGTGGAGAACGTGCGTACGTGAGAGAGCCGTGTATCCCCGTCGCGTACGTACACTTTTGTCGCACTTGTACTCAGGAACCCGACCCAACGTGCATGCATGGACAACAATGCCCCTCACGTCAACACGCTCGATCCATCCATCTGCTCTGGAGAGCGTGCGTACGGGGTGACGTGATCGGTCCAGCGTGCTCGCTGTTTTAGCGGTGCATCTCTGAATCCCTTACCCAAAAAAAAGAAAAAACTATGCATGGCGTGGTAAGAGCATCTACAACCGGGATGGCCAAATCCGGCCCCACAAACGCCCGCGGATACTGATCGGACACGCCTCATATTTGTCACTCTGCATTCACGTCTCATATCCGGCTCCTTATATACATACTACACATGCAAACGCTAATCTATCCTACGTGATCAAACACCGGACAACAAAAATCGGCTGCAAAGGAACACAAGATCGGCTACAAACGGACATTAACATACTTCATCACATCCAAAAGGTCATAGTTCGTCTCCGGACAAGTTCATAAACTTCTACAATTAAAAACGATATAAACATTGAGGAGAAGGGGGCCGGAATTGCCACTTCCTCGTCGGGCCTTTGCCCTTCCGGTCGCTAGCACAACTGTAGGCGTAAGCGGCTGGTGGAGGGTCTTGGTCGTCCGACGAGGAGGTGCAGTTGTCGTCATCGTGGGAGTCGGAGTCGGATAGAATGATGAGCCCCTTCATCCGACGGACCGCCCTGTCCTACTCCCGCTTCAACCTGGCAACCCGAGCCTTCTCCATCGCTGCCTCCTTCGCCTCACGCTCCGACTGCTCAATAGCAAGCCGAAGAGCCTTGGCGTCCTTCCGTCGGAGGTGGCGAGCGTCCGTCTCTGCCGTTGTGAGGGAGCGGCGGTACACCCATGTGAGAGGAGTGTACGGAGCGAGAGTGAGGGAGAGAGTGAGCTAGGGTTTGAGCTCGCCGCCCGGATTGGGGTTTTTGTAGGGTCGGTGATGGACCGGGCTTGTCAGGCGAACGCACCTGGGCGTACCCGGGCCGCCCTATATCCACCCTATATTTAGGCTGGATATGATGTGCGTCAGTCAGCCTGGGCGTTTGTCCGCGGTTTAAAAGGTTCGGTTGGATCGATTTTTTTGACCACTGTGACCGCACAGCCTGCCTTGGTATTTGAGACGAGTATAAAAGGTCCGGTTGTAGATGCTCTAACGCGCCATTCTTTAGACAAGGGGCAATTGCCGGGCCTAGCATAAGAGCCTTACAAACATCTAGTCCAAAGAACACGATATAGGACTATCACAAGGGAATGGAAAAGGGAATCAATACATGGCATGGCGTGGTTGCACCCGACCAAAAGATCAACACGATTGTCGAAACAACGTCTTACGTTATGAGACAGAGGGAATACCTTTTCTATAGCATAACAGAAGCCGGAAGATGATGCTTGCTTAATAATATAGAAACGTGTTAATTACCGTCTTCCCAGAACAGAGAGAGGCGTGTTGTCTCGGCTGGAAATCTCTGACGTCCAAAGTACGTAGGGATGCTGCGTCATGTTTCTAATGACTTCTAGTCCAAGGCAGCTTGGCTAAACTGCCACATTTCAAGAATTATCTTCTTGACCCGCAAAATAAAAATAAAAAATAGAACTATCTACGTACATGTATATCCAAATCCATGTAGAGCTCAAACGGACGGTAGTGCTGCGGTCACAAGAGGAAATCACGAGTAAACCGGAAGTTTCTAGCCACAATTAGTCCATTCATATATAATAATATAATCTTATATACGAGTAGAATCTACACCTCAGTTTTTAAAGAGTGGATGTCACTACCTACGTACGTACGCACTCCAGCTTTACCAGCTCCGCCCGGAGTCAGTTGCATTCTTGCTACTGACTTAACCGCGTCGCTGAAAATCGCAACAGATCGACGTGTTGCGATCGACGTATATGACAACGATAAATTCGTTATTTGACCTGGCACTTGCATTTCTATATGTTTTCTTACCAAGATGGGAAGGTTCTGCACATCATCCCAAGCATTTTTCGACATGGCCGGGTTGCTACCGGGAAACTTCATCACATGCATCGCTTGTGCTTGAGGAGATGGCCGGTAGTTGACCTCCACTAGCAAGTACAGCACGGAAACACGCTAGCACCATCCTACCGAGATCTCATGTATATATATATATACATACATAAACACTATTCTGATCACGGGATCAGAATATTGTTCTGATCACAACATGAACTTCTTGAGTTACACGTCTGAACTTCCCTCTGTAGGAATCCGACCTTCGGGCTATCTTCGCAACCGTGTCTCCCCGCACGAATTATTCTGGTTAGTCGTGTTCTATACGATGTAAGTGTAATCTAGAAACGGTTTTTAGCAACTAAATGCCCGTTTTAAATAGGAATCTCGCTTGTTGGCGGATTTTGCTCTCGGGTCGTGATGAACTTGCGTTTTTTGTAATTTTACTGCTTGAGTTGTTCGACCTGAACTCCCCCCGTGCTAGGTTGAACTTCCACCAATACTGCCCAAATGGGGCTTGCGATATAACGTTGGAAAGCTATGGACACCAATATCATGACCCAAGTTAATTTTTTGGCAAAATGTAAGCGGATTAAAAGCAGTTTTGAAAACTGTTTTTTCTTCCTAAAAATACGTGAATTGTATTTTCGATCGTGTTTCTAAACCATTTATCGGAATGAGGCAAATAATATAGCGTTGGAAAGCTGCTGCAAAACCGCTCCTTCCACATGTTTAAAGTTTTCTCTAATTCCCTATGATTAAAGAGTAATTTGGAAAATCGTAAAATTTCGCAAACCGAACAGCCGAGTTCGTATTTTTGATGCCATTTCTAAATGGCTAATCCAATTGATTTAAATGATATGGCGTTGGAAAGCTTATTAAAATGCGCTACTTTTTCATGTTGAACGTTTTTTCTAATTTCGAACGGTTTAGAAATAATTTAGAAAACGGTACAAGTTCCACCATGTTTGTATTTTCGAGCTATTTTTTTTAACCGTACGTCCGAATGCAGGAAATGGTATGGCGTTGGAAAGCTTGACCAAACGCGAAACTTTTTGGTATATATTGTTTCTCCCAATTCATTACGGTTTTATGTCAATTTCGAAAATGGCTAAAAACGTATTTTCGCCGTAATTTTTACAAACTTTATCGGAATGTGGCAAATAATATACCGTTGAAAAGCTACAGAAAATGCGAAACTTTTTCATGTTGATGTTTTTCTCTGATTCCTGGCCGTTTTCAAGTAATTCCGAAAATGGTGAGATCATGCGTTCTGCCTTTATCGCGAAACAGATTGTTCGAAAATGCACCGCGTGAAGAACTTGAACTTCTCGGCGTGTGTACTTGAACTTCACTCTGTTTTTCACGGGATTTTTTTGCTCGCAGCTCTCCATCCACTCACCGGAATTGAGTAAGTGACATACCGATGGAAGCTGCTGTAAACACGCAACTTTCCCGTGTTGATCATTTTTTCATACTCGCGACGGTTTTAAAAAATTTTCATCTGAAATTCGTTCAGTGTAGTAGTTGAACTTCCTGCTTATTTCATGTTGAACTTCTGTGACATATTTTCACTTGTAATTTTCTCATCCATTCGTCAGTGTTACACAAATGATATTCCTTTTGTACAAACCTCTCTCAAAATAATTTTTTTAACTTTCTCCAACTGAGGACTTGAACTTATAACAACAAAAAAATTGGACCTTGCTTTTTAATTTATTTTTCTCATATTAAACACACACCATGTAGTACATGAACTTTTTCTATTTTTATAATTTGAATTTTTTATTTTCTTTTTGAAATCAAATTGCTCCCAAATAATAACTGAACTTCTTTGTGGACTGAGAGAATTATTTTAAAATGCTAAAAAACAATTTCTTTTTTGTGTTTTTTAACATGGAAATACAAGGTGAACCTCTCTCGCAAGAATTTCTTAACTTCCCCGGTGAGAGCACATGAACTTCTAGTGACAAAATTTTTAGCCTTTGCTTTTTCATTCTTTTTTTAATTTGGCCTTCGTGGGTTATTCTTTAGTAAAGACAAAAATCCTAAATTAGTAATAAATATTGAACCGCTTCGTTATTTAAATTTGAACTTTTCATTTTTTTTAACATCTAGGGGTATTGCTAGAAATGGAGAAAATCAAATTTTTATTAAAAAATTAAACTACTCTATTATTTCAATTTGACCTTCTTGGTTTTATTTTTAAAAATGGAAAAAATAATTTTTATAAACATCAAACCATTTTGTTATTTTAAATTCAACTTCTTGGTTCTTTTAGTTTGAGCTTGTAGTTTTTAAAAAAAGGGGAAATCTATTTACACTTTTTCATTTTTTTATGGTAATTTAAAGTTCTTCGTTTTATTCTTTAGTAACGAGGAAAAAATATAACATTTTAAAAACTTTGAACCTCCCTATTATTTTAATTTGAACTTCTTAGTTTTATTCTTTAGGGAAAAAAATATGATTTTTAAATAAGCATGAAACATTTTTAAAACTGAACTTCGTACTTTTATTTTTTTCGTAGAAACGAAAATAATTTGAGTTTTACATATACATCGAACTACTCCGTTATTTTATTTTGAACTTCTCGATTTTTATTTGTTTAGTAGCAAGAAAAATTCGAGTTGTCTTTTTCGTTGAACCGCTTCGTTATTTAAACTCGAACTTCTAGGTTCTTCATTATTTAAATTTGAATTCCATTATTTTAATTTTTGAAAATTTAATTATTTGGTTTTGTTGTTCGAAATTTTCTCAACGGACATCAAGTCAAGTTTTTCATAAGCCAAATAAAGAAACAGTCCAACAAGAAAAAGACATACTTTCAATTTTTTTCTTTCGGGGAATAAACAGTGTGTTTTTAATTTTGGACTAGGCTTCATCGGACGGAGCAACTGGTTCAGCTGAACGCTGAACTTGGTTGATTTTAGTCTCTGGCCTTCCAAACTCGGTAGATACAGAAGGTCGTGAGAACTTTCTTCTCCAGCATCATACAAATTTCTCAAGCATTGTATCCACATTTGTAGACAAATCTAATTTTTTTTGTTTATACAAAGTAGATAGAAACACATATATTTGCATGGGTGTACTGGTCAACCAATTCATCATCACACGTGCATACAAAAGCACATGAGATCTGCACCAACGTACTCATTGACAACACACTCGTGTGCAAACAATCCATCATCAAAGTACGAGGCTCCTCGTTGCACGGATCCGAGAGAAGAGGCAGGGTACGTAACTCGCGTGCTTGTAGCACTAGCAGGCAGCAGCATCTCATGCGCTGGCGAGCACAAGATATTGCTCGACGCAACCACGGGTGGCAGCAGGTCACGGCGGCGTCGCGTATGTAGGTGCAGAAATCTGGATTGTTCAGAGAAAAGTGAGAACAGTGAACTTGTAGCTTATAGAATCTGAAGTTCTTTGAATCGAAGTTGGACTTTTATCCGGCGCCAAGCTGAACTTCTTTGAATCTGAAGATGTAGTATAAGAAGCAGCAACAGCAACCAGCAGCACTGCCACCATGTTCAGGAGCACGAGCTCACATGCTACAGGAGGTATGAGGTGGGGATGTCGTGCGTTTGAGGAATGATGAAAAGTTCAGAACACTGCATTAAGGCATAACCTTGAGCACCTTGGGTTCACTACAGACGTTTGCCTGTCTACAATCGCCACCAAACTTGGCACTTGGACTTCTTTTCCAGGCACGGTGCACGCGCACACAGATAGCGCCATACGAACTTGAACAGAGTAAGGACGGTCACCACCGTGGGCGCATGCAGTACGGCTCCTTCAGATGGGGAAGAAGGCAGAGTGGGGAACTGCACCGGATCAGGTAGGGGAGGCACTCGGCCCCGTGGCGGTAGGCGAACGACGTCAGGCTTGGGTGGCGGGGGAGGAGCTCCATGGCGGCGGCCGGAGGATCTCGGCCGGAGCGAGGATCCCAAGTTGCGGGGGTGGACACGGCGGCGGGGATCCAATGCGCCTAGGCCACGCAGCGGGTGGATCCAGGCACGGCAACGGATGTATCCCAGGGCGAGGCGGCGCAGAGGTTGAAGCAAGGGGAGGCGGTCGCCGCGGTCGAAGCAGGGGAGGGAGGGAGGCGGATTTGGCGGGGGATCCAGGTCGGCGGCGGCGCGCTTCACCGGGGCTGGGGCCAGCGCCGGCGGGGGTGGGTTGGGGCGCCTCCGCGCTGGGAAGTTGCGGGAGGGCGGGTGCCGGGCGGATCGGGATTTTCTTTTCTTTTTGCGCGAGTTCCGGAGGATCCTGTCGGCTCCTATATAGGGAGCTGTGATCCAAATAGTTATTCTAATCCTGGGATTAGAATAGTGCTGTCCTATATATTTATAGTACCACTATTCTAATCCCTGGATTAGAATAACTATTTTGATCACGTCAGGCCCTATATAGAGCGCGAGGGTGTTTTCGAACTCCCTGAACTACCCACCAGCGCTGAAAAAAATTCGGCCCCGAAGCCACGACCACGAACTGCCCCATCACCTCCCCCCAATCCCCCGATGCAATCGCCGCCGATATCACCCCGGACCCCACGCCGCCGGTGCCCCGCCCCAGATCCACTCGCCTCTGGGAGCCCCGCCGCGGAACGCCCTAGGAGGCCGGTGCCGCTCCTCGTCCCCGCCTCTCCTTCGCCGCCCCGGACCTTCCCGTCGCCGGTGCCCCGCCCTACCTCTCCATCCCATACCCCCCGCCGACGGTGCCCCGCTCGGCATCGCCCCCGCCGTCCCCGCGAACCCCAGGCGCCGCCGCCCCCGCCAACCACACGAGCCGCCACCCTGGCAACCCCAGGTGCCGCTACCACCGTGCCGCCGCTGCCTGCCTCCTCCTGCGACGCTGCTGCTGGCCCCTGCCACCACCTGCCATCGCGGCCCCCGTCCGGCGTCGCAGCCCCACCACTGGTTATCCCCACATCTCCTCTGCAAACTCCGGTACGTCTTCTTTCCTCACCTCAAGATCATCGTCAATGGAGATCCCTGTCCCTGCTCCCCAACCTGGTCCGGCTTCTTCCGCCGCCATCGCCTCCACATCACAGCTCCGGCAGGCACCTTCAAGTGCCTCTTCCCCTGCTGGCTCAAAGTATGCTGCAGTCCAAAGTGTCAATTTTCCGCAGGCCATGGCGATGTTTCAAAGACAAATTGTTTTGTATAGGAGAAGTCCATGTATTACTACTCAAACTCAGGGAAGTTCGATTGTTTATGCCTGTGGGACTGTGACCTTTTTATCTGACTACCAAAAAAATTGTGGATGTGCTGTGCATGTGTGTGCTTAGTACACAAATTGAGAAAAAATATTTTTTTTCTCATGTAGAACGAAGAAAGAACAGAGAAGAGAAGGGAGTTGCAAAGCTGTTTACAAAAATCTGTGTGTTCAAAAAGATGTTGATACACAAAAAAATTGTGGATGAGAAGTTCATATTTTCTACTGCGCATATTTTAGAATGTTCACTTTCGAAATAACACACACTTTGGGTGTCAAAAAAATATAAAAGAGGCAAACACACACAAAAAATTGTTGGCAAGTACAAAATGGTCCATTTGAAACAACATGTAATGAAGTGAACATTAACAAAAATGTGAGAATGTGAAAATTTTGTACACTTACCCACATAAAAGGCCCTACTCATAATTTTTCCTGTTACTAACGAATAAACCAAGAAGTTCAGTTCAGAATAACCAAGAAGTTGTACAGTGTTTATTACATTTAAAAAAATACACAATGAAGTTCAAATAAAAAAGGTAGGGCCGTTCAATGACTATAAAAAACTCATATATTTTCACGTAACCGAGAGAAGTTCAAATTTATAATTGTCTGAAGTTCACGTACTGCATGGTGTGCATTTCCTATGAGAAAAAGGAATAAAAAAGTGAAGTCTAAAATTTTGTTGCTAGAAGTTCAAGTGCACAGCCCGGGAAAGTTCAAAAAGTTCCTCCTGTTCAACAAGTTTCCACAACGGAAGCTCAAATTAAAATAACAAAATAGTTTAGAAAATTTAATTAGAAAATGGATTTCCCCATTTCTAAAAGAAACCTAGAAGTTCAAATTAAACTAATGGAGCGGTTCAATGTTTATTAAAAACTCGGATTCTAACCACTAATAGAAAATAAAACCAATGTGAGGTTCAAATTAAAATAACATGGAAGTTTCGAGTTTATTAAAACCTAAGATTTACATGTTTGAAAAACAAAAACCAATGCCATTTTGGCATTTTTAAAACCAACTCATAAAATGAAAAACATTTCTTGCTAGAAGTTCAAGTGCTCGACGAGGGAAAGTTGGAAATTGCTAACCACTTTATGCACACATAATTCTCTCTCCCGTTTGTGTCTATGTTTTTACAATAAATCAAAATTTAAAAAAATGTGGAGGAGGTCCAATATTTATGACAAAACTAGGATATTTTGATGCTAAAAGAAATAAACCAAGAATTCCAAATTACAAAATAGAGAAGTTCGTTATTTATAAAGAAACCCAGATTTTCCTTGTTACTAAAGAATAAAAATGACGAAGTTCAAATTAAAAAAGAGGAGTAGTTCGATGTATACGGGAAACTCAAATTATTACCGTTTCTAAGAAAAATAGAACTATGAAGTTCCATTTACAAAAAAAAGTTCCATTTACAAAAAAAAATGTTTGATGCTTATTTAAAATCATATTTCCTTTCTAAGAAAATGACTAAGAAGTTGAAATTAAAATAAGAGAGAAGTTCGAAGTATATAAAAAACTCACATGTGTTGTAAGAAGTTCACGTGCACCTCCGTGCACGGTTCAGAATTTATACTATGGGACGTCCAACCTCCAATTACATGTTTTAAAATGGCAAAAAATGACGTCCGACCTTCAGTTGCGTGTAATTCGACGTATACACAAAAATGTAAAAGAAGTTCATAGTGAAAACAACGAGAAGTTCAAGTACTGCAAAGAATGCATTTCAGGCGAGAATAAAAGTATAGAAAAATAAAAGCTTAAAAGGTTTGTTATAAGAAGTTCAAGTGCTCTGTCCAGGGAAGTTCAAAAATTCTTGCAAGAGAGGTTCACCTTGTATTTCCATGTTCGAAAACACAAAAAAGAAATTGTTTTTTCGCGTTTTAAAATAATTCTCTCAATCCACAAAGAAGTTCAGTTATTACTTGGGAGCAATTTGATTTCAAAAAGAAAATAAAGAATTCAAATTATCAAAATGGAAAAAGTTCATGTACTACATGGTGTGTGTTTAATATGAGAAAAAAGAATTAAAAGGCAAGGTCCAATTTTTTTTTATTATAAGTTCAAGTCCTCGGTCAGAGAAAGTTAAAAAATTTATTGTGAGAGAGGTTTGTACAAATGGAATATCATTTG
This sequence comes from Thinopyrum elongatum, assembly GCA_011799875.1. Lineage (NCBI taxonomy): Eukaryota > Viridiplantae > Streptophyta > Magnoliopsida > Poales > Poaceae > Thinopyrum > Thinopyrum elongatum. Next base: position 42,793,360 of record CM022298.1, on the reverse strand, counting down.
TGTAACATTGACAAATGGATGAGAAAATTACAAACGAAAATACGTCAGAGAAGTTCAACGTGAAAATAGCAGGAAGTTCAACTACTACACTGAATGAATTTCAGATGAAAAACTTTTAAAACCATCAAGAGTATGAAAAAATGATCAACACGGGAAAGTTGCGTGTTTACAGCAGCTTTCCATCGGTATATCACTTGCTCAATTCCGCAGAGTGGATGGAGAGCTACGAGCAAAAAAAGCATGTGAAAAACAGAGTGAAGTTCAAGTAGACATGGCGAGAAGTTCAAGTTCTTCACGCGGTGCATTTTCGAAGAATCTGTTTCGCAATAAAGGCAGAACGAATGATCTCGCCGTTTTCGAAATTACTTGAAAACGGCTAGGAATCAGAGAAAACCATCAACATGAAAAAGTTTTACATTTTCCGTAGCTTTTGAACGGTATATTATTTGTCTCATTCCGATAAAGTTTGTAGAAATTACGGCGAAAATACATTTTTAGCCATTTTCAAATTTGACTTAAAACCGTAAAGAATTGGGAGAAACAATATATACCAAAAAGTTTCGCATTTTTTCAAGCTTTCCAACGCCATATCATTTGCTGCATTCGGACTTACGGTTAAAATATCAAATCAAAATTACGAACTTGGTGGAACTTGTACCGTTTTCTAAATTACTCTTAAACCGTTCAAAATTGGAAAAAACTTTTAACATGAAAAAGTAGCGCATTTTTATAAGCTTTCCAACGCCATATTATTTGCCTCAATTGGTTTAGCCGTTTAAAAATGGCATCGAAAATACGAACTCCGCTGTTCGGTTTGCGAAATTTTACGATTTTCCAAATTATTCTTTAACCATAGGGAATTAGAGAAAACTATCAACATGTGGAAGGAGCGGTTTTGCAGCAGCTTTCCAACGCCATATTATTTGCCTCATTCCGATAAACGGTTTAGAAATGCGATCGAAAATATGTTTCACATTTTTTGTATGAAGAAAAAACGGTTTTTAAAACTGCTCTTAAACCGCTTACATTTTGCCAAAAATTCAACTTGGGTCGTGATACTCGTGTCCATAGCTTTCCAATGGTATATCTCAAGCCCCATTTGGGCAATGTTAGCGGAAGTTCAACCTAGCACTGGGGGAAGTTCAGGTCGAACAACTCAGGCAGTAAAATTGTAACAGACGCATGTTTCATCACGACCCGATAGCAAAATCCGCCAATGAGCGAGATTCCTATTTAAAACGGGCATTTAGTTGTTAAAAATCGTTTTGCAGATTACACTTACATCACATAGAACACGACTGACCAGAATAATTCGCGTGGGGAGACACGGTTGCGAAGATAGCCCGAAGGTCGGGTTCGTACAGAGAGAAGTTCAAGGTTGTGTAACTAAGGAAGTTCAGGTTGTGATCAGAATAATATTCTGATCCCGTGATCAGAATAGTGTTTATGTATATATATATATATATATACATACATACATACATATATATATATACATATATATATATTTCACAGGGCAAACAATATGAGCAAGTCTCACAGCAAATATATGATATCCAACACATAAGTTTCATCCATACATACATAGTTTCATCCATATTACAATAGTTTCATCCATAGGTAGCAAGTTCCACATTGTTCATCGATACAAAATCAAAACAGAAAGTAAACTCAAGCACTCCATCAATGCAAGCTTCCATGAAGTGAATCAAATCTGCAAAATGGGAAATAAGAAAGTTAGAAGAAGAAGACTAGAAGAAGAAGAAGAAGAAGTAGAAGAAGAAGAAGAAGAAGAATAAGAAGAAGAAGAAGAAGAAGAAGAAGAAGAAGTATATGGCATTTATGAGGTTACCAAGGTTATGATGCCATTTTTGACCTAAGTAAGCTAATTATGCCATTTTTTACATAAGTAAGCTAAGTATAGGTCATTATTGAGCTAACCTAGGTAACTAAGCATACTAGAGCTAACTTAGCATATAAGAGCTAACTTAGAGCTAACTTAGGTCATTTTGGAGGAAACAAAGCTAAGTATAGGTCCTTTTAGAGCTAACTTAGCGAAAATGGATCATTTTGGAGCTAAGTAAGCTTATTATGACATTTTGGAGTAAAATAAGCTAAGTATATGGCATTTATGAGGTTACCAAAGTTATGATGCCATTTTTTTACCTAAGTAAGCTAATTATGCCATTTTTGACATAAGTAAGCTAAGTATAGGTCATTATTGAGCTAACCTAGGTAACTAAGCATATTAGAGCTAACTTAGGTCATTTTGTAGGAAACAAAGCTAAGTATAGGTCATTTTAGAGCTAACTTAGGTAAAATAGATCATTTTGGAGCTATGTATGTTTATTTTGTCATTTTGGAGGAAAATAAGCTAAGTATATGGCATTTATGAGGTTACCAAGGTTATTATGCAATTTTTGACCTAAGTAAGGTAATTATGCCATTTTTGACATAGGTAAGCTAAGTATAGGTCATTATTGAGCTAATCTAGGTAACTAAGCATATTAGAGCTAACTTAGCATATTAGAGCTAACTTAGAGCTAACTTAGGTCATTTTGGAGGAAACAAAGCTAAGTATAGGTCATGTTAGAGCTAACTTAGATAAAATGGATCATTTTGGAGCTAAGTAAGCTTATTATGTTATTTTGGTGGAAAATAAGCTAAGTATATGACATTTATGAGGTTACCAATGTTATTATGCAATTTTTGACCTAAGTAAGCTAATTATGCCATTTTTGACATTAAGTAAGCTAAGTATAGGTCATTATTGAGCTAACCTAGGTAACTAAGCATATTAGAGCTAACTTAGCATATTAGAGCTAACTTAGGTCATTTTGGAGGAAACAAAGCTAAGTATAGGTCATTTTAGAGCTAACTTAGGGAAAATAAGCTTATTATGTCATTTTGGAGGAAAATAAGCTAAGTATATGACATTTATGAGTTAACCATGGTTATTATGCAATTTTTGACCTAAGTAAGCTAATTATGTCATAAATTAACTAAATAACCTAAGTATAGGTCATTATGCATTTGTTAAGCAAAACACTAGAGAAAACTTACCGTCATCACGAAGGTGAAGTACCGGGGTTTCTCGTGCCGGTTACACCTGGAGAAGGTTCGTGCGATGCTTGTCTAGAGTTAAGCTGCACTAAAGATCAATTGCAATGTCTCGTTAGCATGATGACACTCAAATGTTAAGACTAGTAACTAATGACCATTCAAATGAAACTCACCGTGGTCCCCGGAGCAATGACTGGCATCGGCGGAGGGGTCTGACCGGTCTTCTCGCACATAGACTGCACATTTGGTTTTGACAAGTCAGTCATATTAGTTACTAATGAAACGAACATTACGTGCATGATTTGGCTAATATGCAGAAGAAACATACCACGAGGAGCTCGTACATGGCCCGGTGAGCCACGTCATTCCGTGACCTCTCCTCCTCCAACAACCTAGCCGTTCTCTCCTCCAACTCCCTCTCCTTCTCCACCACCTGCCGGTCCCTCTCCTGCAGAAGCGCCTGGGTTGCCTCTCTCTTTTTCTGAAGAGCAGCCTGCAACACCACTCCTTATTAGCATTGTAATCATCGATGGCCGCACACACATTGTAATGGAGGAAAGATATATGAGTCCGTATAACTAACCTTGAAGGCGAGCTCGACCGGCCGTGGACGAGGCCTTATCTCAGGACAGGAGCTCATTTGGCGTGCCTTGATCTCCGGGAGAGTGGGAGGACAACATATAAGTCCATCTCCAATGGCTATCGAGCCATGGGACCTCCCGCCATCAGATATCATCACCAGCTCTGGATCAAACTGCTGGCTCGGGTTAAGTTCTCTGGATGATCGAGGTCAGACGCAGAGAATGCCTTGGCCTTCTTATACGAGGTAGTATGGGCCATTGCATAGAGGTTGTACATCTCTGGCACCTCCGCCTTATTGTGTCGCGCCTAAAAAAGAGGAACAGAGTAAATTAGTAATTAAAGGGCTCATGCTAGCATGAATAATGAATTGCATGAATCATGAAGCAAACCACATACCCAGTTCCGCCCGAACTGATATAAGTTGGTGCTGCCTTGATGGTGTGGCACACCTTCCATTTGGGCACGCCGGTCCTTGGCATTGTTGTGGAGGGCTAGCCATTGGTCTGAGCACCACTCATCCACCAACGCCTCCCAACAATCCATCTTAGCTGCACACCATCTCGGGGGCACCTAAGTTAGTAAAGAGAAATTTGAGCGCTACGCCTAAGAATTAAATCAAGGAAACTAAGTACAAGGCCTTAAGAATAGGTAATTACCTTCATGTACTGCTCCTTCTTCAGAAACTTTCCGCGGCACGACGGCTTGGCCTTCTTAACACCACGCAAGGCATAGTAGTCTCGAACAGCCTGCACCCGAGCCTCGTGTCGTAAGTTTTATAGTAGGCGCTTGCACTCGGCATCGATAACCTGTGCCGCGGCCTCCTCGTATTCCTCCTCACACCTGTAGAAGGTCTGCAATCAAACGAGATAACACTGATTAGTACAATAACTAGCTATTTGAAGATTTTTAATTGTGTAAAGGAGAAATTACCCAAAACTTTCTGATCCCATGTTGGCCCTCGTGTGGCACAAGAAACCGTCGATCATCTCCTCCGGCGGGGCCGGGGCAGCCAAGTAGTGCTCCCAGCTCAATCCTAGCTGTGGAAGCTAACCCTCACCGGGCAACGTGACAAACCCTGGGAAGTTTTGCCAGCAAATCACACCAAGGACGGTGTTGGGCCTGCGGACATCCTGGGCATGTAGCCAACCCCTGCAGTATGACAAGGCCAACGCATTAGATATTTGAAGAAACATGAAGGCAAAAGGTACAAAAATTGTAAATGCACTAACCTCTCCCCATCAGGCCTAATCAACCACCTCTGCTCGCGTGTCGCCAGCACGGGCGGGAGCCGTGTACTACCACGCTGGTAGACGGAGCCCCCCTCAACCACCTCGCCCTCGCTATCAGAAATCTGATCCCCGCCACCATCAGCATGGTCACTCGGCCCCTCAGGAGGATCCGGCTAGGTACCCCATCCGGACGTCTCCTGGGATGTAGCCTGGTCCGGAGTCTCATGGGCCGAAGGCCCGTTAACCCGAGGCTCGTGGACCGGAGTCCGCGTAGCCTCCTCCTCAAACGTGTCCACCCTAGCAGTCCTGTGCTCAGGTGAATCAGCTGGGGGTGGCGGCGAGGAAGGCGTAGCAGCCTGCCTACCTTTCCCGCGGCCACGTCCTCTCCGACCTCCTTTCTTCTTCCCTCCCCGACCTCCTCTCCCGGTGGGCAACGTCGCCGACGAAGAAGTGCCCACCGATGTTTGCATACTGTCGAGCAACGCTCTCCGGAGAGACTGGGGTGGAATGGAAGTACCCCTCCCACCACGCGGCGACAAAGAAGGAGCCTCTGAGAGCTCTGGACCTGCGCCCACCATCTTTCAACACCTACCATGACAAAGAGTAAACGAAATTAGTACAACATAAAAAAATTGAATACCGACATGAATAATAATATGTATATAATTTAAGTGTATCATCATCATGTACAACATAAAAAATCAAATACCTAACATGAACTAATAATATATATGTATATAATAAAAATTGAATACCTGACATGAACTAATAATAATCTTGATCGTCTATATATGCTCCGGGATCAATAAATGCATCATCATCATCACTTTCATGAATGACGTGCTCATCGGGTTCAGCGGCATCACAATGTGGAAGCCCTCCTTTATGTAATCGGTCAAGCATTGACAGGTCATCCGCAGCAGTAACCTCTTCTTGTTCCGGCTCAAGGGTGAAGTCGGATTCACTGTCGCTGTCTACTTCAATGTTCTGGGGTGAAGTAGAGCGGTTCTTGAAACGTTTTTTGGAAAGATGTGTTTCTTGGAAGAATTCTCCTTCATATGTGTCTGGGTTAATGTGAGGTTCATAATCCTCTTCATTGGGGGGAGATGGTCTAACACGTGGCGGCACTTCATAAATGACATCCCAACCATTCAGATTTGGATCAGTTTGGCAAGCCCACGGTAGATAGAAAACTAGGGTCGCCTGTTCAGCCGTAATATAGACATCGGGAATATCTAAATGGGTGCTTTGTTTGATTTCGACTAGCCCTATATGTTCATGAGTTCTTCTAGTATCCTTCGGCTGGAACCAATAACATTTGAAGACTACGACGTTCCATGGGTTTTCACCATAGAATAGAAGTTCATAAATTGCTTCAACTCTTCCATAATACTCGGTATCTCCTTCGCCGATAGCAGAGACACAACAATTTGTAGACTTTCGGTCGGCCATAGATAGCTCTTTGCCAAAGGTACGAAAGCGATACCCGTTGATGTCGTATTTGTCAAATGAACGGACCTTATAGTCAAAACCATTAGCGACTTGTCTCAATTCGGCGTCCATAGACTCTGAATTAGCCTACAAGTTTAATACTATCGGGCCCCTTTCTGGGATAAATCACAGAAAAGCCCTAAGTCACACCAGCCCCAAGATCAACACAACTAGTGGACTTCCTTGATACAGATAACCAGTACAATATAGTATTACACAAGGTTGAGTCTGAGAGCTCAACAACATTATTACAAACTCGCCAATATATGGCAGTGGTGTGGTGGTGATACAACTCTCGTACAATAATATAAAGTCAAGCGTCAGTGTGAGGCTTGACTATTTTATTTGTGTAGCGGAAGCTCAGCGGATGATACAAATGGTAGACTCCTATCTCACAGGTTGTCTAACTGGGACTCCTCTAAGCGTCGGGCTCGCTAGCGCAATCCTCCTCCACAGGCTCGTCCTCCTCCAAGTCTGGCCAAGTAAATAGCCAGGGACAAGCCAGTGAGTACGTTGGAATGTACTCGCAAACATTATGAACAAAAGATATAATGAATGCATATGCTCAAGTAGGATCATGTTAACATGCTCATGCTGACTATAATCTTGGTCAAGACATAATAATAAAATGATGCGGAAGTAATTAAAACATGTTAGTTATAACCGATCTTATAAAAGCAAGTGAAAGCCACGGGTAGTCTAGCCAGCCCAAGTGACATTCAGAAAAATAAGAGAAATGCCAATCGGGTGTCTAAAAGAGAGTCGGGTGACAACCCGGAAATTCAAGCGACGCCACGAAAGGTCTTGAAAAGAAATGCCAGTCGGGTGTCAAAAGTGATGCCACAGTCGGACTTGAAGAGAAATGCCTATCGGGTATCCACAAGAGTAGTGGCGTGATAAACCGCCTGTGAACTCGAGGGATGCCACGAAAAGGTCTTGAAAAGAAATGCCAATCGGGTATCCACAAGATTAGTGGCGTCATAAACTGCCAGTTAACTCGAGGTACGCCACGAAAAGGTCTTGAAAAATAAAGTTGAGTGCCTGGGGTAGTCTAGCCAGCCCCTGAGACACTCAGGAAATATAAAATAAGAGAAACAGGTTAGTCCTCAATAATATGCATAACCATAAAAATATTCACAGCAATAGTATTCAAAATAACCATGATAGTGTTAGTGATGACAACAATATCCTGCAAAAATAGTTCATGCTCAATTTAATTATTTTCCTCCGGAGACCGTCACTGGGACCGACACTTGACCCACCCAGCTACGCCCTTGACCGAGGACATGGCTATTCGAATAGGTTTAAACTCTGCAGAGGGTGTACTCTTTACCCACGTGCATGGGATTCCTTTAGTCAGCACCGTGGCACTGGCTAATTCCCACTACGGTCTTTGGGTTGAGAACACACCTGACCAGCACACACCAGATTAACCGTCCGGAAGCCAGGAATCACCCAAAGCATCGTTTCAGAAAAACTCTAAGTCGGGAAGACAACAATCTCGAGTAGCATGGGATCACTATTAATACGCGTGGATTCCAAGGGGGGGACCCCCTCTCGGCTAAGACCGGTAACACCCATGCCCCCTGACCCGATGACAGGATTTAGTCCAAGGCCCTGGAAACCCTCATCGTGGCCCTCTGTACAGTGTTTACCTGGACAGGGGTTAACAACTTACTCAGGCGCACCTTCCTTGCGGAAGGACTCGTGGCAGCATGGTATCCAGCTAGGTGTAACGGAACAAGACTCGATCTAGGCCAACTCAGGAGATGTTAATTATCATCTCCGGTATGTTCCACATACGTCATGTGACACCACCGTGTCAAAAATAATGGCCCGTGCCGACCGGCACATCCAAGGCAGGAGACACTCTCCTGAATTTCCATAGCTTTACCATGTCAGAAGAATTACTTGCTTGAGTGAAGTGCAAGCTAGGTGCAAAAATTGATATGACCAAACATGCATGCACTTGTGATATATGTGGTGCAACTCCAACCGATGCAAACATGCAAATGCAATCACCATATCCCAAGTTCAATAATGCTTACCTTGTCCAAAGTAGTCAGGTGAAAACCCTTCGAAATTCTTGGCAAAGTTTCCCTCTTCTTTTTCTTAAAAAGTCAAATTCAACTCAAATTAAAAAATTTGGCAACAGTACAAAAAGTTGTCTCAAAACATTTTAAATAAATACTAAAAAAACTAGAGAGAAAAATAAGAATAATAGAAAAAGAATCAAGTCATTTGGGTTTGTAGTTTAAAAACTAGGAGCAATCAAAGTTAGGGTCAAATCTGCTTCTATAATAAAAACAGAAAAGAAAACGTTTCGGAGCAGACTATGCTTTCAGCACCGAAAGCGTAAATCACTGAATACGTTTTCAGTTTTAACTTGAAAAGAATAAAACGCTGCCGGGTGGGGTCCACCCATCAGGTTTGAATTTGGGCGCGCACGCATGCGAGAATAGAGAGAGTGCGGCGATCGCCAGCGATGATCGCCAGAGTTCCAGTGGCCGGTGATGGTTGGACCGTGATCAGGGTGGTGTGCCGCATCGGTTGGTGGCGGTGGTGGTCGCCGGCGAGCACCTAAACGGCGGCGACATCGACGGCAGCAGACGATGCTTCGGGTGTGGTCAGGACTCGCCGGAGTGAGCTCGAGGAGCGGAATTCGGGTGTGGAATCGATGATTTGGTGTGAGAGAGGGCTGCTGGCAAGATTTGAGTAGTGGTAGTGGAGTAATAGCGTCGTGGTGATCAGGGAGGTTGGCGGCGGCTCGGTGACCGGAGAGGAGGAAGAAGACCTCCCCGAGATCAGGGAAGTAGTGAGGGGGCGATTGGGAGGTGGTGGAGGCGATGTGTGGAATGAGGGGAGCTCGGGGGCCTCTATTAATAGGCTGCCGAGGGGGTCAGAAGCTTGCGGGCGACGCCGGAGTTACTCCGGCCATCGGAGGTGGTTTGGGGCGGTGGTCAAGGGCGGCGAGGGAGTATTGTGGGCGGTGGAGAACTCCGGAAGGCTCGGCGTGGATGGGCTCGAGCTCCCTATCCTCATCTACGGTGTGGCCACTGTACGGGTGCGGCGGCGACGTTCGTCTCCAGCGACTGCCATGCGGGACCTGGGCGGCGCGGTCGGCGTGGTCAACGCACGGAGAGATGAGGAGGAGCGATGCATGTAGGATAATTAGGTGGGGGAGGCTGCGGCGCAGTGATGGAGGTCGGTGGCCGAAGCGGCTCCGCTCGGTCCGCCGTGGATCAGCACGGTGGTTGTTGCATCGGCTAGCCGCCAGCTCACCGGCGAGGAGAGGCGGCGGAGTGGGCCAGGAGAACGATGCATTGATGAGCTTGGCGTCGCCGTGGAGGAGAAGGAAGGAGAGGTGTACACGGCATCAATTTGCCACTGCCTCTGAAGATTCAGCTAACTGAATCTTATTCAGTAATGAACTGTGCCCGATCACTCATATGATCATAAGGCAGTGAGTGCTAGGGATTTTAGGATTTTTGAGGAATTTTTGTGGTGATGTGTTGATGCATATGAGAGGGTCTGACCAAGTTTCAGAATTTTTGGAGAAGTTTAGATTTGGTTTTGAGAAAGAAAATGGTTTCTGGTCCAAATTTCAACTGTATGAATTTTGAAAACTTTGAACTTTGGACCCCAAGATTTTTGGTGAAATGGGTTGTGGGTACCATCTAGTTGCTAGGATAATTTTTGTGGGAATAGAAAAGTTGTAGAAAATATAGCTCCTTTGTAACTCAAGGAAACCATGGATATTGCAAATTCCAATTTTGGAATTTGTATAAAATGAGAAAAATATTTTTGTGGCGTGGAAAGAAGTTAGTTGTTGCCCTAGAAGATGTGAGTGACTTGTGGGATAAATTTGGAGTGGAAGAAAATTGTTGGATCCATTTTAGAAGGGTTAGAAGGAAGTGAGAAGGCCATTTTCCTTTGAAAATTTAATTATTCCATAAATTTTTTTGAAATGAAAAGTGTTTGAAAACCACCAAAATTAATTATCCAAATAATTTAAACCTTTCATAACAGAACCATTCAAAAATTTGAAACCCAGTTAAGAATTAAAATAATTTTCAAAATACAAGGACTAGAAGGAGAATAAGGCCAAAATAATTTAAAGTATTTTATTTTAAGGAAAAGATTTTTTGAAATCCAAAAGAAATATTTTTGGGGTGTTACAACACCTACCCCCTTAGGAAAAATCTTGTCCCCGAGATTTCAGCTGTCCCTCAAACAGGTACGGATATTCAGTCCTCAGGTGATCCTCTCTTTCCCAAGTAGCTTCTTCCTCGGTGTGATTACTCCACTGAACCTTGTAAAATTTTATCACATTTTGTTGGGTTCTCCCTTCAGACTCCTCCAGAACCTTTATAGGGTGTTCCCTATAGGTAAGTCTGGTTGGATATCCAGGTCTTGATGCTGGACTTGCTTTTCCGGATTACTAACACATCTCCTTAATTGTGACACGTGAAACACATCATGAACATCTGATAATTCTGCCGGTAGCTCTAGTTGATAAGCAACCTTGCCTCTCCTTGCGATTACTCTGAATGGTCCAATAAACCTCGGTGCCAATTTTCCTTTGACTTTAAACCTTTGTAGTCCTCTTGTGGGAGATACTCTGAGATACACATATTCATCGGGCTCAAAATTGATTTGGCAATGCTTTTGATCATAGTAACTCTTTTGACGGCTCTGAGCCGCTTTCAGTCTGTCTTGAATAAGCTTCACTTTTGTTTCTTCTTCTTTAAGAACTTCGGGACCAAAAATTTGACTGTCTCCTGTCTCAGACCAATTGAGTGGGGTACGGCACCTTCGTCTGTACAGGGCTTCAAAGGGTGACATTTTCAAACTGGCTTGATAACAGTTGTTATATGAGAACTCCGCGTATGGTAAACTGTCTTCCCAGCTATTTCCGTAAGTAAGCACACATGCTCTTAGCATGTCCTCCAATATTTGATTTACCCGCTCAGTTTGTCCTCCGGTCTGTGGGTGGTATGTTGTGCTGAACGTCAGTTGAGTCCCTAGGGCTTGCTGCAGGTGTTCCCAAAATCTAGAGACAAATTGGGTGGCTCTATCAGAGACTATGGTCTTGGGTACTCCGTGTAAGCAAATGATCCGGGAGAGGTATAATCTGACAAGCCTCTGTGTGGAGTATGTGGTTTTTACCGAAATGAAATGTGCCACCTTTGTTAAATAATCTGTTATAACCCAGATAGCATCATTTCCGTGTCGTGACCTTGGCAGTCCGACGATAAAATCCATTCCTATTACATCCCATTTCCATTCAGGTACTCTGAGTGGCTGCAATAGTCCTGCTGGCCTCTGGTGTTCTGCTTTTACACGCTGGCATGAATCACAACGAGCGACATATACGGCTATATCTCTTTTCATACCGTGCCACCAATAATTTTCTTGTAGGTCCTTGTACATCTTTGTTCCTCCTGGATGAATAGAATATGGAGTGGTATGGGCTTCTGCCAAAATTTGTTGCTTTAACTCTTCCTTATTAGGCACACATAGTCTTTTTGCGAACCATAAAATTCCCTAACTGTCAATGGTAAATTCGGACGCCTTGCCCAATTTTATTTTCCTCTTAATCCCCTCAATACTTGGGTGTCCTTTTTGGGCTTCCTTGATCTGATCCTCTAATGTTGGTTTTACCTCCAGTTGATTAATGTTTCCTTCCGTGACTAGGACCATATTGAGTTTGTCAAATTCCTGGTTGAACTCATGCTATGAGAATTGCATACTATTATTATTGGTGCATGGATTTTGGCTGAGGGCGTCTGCCACAACATTTGCTTTACCCGGATGATAATGAATTCCGATGTCGTAATCCTTTACTAACTCAAGCCAGCGATGTTGTCTCAAGTTTAATTCTGGCTGGGTGAAAATATACTTAAGACTTTTGTGGTCTGTGTATATTTCACATCGTTTACCGAGAAGGAAGTGTCGCCATTCTTTGAGTGCATGTATCACTGTGGCTAGCTCCAAATCATGAGTAGGATAATTCTCCTCGTGTCGTCATAGCTGTCTTGAGGCATATGACATGACTTTTCCTTCTTGCATCAATACACATCCAAGGCCTTTCCTGGACGCGTCACAGTATATCTCAAAAATTTTGTGCACATCGGGCATGACCAGAACGGGTGTCGTTGCTAAACCTCTTCTTCAATTCTTGGAAACTTTTCTCACAGGCTTCAGTTCATTCAAACTTCTTATCCTTCTTAAGTAATTGGGTCATAGGTTTAGCTATGGTGGAGAATCCTTCAATAAATTTCCGGTAGTAGCCAGCCAGACCTAGAAAACTCCTCACCTCTGTCACATTTGTAGGTTGCTTCCATTCTTGGACAGCTTTTACTTTACTTGGGTCCACTGCTATCCCATCTTGTGTCAGTACGTGTCCCAAAAAGCCAACTTCTCGTAACCAAAATTCACATTTACTGAATTTGGCATAAAGTTCATTTTTCCTTAATTCTTCCAGGACTATTCTTAGGTGTTGCTCGTGTTCCTCGGGTGTCTTGGAATAAATAAGTATGTCATCGATAAATACGACCACGAACTTGTCCAAATATTTCATGAAAACCTTGTTCATGAGATGCACAAAGTAAGCAGGAGCGTTAGTTAAGCCAAAAGGCATCACTGTAAACTCGTACAATCCATATCTGGTAGTAAAGGCAGTCTTGGGTATATCTGACGATCGAATTTTTAATTGATGGTAACCTGACCTCAAATCTATTTTTGAGAAAACCTTGGCTTCTGCTAGCTGTTCGAACAAGTCATTTATCCTGGGCAGCGGGTATTTATTTTTGATGGTGACCATATTGAGTGCCCTGTAATCAATACATAGCCTGAGGGTACCATCCTTTTTCTTAGCAAATAAAACTGGCGATCCCCATGGTGATGAGCTGGGTCGAACATAAACCTTTTCCATTAGTTCCTTAATTTGTTTCTTCAACTTAGCCAATTCCGTTGGAGCCATTCGGTACAGCTTCTTATATATGGGTGTCGTTCCGGTGCTAACTCAATAACAAATTCAATTTCACGGTCCGGGGGCATTCCTGGTAGCTCCTCAGGGAATACATCCGGGTATTCGTAGACTACAGGAAGCTTACTTAATTCTGCTGCATCCACTTCATTTAATTTTCCTTGTGATGCGGAGATCCTCCTTGTGCCAAATTTTATTGTTTTCCCTTGGCAGCTTTTAAGAGTCACTGTGCGGTTGTAGCAGTCTATGAAACCCTTGTTTTTGGTTAACCAATCCATTCTCAGAATAACGTCCAGATCGACTGCTTCTAGTACAATAAGGTTGGCTGAAAATACCATTCCTTTGATCTCAATATTCACATCCTTGCAGTACCATTGTGTGCTTTGCTTCGATCCCGAGGACTGAATAACCATGGAATTTTGCAAAGGCGAAAAAGAAAATTGATTCTTCAAAGCAAATCTTTTCGAGATTCATGAATGAGAAGCTCCGGAATCAAATAAGACCATAGCATTAATTGAGTTGACAGGAAACGTACCGAACACAATATCCGGTGCATTTTGTGCCTCCTCAAAGGTCACATGGTTGACCTGTCCCTTCCTCTGCTTGTTATTGGGGTTGAAGTTGTTGCGTTTGGGAGCTGTGTTTGTACCACGGCCATTGTTGTTGGGCTTGGGAATATTATTTCCCTGCTTTGGGCATTGCCTGGAGTAATGCCCTTCTCCTCCGCAGGCAGAATAGGTGATGCCTGGATAGAATGTTGTATCCTTAGTCCTGTTGTTGAAAGCACTGCGGTTCTCTTGTGGTGCTACCGCTGCTGGTCGGGGTAGCGGAGTTGCTGGTCGGGGTGTTGTGGGCTTCTTAAATTCATTCTTGGGCTTGTTGTTGCGAACCTGGGATGACTGGTTCATACGGCGCTTGCGTATTTCATTCATGTTGTGGTGCTCATTCTCTAGTATAATTGCCTTATCCACCAATGTCTTGAAATCAGGAAAAGTGTGGACTACCAGTTGGCACTTTAAAAGACGGAATAAGTCCGTCGAGGAATTTTTCCATCTTTTTGTCCTTTGTCATATATTCATCGTTGGTGTACCGGGCCAGCTGGGTAAATTGATCCAGGTACGGGGCTACCGTGGTGCCTCGCTGCTTGAGATCCTCAAATTCCCTTTTCTTGAATTTCATGATACTATTAGGAATGTGTGCTCCCCGGAAGTTTTCCTTGAATTGTTCCCATGTCATATTGGCTCCGTTGGGGTGAGTGTGGCATAAGTTTTCCCACCATGATGCTGCTGTACCAGAAAAATAGTGTGGGGTGTAAAGCACTTTTTCCTGGTCCGTACACTTGGCAATAACCAATTTTCTTTCAATATCACGCAGCCAGTCGTCTGCCTCCAATGGTTTGTCGGTGTGAGAAAATACAGTACGATTAGTCTTCTGGAGCTCAGACAATTTTGACCTGTGCTGATTTGGTCCTTGATGATTTCCCATATTGATTAAATGCTGCGTCATCTCTTGGTGCTGTTGCTGGCTTTGCTCGTACAGACGGCATACTTGTGAAAATGCTGAGTCACTGCCCTGTTGACTAGTCTGTCCTTGTGTAAAATTATTTCCCATTTGTCCATGGTTGTTCTCTGGCGGATTTGGCATGGAACGGGTCCAGGGGCGATGCATTTTCTTTCTGGGAGTATTTGTGTAACACTGATGAGAAAAGAAATTATAAAGGCAGCAAATACATTTTTTAAGAGACTGAAAATAAATCTCCCCTCCCAGGATGTAAATGCAACAGATTATACCATACATGCAGGATTTAATTATACAGTCATGACTTAATTATACAAGATGCTTGCAGAAACTGTATACTACACGACCACTTATTCAACTAGCGTACTACTTCATCCTCTCAACGTGCTGTTGTCCGAGTCTGTTACTCGCCATCTTACAAAAAGAAGAAGAAGAAGAAACAGAAAATAAATATCTTACAACCATGTCATCATAAAAAGACTACTGCGGTGCTGACGCTCGATCTGTCCTCACGGGGTGTCTGAGACATTGTAAGCTCCGCTGAGGGTGAGTCCCAGTTGTGGTTCTCGAGACTCAACCTCCTCCTCCTCTGGAATGGTCTCCAGTCGGGTAGAGGTCGAGGCTACGCCTGCCTGAGGTGGCACCGTGCGCGTCGGCAGTGGAGCTCTGATCGAAACAGGAGCAGCCAAGCGACTAGCCTCATCACTCGAGGATGAGCGCTGAACCGCGGGCTGAATAGGAGAATAGTGTGGTGGAGTCGGAATACGAGGGGCACGTGGTGAAGGGGAACGAAACTCACTCCTACGAGGGGTCCTCGCACGAGCTAAGTCCATCCGTGCAGCAAGATGGTCGTCCACCAGTGTGGTGAAGACTGACTCTAGTGCCATGATATACTGAACAAGGGGCTCGATCACCTCATCCCTTTCTCCTGCGGTGCAGGAAAAAGCATAATGGTTGGTATAAGGAACATGGCACGGAAGGTAGTGATAGGGATGGGTCTGCATGACCGGCAGGATGTCCCTGAGACGAGCAATAGCCTCACGGGCGGCCATCTGGATAGCATGCCTCTCAGAGGGCATGACTCTCCCCATAAAATGGTAGTTGCGGAAAGACAAGGTACTTCCACCCCGAATGTATACTGAAGCCTGCTACATAGTCAGAGTGTCTGTGATCCTGTCAGGAAAAATAGGGTACTCTGGACGGCTCGGAGATCTCATCGCATCCCTAGCGATGACGGTAAGAAGACTGGAAAATCCCGCAGGCTCGTTGGCGAAAATCTAGGATGGGCAGTTGCCGCCAGACATCTACAACAGTAGACAAAAAAAATCCAAACAGTCATACCATAAGTATATGATCACCAAGAAAAATTTGCTACAATGCATGAAATGCATGCTAAAAATGTTAGTACTGACTCGAGTGCTAGCAATCGTGCCTAGGGCTTCCTACAGTCAGCCTGGCTCTGGTACCAAGGTCTGTCGGGCCCCTTTCTGGGATAAATCACAAAAAAGCCCTAAGTCACACCAGCCCCAACATCAACACAACTGGTGGACTTCCTTGATACAGATAACCAGTACAATATAGTATTACACAAGGTTGAGTCTGAGAGCTCAACAACATTATTACAAATTCGCCAATATATGGCAGTGGTGGAATATGGCGGTGGTGTGGTGGTGATACAACTCTGGTACAATAATATAAAGTCAAGCGTTAGTGTGAGGCTTGACTATTTTATTTGTGTAGCGGAAGCTCGGCGGATGATACAAGTGGTAGACTCCTATCTCACAGGTTGTCTGACTGGGACTCCTCTAAGCGTCGGGCTCGCTAGCGCGATCCTCCTCCACAAGCTCGTCCTCCTCCAAGTCTGGCCAAGTAAATAGCCAGGGACAAGCCAGTGAGTACGTTGGAATGTACTCGCAAACATTATGAACAAAAGATATAATGAATGCATATGCTCAAGTAGGATCATGTTAACATGCTCACGCTGACTATAATCTTGGTCATGACATAATAATAAAATGATGCAGAAGTAATTAAAACATGTTAGTCATAACCAATCTTATAAAAGCAAGTGAATGCCACGGGTAGTCTAGCAGCCCAAGTGACATTCAGAAAAATAAGAGAAATGCCAATCGGGTGTCTAAAAGAAAGTGGGGCGACAACCCAGAAACTCAAGCGACGCCACGAAAGGTCTTGAAAAGAAATGCCAATCGGGTGTCAAAAGTGACGCCACGGTCGGACTTGAAGAGAAATGCCTATCGGGTATCCACAAGAGTAGTGGCGTGATAAACCACCTGTGAACTCGACGGACGCCACGAAAAGGTCTTGCAAAGAAATGCCAATCGGGTATCCACAAGAGTAGTGGCATGATAAACCGCCTATTAACTCGAGGGACGCCATGAAAAGGTCTTGAAAAATAAAGTTGAGTGCCCGGGGTAGTCTAGCCAGCCCCTGAGACACTCAGGAAATATAAAATAAGAGAAACAGGTTAGTCCTCAATAATATGCATAACCATAAATATATTCACAGCAGTAGTATTCAAAATAACAATGACAGTGTTAGTGATGACAACAATATCCTGCAAAAATAGTTCGTGCTCAATTTATTATTTTCCTCCGGAGACCGACACCAGGACCGACACTTGACCCACCCAACTACGCCCTTGACCGAGGACATGGCTATTCGAATAGGTTTAAACTCTGCAGAGGGTGTACTCTTTACCCACGTGCATGGGATTCCTTTAGTTAGCACCGTGGCACTGGCTAATTCCCACTGCGGTCTTTGGGTTGAGAACACACCTGACCAGCACACACCAGATTAACCGTCCGGATGCCAGGAATCACCCAAAGCATCATTTCAGAAAAACTCTAAGTCGGGGAGACGACAATCTCGAGTAGCATGGGATCACTATTAATACGCGCGGATTCCAAGGGGGGACCCCCTCTCGGCTAAGACCGGTAACACCCATGCCCCCTGACCTGATGACAGGATTTAGTCCAAGGCCCTGGAAACCCTCATCGTGGCCCTATGTACGGTGTGTACCTGGACAGGGGTTAACAACTTACTCAGCCGCACCATCCTTGCGGAAGGACTCGTGGCAGCACGGTATCCAGCTAGGTGTAACGGAACAAGACTCGATCTAGGCCGACTCAGGATGTGTTAATTATCATCTCCGGTATGTTCCACATACGTCACGTGACACCACCGTGTCAAAAATAATGGCCCGTGCCGACCGGCACATCCAAGGCAGGAGACACTCTCCTGAATTTCCTCAGCTTTACCATGTCAGAAGGATTACTTGCTTGAGTGAAGTGCAAGCTAGGTGCAAAAATTGATATGACCAAACATGCATGCACTTGTGATATATGTGGTGCAACTCCAACCAATGCAAACATGCAAATGCAATCACCATATCCCAAGTTCAATAATGCTTGCCTTGTCTAAAGTAGTCAGGTGAAAACCCTTCGAAATTGTCAGCAAAGTTTCCCTCTTCTTTTTCTAAAAAATTCAAATTCAACTCAAATTAAAAAATTTGGCAACAGTACAAAAAGTTGTCTCAAAACATTTTTAAATAAATGCTAAAAAAACTAGAGAGAAAAATAAGAATTACAGAAAAAGAATCAAGTCATTTGGGTTTGTAGTTTAAAAACTAGGAGCAGTCAAAGTTAGGGTCAAATATGCTTTTATAATAAAAACAGAAAAGAAAACGTTTCGGAGCAGACTGCGCTTTCCAGCACCGAAAGCGTAAATCACCGAATACGTTTTCAGATTTAACTGGAAAAGAATAAAACGCTGACCGGTGGGGGTTTGAATTTGGGCGCGCACGCGCGCGAGAACAGAGAGAGTGCAGCGATCGCCGGAGTTCCAGTGGCCAGCGATGGTTGGAACATGATCAGGTTGGTGTGCCGTGTCGGTTGGTGGCGGTGGTGGTCGCCGGCAAGCACCTGAACGGTGGCAACGTCGACGACGGCGGACGATGCTTCGGGTGTGGCCGGGACTCGCCGGAGAGAGCTCGAGGAGCGGAATTGGGGTGTGGAATCGATGATTTGGTGTGAGAGGGGGCTGCTGGCAAGATTTGAGCAGTGGTGGTGGAGTAACGGCGTCGTGGTGATCAGGGAGGTTGGCGGAGGCTCGGTGACCGGAGAGGAGGAAGAAGACATCCCCGAGGTCCGGGAAGTAGCGAGGGGGCGATTGGGAGGTGGTGGAGGCGATGTGTGGAATGAGGGGAGCTCGGGGGCCTCTATTTATAGGCTGCCGAGGCGGTCAGAAGCTTGCGGGCGACGCCGGAGTTACTCCGGCCGCCGGAGGTGGTTAGGGGCGGTGGTCAAGGGCAGTGATGCTTGCTTGAACTACGTCGATATTTCCCCAAAGAGGAAGGGATGATGCAGCACAGCAACGGTAGGTATTTCCCTCAGTGATGAGACCAAGGTTATCGAACCAGTAGGAGAACCAAGCAACACAACGTAAACAGCAGCTGCACACAAATAGCAAATACTCGCAACCCGACGTGTTAAAGGGGTTGTCAATCCCTTTCGGGCAACGACGCCAGAAATTGGCAAACAGACGTTAGAGAGTTGTAATAATTTGATAGATCGAACACCAAATAAACTAAATAAGAATAAATTGCAGCAAGGTATTTTTGTATTTTTGGTTTAATAGATCTGAAAATAAAATTTGCAAATAAAGAAAAGAGCGAATAGCAAAACAGATCTTGAAAGCAAATATATTAAAGAAGTGACCCGGGGGCCGTAGGTTTCACTAGTGGATTCTCTCGAGAAAAATAGCAAACGGTGGGTAAACAAATTACTGTTGGGCAATTGATAAAACTTGAAATAATCATGACGATATCCACGCAATGATCATTACATAGGCATCACGTCCAAGATTAGTAGACCGACTCCTGCCTGCATCTACTACTATTACTCCACACATCGACCGCTATCCAGCATGCATCTAGTGTATTAAGTTCATGGAGAAACGGCGTAATGCAATAAGAATGATGACATGATGTAGACAAGATCTATTTATGTAGAAATAGACCCCATCATTTTATCCTTACTAGCAATGATACATAGGTGTCGGTTCCCCTTCTGTCACTAGGATCAAGCACCGTAAGATCGAACCCACTACAAAGCACCTCTTCCCATTGCAAGATAAATAGATCAAGTTGGCCAAACAAAACTCAAATATCGGAGAAGAAATATGAGGATATAAGCAATCATGCATATAAGAGATCAAAGAAGAATCAAATAACTTTCATGGATAAAAATGATAGATCTGATCATAAACTCAAACTTCATCGGATCCCAACAAACACACCGCAAAAAGAGTTACATCATATGGATCTCCAAGAGATCATTGTATTGAGAATCAAACGAGAGAGAGAAAGCCATCTAGCTACTAACTACGGACCCGTAGGTCTACAAAGAACTACCCACGCATCATCGGAGAGGCACCAATTGAAGTGGTGAACCCCTCCATGATGGTGTCTAGATTGGATCTGGTGGTTCTGGACTCTGCGGCGGCTGGAATTGATTTTCGTCGACTCCCCTAGGGTTTCTAGAATATTGGGGTATTTATAGAGTAAAGAGGCGGTTCGAGGGGCACTCGAGGTGGGCACAACCCACCAGGGCGCGCCTGGGCCTCCAGGCGCGCCCTGGTGGGTTGTGCTCCCCTCGGAGCACCCCCAGGCGCTTCTCCGGCCCATTGGATGTCTTCTGGTCCAAAAAAAATTCACAAAAAGTTTCGCTGCGTTTGGACTCCGTTTGGTGTTGATTTCCTACGATGTAAAAAACATGCAAAAAAACAACAACTGGCACTTGGCACTATGTCAATAGGTTAGTACCAAAAAAATGATATAAAATGACTATAAAATGATTGTAAAACATCCAAGAATGATAATATAACAGCATAGAACAATCAAAAATTATATATACGTTGGAGACGTATCAGCATCCCCAAGCTTAATTCCTGCTCGTCCTCGAGTAGGTAAATGATAAAAACAGAATTTTTGATGTGGAATGCTGCCTAACATGTCATCACATATTCTTTTCTTTATAGCATGGACATTTGGACTTTTATATGATTCAAAGCAATAGTCTAGTTTTGACATGATAACTTAAATACTCAAGCATATCAACAAGCAACCATGTCTTTCAAAATATCAATGCTAAAATAAGTTATCCCTAGCCCATTGTGCTCAATCATTGATCCATTCATGAAACACACTCGCATATTAGCTACACCCAATGCTCAAGTACGATCATAGTGCCCCTTAGTTGGTGCTTTATAAGAGAAGATGGAGACTCAAAATAAAAATAAAAATTGCATAATGTAAAGAAAGGCCCTTCACAGAGGGAAGTAGGGATTTGTAGAGGTTCCAGAGCTCAAAGCGAAAAACTTAGAGATAAAAAACATTTTGGGAGGTGTGCTTTTCCCACCAACGAAAACGACTTAGAGTTCCCAACACTTTCCATGCTAAATATATCATAGGCGGTTCCCAAACAGAAAATAAAGTTTATTCCTTTTTCCAGCATTTCTTTCACTTTCCATGGCTAGCCGTATCCACGGGTGCCCTCCATACCAACACTTTCCAAGGAATTTATTATTTGACAACATAAAGTAAAATCATTTTTCATTTCGGGACCGGGCATCCCTAATACCTTTGCCTTACTCTCGTGCAATGACAAGTGAATAAACACTCATCGCGAGAATAACACATCTAGCATGGGAAAAATTAGCCACCCCTTACCGCCTTGCGAGTGGTACGAACACACAAAAGAGAAGTTTATTTTGTAAATTAGAGATGGCACATACAAATTTGCTTAGAACGGCAAGAGAATACCGCATATAGGTAGATATAGTGGACTCATGTGGCAAAACTGGTTTAAAGGGTTTTGGATGCACAGGTAGTGATCATACTTAGTGCAAAATGAAGGCTAGCAAAAGATTGAGAAGCGACCTACCAAAAAATGAATAATCTCATAAGCGAGCATTAAGCATAACTAACACCGAATAATGCACCACAAGTAGGATATAATTTCATTGCATAACTATTGACTTTCGTGCTTGCATAGGGAATCACAAACCTTAAGACCAATATTCTTACTAAAGCACAATTACTCATCAACATAACTCACATATCACATCATCATATCTCAAAACTATTACAAGGAATCAAGTTTATTTTGTCCAATGATCTTCATGAAAGTTTTTATTATATCCTTCTTGGATATCTATCACTTTGGGACTAATTTTCTTGTGTTGCTTTTGATAAGCTCAAACAAATATAAGTGAAGATCATGAGCATAATACTTCTTTCTCTCAAATTAATTTAAGTGAAGCAAGAGAGAATTTCTAAAAAAAAATACTAACTCCCAAATAAATCTAAGTGAAGCATGAGAGCATTTCTTCAAAAAATACTAAAGCACGCCATGCTCAAAAAGATATAAGTGAAGCACTAGAGCAAATCCATAGCTCATAAAAAATTTAAGTGAAGCATAGAGAGCAATTCTAACAAGTCATGGCATAATTTTGGCTCTCTCAAATAGATGTGTCCAGCAAGGATTCATAACTTAGAACATAAAGCAAAACAAGCAAAGACTCATATCATACAAGACGCTCCAAGTAAAACTCATAGTATGTGACGAATAAAAATATAGCTTCGAGTAAAATAACGATGGTCGTTAGAAGAAAGAGGGGATGCCACTCGGGGCATCCCCAAGCTTAGTTGCTTGCTTCTCTTTGTATAATAGCTTGGGATTCCATGGGCATCCCCAAGCTTAGGCTCTTCTTACTCCTTATTCCTTCATCCATCGTAAGATAACCCAAAACTTGAAAACTTCAATCACATAAAACTCAACAAAACCTTCGTGAGATCCGTTAGTATAAGAAAGCAAATCACTACTATAAGTACTGTAGCAAAACAATTCATATTTTATTTTTGCATTATATCTACTGTATTCCAACTTTTCTATGGCAAAACCTCATTAAAGAAAACCATAAAATCATCAAAACAAGCACACAACGCAAAGAAAACAGAATCTTTTAAAAACAGAACAGTCTGTAGCAATCTGAATATTTTGAATACTTATGAAACTCCAAAATTTCTGAAAAATTAGGACAACATAGGAAATTTGTATATAAATCTTTTGTAAAAAAATTCAGAATTTTTCTTCGCTTCTGTAATTCTAAACAATTATTTTTCTGGATGTAAAAGTTTCTGTTCTCCAACAAGATCAAATCAACTATCACCAAACATAAACCTAAAGGCTTTACTTGGCACAAACACTAATTAAAACACAAAAAACACAATTATAACAGTAGCATAATTGTGCAAACACTCAAGAGTAGAAAGCAAAAAACAAAAATAAATTTTATTCATTGGGTTGCCTCCCAACAAGCGCTATTGTTTCACGCCCCTAGCTAGGCATAAAGCAAGGATCTAAGTCTTGTCCTCGGTGGTTTTGGCAACTTTTGTGAGGGCTTTCTCAAACCCGGGAGGCTCTTTGCGCTTCCCTAAATTCTCAGGAAAAGATACCATCTTGAGATCTAAAATATCCAATCGCTTATTGCAAAGAGTAATCAAAGTATTCATGCGATTAATACTACCATTAAGATGTTTGAGGGGTTCATTATACTTTTGCAATTCAACCATATGTTTGTGCAAATCACCAAGTTTGTCCAACATTTGAACTCCCTCTGGGGTGAAAGAAAACCCCTTCTTTTGAGGTGGAACCCCCAAAATTTCTTCTAAAATTTCATAGGCAGCATTGGCATCAAGCTCGATAAAATTCCCTTTAGTGGAAAAATCTAAGAGTTGTCTATAATGCAAAGCCAATCCTATGTAAAAATTACGAAGTAAAATCTTTGCATCTCCCTTTAGGTTGCAAACACGGTAAGATTTCATTAGCCTATACCAAGCATCTTTCATATTTTCTCCTTGTCGTTGCTTGAAGTATAAAACTTCAAAATCGGGTGACAAAGGAGGAGTAGGCACGCTAGCCATTACAACTAAAAAGCAAGAGCAAGGATAGATCCGGCAAGGGAACAGCGAACGAAAAAGAGGGCGAATAAAATGGCAAATTTTTGTGAAGTGGGGGAGAGGAAAACGAGAGGCAAATGGCAAATAATGTAAATTGCGAGGAGATGAGATTTGTGATTAGGAACCTGGTATATGTTGAAGATCCTCCCCGGCAACGGCACCAGAAATTCCTTTTGATGCTTGCTTGAACTACGTCGGTATTTCCCCAAAGAGGAAGGGATGATGCAGCACAGCAACGGTAGGTATTTCCCTCAGTGATGAGACCAAGGTTATCGAACCAGTAGGAGAACCAAGCAACACAACGTAAACAGCAGCTGCACACAAATAGCAAATACTCGCAACCCGACGTGTTAAAGGGGTTGTCAATCCCTTTCGGGCAATGGCGCCAGAAATTGGCAAACGGACATGAGAGAGTTGTAATAATTTGATAGATCGAACGCCAAATAAAATAAATAAGAATAAATTGCAGCAAGGTATTTTTTATTTTTGGTTTAATAGATCTGAAAATAAAAGTTGCAAATAAAGAAAAGAGCGAATAGCAAAAGAGGTCTTGAAAGCAAATATATTAAAGAAGAGACCCGGGGGCCGTAGGTTTCACTAGTGGCTTCTCTCGAGAAAAATAGCAAACGCTGGGTAAACAAATTACTGTTGGGCAATTGATAAAACTTGAAATAATCATGACGATATCCAGGCAATGATCATTACATAGGCATCACGTCCAAGATTAGTAGACCGACTCCTGCCTGCATCTACTACTATTACTCCACACATCGACCGCTATCCAGCATGCATCTAGTGTATTAAGTTCATGGAGAAATGGAGTATTGTAATAAGAACAATGACATGATGTAGACAAGATCTATTTATGTAGAAATAGACCCCATCGTTTTATCCTTAGTAGCAACGATACATACGTGCCGGTTCCCCTTCTATCACTGGGATCAAGCACCGTAAGATCGAACCCACTACAAAGCACCTCTTCCTATTGCAAGATAAATAGATCAAGTTGGCCAAACAAAACCCAAATATCGGAGAAGAAATACGAGGCTATAAGGAATCATGCATATAAGAGATCAAAGAAGACTCAAAGAACTTTCATGGATAAAAAAGATATATCTGATCATAAACTCAAAGTTCATCGGATCCCAACAAACACACCGCAAAAAGAGTTACATCATATGGATCTCCAAGAGATCATTGTATTGAGAATCAAACGAGAGAGAGAAAGCCAACTAGCCACTAACTACGGACCCGTAGGTCTACAAAGAACTACTCACGCATCATCGGAGAGGCACCAATGGAAGTGGTGAACCCCTCCATGATGGTGTCTAGATTGGATCTGGTGGTTATGTTCTCTGCGGTGGCTGGAATTGATTTTTGTCGACTCCCCTAGGGTTTTTGGAATATTGGGGAATTTATAGAGTAAAGAGGCGGTTCGGGGGGCACCCGAGGTGGGCACAACCCACCAGGGCGCGCTTGGGCCTCCAGGCGCGCCCTGGTGGGTTGTGCTCCCCTCGGAGCACCCCCCCAGGCGCTTCTCCGGCCCATTGGATGTCTTCTGGTCCAAAAAATTCCACAAAAAGTTTCGCTGCATTTGCACTCCGTTTGGTATTGATTTCCTGCGATGTAAAAAACATGCAAAAAACAGCAACTGGCACTTGGCACTATGTCAATAGGTTAGTACCAAAAAATGATATAAAATGACTATAAAATGATTGTAAAACATCCAAGAATGATAATATAACAGCATGGAACAATCAAAAATTATAGATACGTTGGAGACGTATGAGGCAGCGAGGGAGTAATGAGGGCGGTGGAGAAATCCGGAAGGCTCGGCGTGGACGGGCTCGAGCTCCGTGTCCTCATCTACGGTGTGGCCACAGTACGGGTGCGGCGGCGAGGTTCATCTCCGGCGACTGCCATGCGGGCCCTGAGCAGCGCGGTCGGCGTGGTCAGCGCACGGAGAGATGGGGAGGAGCGACGCATGTAGGGTAATTAGGTGGGGGAGGCTGCGGCGCAGTGATGGAGGTCGGTGGCCGAAGCGGCTCCGCTCGGTCTGCCGTGGATCAGCACGGTGGCCATTGCACCGGCTAGCCGCCAGCTCACCGGCGAGGAGAGGCTACGGAGTGGGCCAGGAGAATGATGCATTGATGAGGTTGGCGTCACCGTGGAGGAGAAGGAAGGGGAGGTGTACACGGCATCGATTTGCCACTGCCTATGAAGATTCAGCTAACTGAATCTTATTCAGTAATGAATAGTGCCTGATCACTCATATGATAATATGGCAGTGAGTGCTAGGGATTTTAGGATTTTAGAAGAATTTTTGTGGTGATGTGTTGATGCATATGAGAGGGTCTGACCAAGTTTCAGAATTTTTGGAGAAGTATAGATTTGGTTTTGAGCAAGAAAATGGTTTCTCGTCCAAAGTTCAACTGTATGAATTTTGAAAATTTTGAATTTGGACCCCAAGATTTTTGGTGAAATGGGTTGTGGGTACCATCTAGTTGCTAGGATAATTTTTGTGGGAATAGAAAAGTTGTAGAAAATATAGCTCCTTTGTAACTCAAGGAAACCATGGATATTGCAAATTCCAATTTTGGAATTTGTTTAAAATGAGAAAAATATTTTTGTGGCGTGGAAAGAAGTTAATTGCTGCCCTAGAAGATGTGAGTGACTTGTGGGATAAATTTGGAGTGGAAGAAAATTGTTGGACGGATTTTAGAAGGGTTAGAGGGAAGTGAGAAGGCCATTTTCCTTTGAAAATATAATTATTCCATAATTTTTTTTGAAATGAAAAGTGTTTGAAAACCACCAAAATTAATTATCCAAATAATTTAAACCTTTCATAACAGAACCATTCAAAAATTTGAAACCCAGTTAAGAATTAAAATAATTTTCAGAATAAAAGGACTAGAAGGAGAATAAGGCCAAAATAATTTAAAGTATTTTATTTTAAGGAAAATATTTTTTTGAAATCCAAAAGAAATATTTTTGGGGTGTTACAAATACGGAAGGATTGTTGCTTTAGCCACAAATTAGATGAATAAATGAAATGGTCTAATGGAAATTACTGTTTGTTTGAACCAAGAGATGAAACCGGGATAGCCGCCTCCATGCTTTGCCAGAAGCTCATACTCTTCGATGGTATCCTTTTGGATCACCGCTCCATCCCAGAATTTGGCGACATATTGACTGTATCAAATATCCGGGAATAAGAGCAGTTCAAAGGAATTAGAAGTTGCGAAACAATGTACTGAGAACTTACTCGATGTACGGCCGCACTTCTATTAGGTTGTTGAAGATATACAACGAAATGGTCCACCATTCTTCGACATCCAACGCTATTTCTTTCGAAGCACCGGCTGGTGCGAGCTTCCCTTTGAATAAGCTAAGGTTGGATCCACCTTTTTTAGGGTCGCCAGCATTGTACTGAGGCTTTGGATTATGAAAATGACGATTTTTGGCTTCGTAGTGTGCTGTCACAAAGTTTGCCACCTCCTCAGTAATGAATGCCTCGGCCATCGATGGTTCAATTCTACATTTATTTTTACATTTTGCTCGAAGCGTCTTATGCATCCTCTCAGTTGCGTAGCACCAATGATTTTGCACGGGCCTCCCCCAATCTTGCCTCGGTCGGGAGATGCAAAATCAAATGCTGCATTGGATTAAAGAAGCCTGGTGGAAAGATCTTCTCTAACTTGTAGATCAACTCTGGCGCCAACTCTTCCATTTCATCTAGCACGCCAGGTGCTAGTTCTTTCGCACAAAGAACACGGAAGAAATAGCTCAGCTCTGCCAGTACTAGCCATTCATCCTCAGGGATAAAGCCACGCAACATCACCGGCATTACCCGCTCAAGCCATATGTGCCAATCATGACTCTTGAGACCAAATATTTTCAATTTTTCAAGACTCGCTCCCCTCTTTAGATTCACTGCCTACCCATCGGGGACATCAACTGCATTTTCACCCACAAGATAATTTCCCTCATAGCTGACCTTCCAAGATTGAACCATGCCTTTGGCTTCATCCAGTTATGCTTTCCTTTCGGTTCTTGCATGTTTTGTAACGGTCTATCACATAGAGCCTCCTGATCGACTCTTGCCTTAGTATTATCCTTTGACTTCCCCTCTATGCCGAACATGTAGGGTAACGTAGCATGCAATTTCAAAAAAATTCCTTCGCTTATGCAAGATCTATCTAGGAGATGCATAGCAACGAAGGGGGAAGAGTGTGTCTACGTACCCTCGTATACTGTAAGCGGAAGCATTTCACAACGCGGTTGATGTAGTCAAACTTTCTTCACGATCCACCGATCGAGTACCGAACGTACGGCACCTCCGAGTTCTGCACATGTTCAGCTCGGTGACATCCCTCGCCTTCTTGATCCAGCAAGATGTCAAGGTAGTAGATAGGTTCCGTTAGCACGACGGCGTGGTGACGGTGACGGTGAAGTGATCTCCGCAGGGCTTCGCCTAAGCACTACGAAAATATGACCGGGGGAGTAAACGGTGGAGGGGGGCGCCGCACACGGCTAGGCAATTGCCTTGGGTGTGCTAGGGGTGCCCCCTCCCACATATATATAGGTGGGAGGGGGAGGCGAGAGGCCAGGAGGTGCCCCAAGTAGGACCGAATCCTACTTGGGCTCCTCCCAAGCCGCCCCCCCTGCCATATATATCGAGGGGGAAGGAAAGAGGGGGAAGGGGGAAGGAAGGGGGAATCCTATTCCCTTTCTTTCCTTTCCTTCTTCCCCTTTCCTTCTCCACCTCGGCCGGCCCATATGGGGGGCACACCAGCCCCTTGTGGCTGGTGCGTTTCCCCTCTTGGCCCATAAGGCCTATATCTTTTGCCGGGGGTGCCCGGAACCCCTTCCGGTGATCCGATATGTACCCGGTACTCTCCGAAACACTTCCGGTGTCCGAATACCATCATCCTATATATCAATCTTTAACTCTCGAACACTTTGAGATTCCTCGTCATGTCCGTGATCTCATCCGGGACTCCGAACAACATTCAGCCATCAAATCACTTAACTCATATAATACTATATCGTCATCGAATGTTAAGCGTGCGGACCCTACGGGTTCGAGAACTATGTAGACATGACCGAGACACCTCTCCGGTCAATAACCAATAGCGGAACCTGGATGCCCATATTGGCTCCTACGTATTCTACGAAGATCTTTATCGTTCGAACCGTTATGACAACATACCTAATTCCCTTAGTCCATCGGTATGTTACTTGCCCGAGATTCGATCGTCAGTATCTTCATACCTAGATCAATCTCGTTACCGGCAAGTCTCTTTACTCGTTCCGTAATACATCACCTCGTGACTAACTCCTTAGTCGTTTGCTTGCAAGCTTATGATGTGTATTACCGAGAGGCCCTAGAGATACCTCTCCGATACTCAGAGTGACAAATCCTAATCTCGATCTATGCCAACTCAACAAACACCTTCGGAGATACCTGTAGAGCATTTTTATAATCACTCAGTTACGTTGTGACGTTTGATAGCACACAAGGTATTCCTCCGGTATCCGGGAGTTGCATAATCTCATAGTCAAAGGAATATGTATTTGACATGAAGAAAGAAATAGCAATAAAACTGAACGATCATTATGCTAAGCTAACGGATGGGTCTTGTCCTTCATATCATTCTCCTAATGATGTGGTCCCATTATCAAATGACAACTCATGTCAATGGTTAGGAAACCTTAACCATCTTTGATCAACGAGCTAGTCTAGTAGAGGCTCACTAGGGACACGGTGTTTGTGCATGTATTCACACATGTATTTAGCTTTCCGATCAATACAATTCTAGTATGAATAATAAACCTTTATCATGAATAAGGAAATATAAAATAACAACTTTATTATTTTCTCTAGGGCATATTTCCTTCAGTCTCCCACTTGCACTAGAGCCAATAATCTAGTTCACATCGTCATGTGATTAACACCCATAGTTCACATCACCATGTGACCAATACCCAAAGAGTTTACTAGAGTCAGTAATCTAGTTCACATTGCTATGTGATTAACACCCAAAGAGTTCTAAGGTGTGATCATGTTTTGCTTGTGAGAGAGGTTTAGTCAACGGGTCTGCCACATTCAGATCCATATGTATTTCACAAATTTCTATGTCTACAATGCTCTGCATGGAGCTACTCTAGCTAATTGCTCCCACTTTCAATACGTATTCAGATTGAGACTCAGAGTCATCTGGATCCGTGTAAAAGCTTGCATCGACGTAACTCTTTACGACAAACTCTTTATCACCTCCATAACCAAGAAATATTTCCTTAGTCCTCTAAGGATAATTTTGACCGCTGTCTAGTGTCTACTCCTGGATCACTATTGTACCGCCTTGCCAAACTCATTGGCAAGGCACACAATAGGTCTAGTACACAGCATGGCATACTTTATAGAACCTATGGCTGAGGCATAGGGAATGACTTTCATTCTCTCTCTATCTTCTGCCGTGGTCGGGCTTTGAGTCTTACTCAACTTCACACCTTGCAACATAGACAAGAACCCTTTCTTTGACTGGCCCATTTCTGAACCTTTTCAAAACTTTGTCAAGGTATGTGCTTTGTGAAAGTCCTATTAAGCATTTTGATTTATCCTTATAGATCTTGATGCTCAATATATAAGTAGCTTCACCGAGGTCTTTCATTGAAAAAACTCTTTTTCAAGTATCCTTTTATGCCATCCAGAAATTCTATATCATTTCAAATCAACAATATGTCATCCACATATAACATCAGAAATGCTACAGAGCTCCCACTCACTTTCTTGTAAATACAGGCTTCACCGTAAGTCTGTATAAAACCATATGCTTTGATCACCTCATCAAAGCGTATATTCCAACTCCGAGATGCTTGCACCAGTCCATAGATGGATTGCTGGAGCTTGCACACTTTGCTAGCACCTTTAGGATTGACAAAACCTTCTGGTTGCATCATATACAACTCTTCTTTGAGATATCCATTAAGGAATGCAGTTTTGACATCCATTTGCCAGATTTCATAATCATAAAATGTGGCAATTGCTAAGATGATTCGGACGGACTTAAGCATCGCTACGGGTGAGAAAGTCTCATCGTAGTCAACTCCTTGAACTTGCCGAAAACCTTTTGTGACAAGTCAAGCTTTGTAGACAGTAACATTACCATCAGCGTCAGTCTTCTTCTTGAAGATCCATTTATTCTCTATGGCTTGCCGATCATCGGGCAAGTCCACCAAAGTCCACACTTTGTTCTCATATATGGATCCTATCTCAAATTTCATGGCCTCAAGCCATCTGTCGGAATCTGGGCTCATCATAGCTTCTTCATAGTTTGTAGGTTCGCCTTGGTCTAGTAACATGACTTCCAGGACAGGATTACCGTACCACTCTGGTGCGGATCATGCTCTGGTCGACCTACGAAATTCAGTAGTAACTTGATCTGAAGTTTCATGATCATCATCATTAACTTCCTCTCTAGTTGGTGTAGGCATCACGGGAATAGTTTTCTCTGATGTACTACTTTCCAATTTGAGAGAAGGTACATTTATCTCATCAAGTTCTACTTTCCTCCCACTCACTTCTTTCGAGATAAACTCCTTCTCTAGAAAGGACCCATTCTCAGCAACAAAGATCTTGCCTTTGGATCTATGATGGAAGGTGTACCCAATTGTTCCCTTAGGGTATCCTATGAAGATGCACTTCTCCGATTTGGGTTCGAGCTTATTAGGCTGAAGCCTTTTGACATAAGTGTTGCAACCCCAAACTTTAAGAAATGACAGCTTAGGTTTCTTGCCAAACCACAATTCATATGGTGTCGTCTCAACGGATTTAGATGGTGCCCTATTTAACGTGAATGCAGCTGTCTCTAATGCATAACCCCAAAACGATAGTGGTAAATCGGTAAGAGACATCATAGATCGCACCATATCTAATAAAGTATGGTTACGATGTTTGGACACACCATTACGCTGTGGTGTTCCAGGTGACGTGAGTTGTGAAACTATTCCACATTGTTTTAAATGAAGGCCAAACTCGTAACTCAAATATTCGCCTCCGCGATCAGATCGTAGAAACTTTATTTTCTTGTTATGATGATTCTCCACTTCACTCTAAAATTCTTTGAACTTTTCAAATGTTTCAGACTTGTGTTTCATTAGGTAGATATACCCGTATCTGCTTAAATCATCTGTGAAGGTCAGAAAATAACGATACCCACCGCGTGCCTCAATACTCATCGGACTGCATACATCGGTATGTATTATTTCCAATAATTCATTAGCTCGCTCCATTGTCCCGGAGAACAGAGTTTTAGTCATCTTGCCCATGAGGCATGGTTCGCAAGTATCAAGTGATTCATAATCAAGTGATTCCAAAAGTCCATCTGTATGGAGTTTCTTCATGTGCTTTACACCAATATGACCAAAACTGCAGTGCCACAAGTATGTTGCACTATCATTATCAACTTTGCATCTTTTGGCATCAGTATTATGAATATGTGTATCACTACGATCGAGATTCAATCAACCATTTACATTGGGTGTATGACCATAGAAGGTTTTATTCATGTAAACAGAACAACAATTATTCTCTGACTTAAATGAATAACCGTATTGCAATAAACATGATCCAATCATATTCATGCTCAATGCAAACACCAAATAACATTTATTTAGGTTCAACAGTAATCCCGAAGGTAGAGGGAGTATGCGATGGTGATCTTATCAACCTTGGAATCACTTCCAACACACATCGTCACCTCGCCTTTAACTAGTCTCTGTTCATTTTGCATCTCCTGTTTCGAGTTACTAATCTTAGCGACTGAACCAGTATGAAATACCCAGGGGCTACTATGAACACTAGTAAAGTACACATCAATAACATGTATATCAAATATACCTTTGTTCAATTTTCCATCCTTCTTATCCGCCAAGTATTCGGGGAAGTTCCACTTCCAGTGACCATTTTCCTTGCAGTAGAAGCACTCAATTTCAGGCTTGGGTCTAGCTTTGGGCTTCTTTATGGGAGCGGCAAATTGTTTGCTGTTCTTCTTGAAGTCCCTTTTTGTCCCTTGCCCTTTTTCTTGAAACTAGTGGTTTTGTTAACCATCAACACTTGATGCTATTTCTTGATTTCTACCTTCGTTGATTTCAGCATCGCGAAGAGCTTGGGAATTGTTTTCATCATCTCTTGCACATTATAGTTCATCACGAAGTTCTAGTAGGTTGGTGATAGTGACTAGAGAACTCTTGTCAATCACTATCTTATCTGGAAGATTAACTCCCACTTGATTCAAGCGATTGTAGTACCCAGACATTCTGAGCACATGCTCACTGGCCGAGCTATTCTCCTCCATCTTGTAGGCAAAGTATTTGTCAGAGGTCTCATACCTCTCGACATAGGCATGAGTCTGAAATACCAATTTCAGCTCTTAGAACATCTTATATGCTCCGTGGCATTCAAAACATTTTTGAAGTCCCGGTTCTAAGCCGTAAAGCATGGCGCACTAAACTATCAAGTAGTCATCATACTGAGTTTGTCAAAACGTTCATAACGTCTACATTTGCTCCTGCAATAGGTCTGTCACCTAGCGGTGCATCAAGGACATAATTATTCTGTGCAGCAATGAGGATAATCCTCAGATCACGGACCCAGTCCGCTTCATTGCTATTATCATCTTTCAACTTATTTTTCTCTAGGAGCATATCAAAATAAACGGGGAGCTACATCGCGAGCTATTGATCTACAACATAATTTGCAAATACTATCAGGACTAAGTTCATGATAAATTAAGTTCAATTAATCAAATTACTAATGAACTCCCACTTAAATAGACATCCCTGAAGTCATCTAAGTGATACGTGATCCAAATCAACTAACCCATGTTCGATCATCACGTGAGATGGGGTAGCCATCAATGGTGAACATCTCTATGTTGATCATATCTACTATATGATTCACGTTCGACCTTTTGGTCTGCAGTGTTCCGAGGCCATGTCTGTACACGCTAGGCTCGTCAAGTTTAACCCAAGTATTCCGCATGTGCAAAGCTGTCTTGCACCCGTTGAATGTGAACGTAGAGTCTATCACACCCGATCATCACGTGGTGTCTCAACACGATAAACTGTCGCAACGTTGCATACTCAGGGAGAACACTTATACCTTGAAATTTAGTGAAGGGATCATCTTATAATGCTATCGCCGTACTAAGCAAAATAAGATGCATAAAAGATAAACATCACATGCAATCAAAATATGTGACATGATATGGCCATCATCATCTCATGCTTTTGATCTCCATCTCCAAAGCATCGTCATGATCTCCATCGTCACCGGCTTGACACCTTGATCTCCATCATTGTGTCATGGTCGCCTCGCCAACTATTGCTTCTACAACTATTGCTAACTCATAGCGATAAAGTAAAGCAATTACATGGTGTTTGCATTTCATACAATAAAGAGACAACCATAAGGCTCCTGCCGGTTGCCTGATAACTTACAAAACATGATCATCTCATACAATAACGTATATCACATCATGTCTTGACCATATCACATCACAACATACCCTGCAAAAAACAAGTTAGACGTCCTCTACTTTGTTGTTGCAAGTTTTACGTGGCTGCTACGGGCTTCTAGCAAGAACCGTTCTTACATACGGCACAAAAACCACAATGGTGACTTATCAAGTTTGCTGTTTTAACCTTCAACAAGGACTGGCCGCAGTTAAATTCGATTCAACTAAAGTAGGAGAAATAGACACACGCCAGCCACCTTTATGAAAAACTAGTTGCATGTCTGTTGGTGGAACCGGTCTCATGAACGTGGTCATGTAAGGTTTGTCCGGGCCGCTTCATCCAACAATACCGCCGAATCAAAATAAGACATTGGTGGTAAGCAGTATGACAATCACCGCCCACAACTCTTTGTGTTCTACTCGTGCATATCATCTACGCATAGACCTGGCTCATGATGCCACTGTAGGGTAACGTAGCATGCGATTTCAAAAAAAATCCTATGCTCACGCAAGATCTATCTAGGAGATGCATAGCAATGAAGGGGGAAGAGTGTGTCTACGTACCCTCGTAGACCGTAAGCAGAAGCGTTTCACAACGCGGTTGATTTAGTCAAACTTTCTTCATGATTCACCGATCAAGTACCGAACGTACGGCACCTCCGAGTTCTGCACACGTTCAGCTTGGCGATGTCTTTTGCCTTCTTGATCCAGCAAGATGTCAAGGTACTAGATGAGTTCCGTCAGCACGACGGCGTGCTGATGGTGACGGTGAAGTGATCTCCGCAGGGCTTCGCCTAAGCACTATGAAAATATGACCGGGGGAGTAAACGGTGGAGGGGGGCGCCGCACACGGCTAGGCAATTGTCTTGGGTGTGCTAGGGGTGCCCCCCCAACATATATATAGGTGGGAGGGGGAGGGAAGAGGCTAGGAGGCGCCCCAAGTAGGACCGAATCCTACTTGGGCTCCTCCCAAGCCGCGCGCCCCCCTGCCATATATATTGGAGGGGGAAGGAAAGAGGGGGAAGGGGGAAGGAAGGGGGAATCCTATTCCCTTTCTTTCCTTTCCTTCTTCCCCTTACCTTCTCCACCTTGGCCGGCCCATATGGGGGGCGCACCAGCCCCTTGTGGCTGGTGTGTTTCCCCTCTTGGCCCATAAGGCCCATATCTTTTGCCGGGGGTGCCCGGAACCCCTTCCGGTGATCCGATATGTACCCGGTACTCTCCGGAACACTTCCGGTGTCCGAATACCATCGTCCTATATATCAATCTTTACCTCTCGACCATCCGGGACTCCGAACAACATTCGGTCACCAAATCACATAACTCATATAATACTATATCGTCATCGAACGTTAAGCATGCGGACCCTACGGGTTCAAGAACTATTTAGACATGACCGAGACACCTCTTCGGTCAATAACCAATAGCGGAACCTGCATGCCCATATTGGCTCCTACATATTCTACGAAGATCTTATCGGTCGAACCGTTATGACAATATACCTAATTCCCTTTGTCCACCGGTATGTTACTTGCCCGAGATTCGATCGTCGGTATCTTCATACCTAGTTCAATCTCGTTACCGGCAAGTCTCTTTACTCGTTCCGTAATACATCACCTCGTGACTAACTCCTTAGTCGTTTGCTTGCAAGCTTATGATGTGTATTACCGAGAGGGCCCAGAGATACCTCTCCGATACTCGGAGTGACAAATCCTAATCTCGATCTATGCCAACTCAACAAACACCTTCGGAGATACCTGTAGAGCATCTTTATAATCACCCAGTTATGTTGTGACGATTGATAGCACACAAGGCATTCCTCCAGTATTCGGGAGTTGCATAATCTGATAGTTGAAGGAATATGTATTTGACATGAAGAAAGCAATAGCAATAAAACTGAACGATCATTATGCTAAGCTAACGGATGGGTCTTGTCCTTCACATCATTCTCCTAATGATGTGATCCTGGTATCAAATGACAACTCATGTCAATGGTTAGGAAACCTTAACCATCTTTGATCAACGAGCTAGTCTAGTAGAGGCTCACTAGGGACACGGTGTTTGTTTATGTATTCACACATGTATTTAGGTTTCCAATCAATACAATTCTAGCATGAATAATAAACCTTTATCATGAATAAGGAAATATAAAATAACAACTTTATTATTGCCTCTAGGGCATATTTCCTTCAGAACAATGTACCAAAAAGGGCCTCGGCGATATTCTTTTCAGTGTGCATCACGTCGATGTTGTGTGGGCAAAGGAGGTCTTTGAAGTAAGGCAGATCCCACAAGCATGTCTTGTGAGTCCAAGCATGTTCTGAATTATACCCCTTGAAATACCCTGGATGCTCTGGATCAGGCTCGAGAGCGTTTAACTGATCCAGGGTCTGTTGGCCTATCAACAAAGGTGGTGCAGAGTTTTTGACAACACTACCTTTGATGAAGTTCTTCTTGTCTTTTCTGAACTTATGGCGAGGATCCAGGAACTGTCTATGCAAGTCGAAGCAAGAAAACTAGCGACCCACCTGCAGCCAACGAAACTAAAGAGCTGCCTTGCATGTGGGGCACGGGAACCTTCCATGCACAGACCAGCCAACGAATAGCGCATACGCAGGCAAGTTATGCATCGAGTACATGTACCAGACACGCATTATGAAGTTCTATTTGCTAGCGGCGCCGTATGTCTTGAACCCATTATCCCAAGCTTCTTGCAATTCATCCTTAAGTGGCTGCATGTACACATTCATATTCTTCCCTGGATAGTTGGGCCCTGGAATTATCAACGTCAGGAAAATGTTCTTTCTTTGCATAATCTGTCCGGGGGGGAGATTGAGTGGAATGAAAAATACAGGCCAACAACTGTATTGGGTTGCCGTCAGACCAAACACATTGAACCCATCCGTGCTGATGGCAACTCGAGGATGCCTTGGATCTGCCACTTTTTGCTCATGTAATGCATCGAAGTGCTTCCACGCAGAACCATCCGATGTGTGTACCATCATCTGATT
The DNA here is from genome assembly GCA_011799875.1 of Thinopyrum elongatum. Taxonomy (NCBI): domain Eukaryota; kingdom Viridiplantae; phylum Streptophyta; class Magnoliopsida; order Poales; family Poaceae; genus Thinopyrum; species Thinopyrum elongatum. Next base: position 42,755,915 of record CM022298.1, on the reverse strand, counting down.
CCCATCTGCATCTAGTTCGGTTCTTTTGCCCATGTTGTGCCATGTCATCTGTCTAGCCGTCTCTTCGACAATGAAAAGACGTTGAAGTCTTGGTATGATTGGCATATACCGAAGAACATTAACGGGGATTTTGGTCTGCCTCTTCTCACCCATACTGTTGTCTACCACAACATACCTGGAAGACTTGCAAATGGGACAATAGTTCAAGTCCGCATACTCAAGCCTAAATAAGGCACATCCTTTCTCACAGGCATCTATCTTCTCATAGGGCATCTTAAGTGCACGGGGGATTTTGTCCGACTGTTACAGGTTTGCAGGCATTACATGGCCTTTGGGTAGAAAGCGTCCAAATACTATCATCATCGCGTTGTAGCATTCTCTGCCCAAGTTGAATTGAGCCTTCAGAGCCATTACTTGTGAGATGGCATCCAGCTGACAAAGCTCAGTGTGCTCGTGGAGAGGACATTTTGAAGACACGAACATTTCATTGATGGCCTTTGCAGATTCCTCCATCTCATCGTCTGAACTCCGAGCATCATCAAAGTCTTGCACCATGTATTCCATCCTGGTACCATGCTCGTCGATGCGACGACAAACCACCTCAGCTCTGGCACGTTGGGCAGACTCACCATGAAATGTCCACACTGTATAACCGGGCGTAAAACCCCACTTCTGCAGGTGTTTACCCATTTCATCCTCTTTCCTCTTCTGAAAGTTGTCGCACCTAGCACAGGGGCACCATGTTTTTTTCTGGCCATCTGCAAATGCGGCTCTCACAAACCCCTTGGTTTTTGTTAACCATTCATTGGTCATGTCTTTCTAACTAGTGTGACCGGTGTACATCCACGCACGATCACTCATCTTGCCTCGCTACTGGACACACAAGAAATATATATATAATTCAACATGTATATTCATCAGTTAATCTAGTTTGTCAATTTTCTTACGTCCATGCAACCTTCACGCTAATAGGTAAAGATAGGTCCTAATTCCACTCGAGTATGTGTAGATTGGGTTCGTTTTCCCATGCTCTGCTCTGGATCTGACGCAAAATTTTGGTAGCACCTCCCCGCTGTTCTCCTGATACACGTCTCGGCAATAAACAGAGAGGATGTGTACCCGGAGAACAACAGTGAGGCACTGACGAAATTATGCGTCGGATCCGGAGTATAGCATATTGGAAAATGAACCTAATCTACACATACTCGGGCTATCCATGGATAACGTTGGACAATTCGAAAGAATTACGGTTATAAGTATGCAAATGCATGCATATTTATAATTATAACCCTTTCGAACGGGAGACGCATACTGGTCACGCATACTGATGATTGAAGACACCTATAGCTAGCAAGTTTCATCGGCACGAAGACAAGAACAGAGCAAATAATGAAGGGAGGAGGAGGAGATGTCATTTGTGCTCACCCACGAACGCAGGGGCGGAGCTCGTCGAATGCACGGGGAGGTCGTCGAACACTAGACCCTCGCAGTGACGAAACACTGCACATTTAAATCCACATGATCAACACGAATATTCAATCCCGATAGAACAACTGCATATAATTAACTACCTTTTTATTTTTTTATTTTTCTCCTCTATTCCTTCTTCTTCTTGTCTTCTTCTTCTTTTCTTCTCCTCCTCCTCCTCCTCCTTCTTATTCTTCTTCTTCTTCTTCTTCCTCCATCCATTCCTCCTCCTTCTTTATTCTTCTCTTCTCTTTTTACTTCCTCCTATTCAACCAGAATACGTGTCGTTGTTCGGCTCTCCCTCCCCCTTCGCGCGTTGCTCTCAAACAACTATGTTTCCCTACTATCCTTACAAGA